>CM066035.1:598498936-598617266 GCA_033557465.1 Ichthyophis bannanicus | reverse complement strand
TACTAGTTGGTACTGTATGTCATTTATAGATGTATGTGGTCCCCTAGGTGGGGGCTGGCTTTAGAAAATTACACCAGGTATGTGAATTTTATAATTCTGTAGGAATACCATGTGGAGCCCAATCCTAAAAGGGGCACGTCTGGGCTGGTGCCTTACCTGAATGGGCCCACGGCTTGTTGCTAGGATCGAGCCTGGGGAGATGGCCTGGCTTGCCCCATTGCATATCTCCCATTGCCTCAGGGGGGGCCCTGGCGTGGCTGATCGGGGGGGGGGGGGGGTGGCCGGCCAGCAGCCAAGCCAGCACTTATTCCACCTCCAAGGTAGAAAGTGCCTCTGGCCACCCCCCTGCGTACTCCTCGGAACCCTACAGGGCCATGAGGCGGAAGTGGGACCTGTAATGTCCAGGTGCCCAGTCCCCACCCACACCCCTCCCATTTCTTTCGACCCTGTCCCCCCCAGTTAGATCTGTGCGTGCAGGGGGGCGATGGGAGGCAGCATACGGCAAACGCCAATAGCGGGGGTTGCACGTTCCTGAACTGTAGAACTCAGGGCCTTATTGTCTAGGACTCTTCCTACCACTTTTTTCTGGTATGATAATTACTACCAACTTTGAGTAGGTTTGGATCCAAAACTCAGTGGCCAAAACCAATGATTATCTTTTATGTCAGATTCCAGTTTTCTTTAAAGGTTCTATGGACTAGGGAAAATGTATATCGACCCTCACTGGCTGAAGAAGGATTGCAAAATGAACCCACTCCGTACTCCTTTAAAAAAGAAAAAAAACGGAATGAATGCCTTTGTCTCACCTCTTCTTCCAGTTTCACCACCTTGGCCTGGGCATTGCTCAGAGCCTGATCTAGAATTTCAATGTGCCTTCGCTGATCCTCACTAGTAGAGCGTGCGGCTGTCAATTCTATTTCCAGCTTTCCAATCTCCTTCAAGTTTTCTTTATCTGGAAAAGACAAGACCAATATTGGTTGTGTGAGAACAGCTCCTCCCAGAAGCCAGTATATCTTTAGCACAAACTTAAAAAAGAAACCATGCAGAGCAGCTGCTATTTTTCTCATTACAGTGTTTCTATGTTTACAGTATTGGTATCATCATTACAAGCTGTTTTAATGTACGGTTATTAGGGACCAACAGCTAGAGTTGCTAACAAGTGTTATCAGATTAGAATGCAAACACCGTTAATACTGTACATGTCATTAAGACCTAGGTCTCACTATGTAAAATGGGGCTTGTGCACGATAACTGCATTACCATGTGCTAACATGATAGCACATGTTAACTCTAGCTGAGAATTTAAATAAAAATGCAAAAAATCCACAGGTTAGTTTGCTTATTACTGTTTCTATACAGCATAAAATTTACTTTAAGTTCTCAAAAGAAAAATTCCACAAGAAAAAGCATACAAACACTTATAAAATTGCCCCAGTGTATACCTCCATAAATGTCGGTGTTTGGAAAACATCACTTTCTTTATGTGACATATGTATAGGCCAAGCAGGGAGCAGAGGATGGGCAAGTGAAGGGTATCATCAGTTACCTATGTCTGTATTTTATCAGTACCTATGTCATAGAACATGAAACATGATGACAGAAAGACCACATGGCCTATCTAGTCTGTACTTCCCATATCAACAACTACAACAGTCCACTTTTTACCTTTAGAGTTCCCCTGTGTTGTTCCCATGCTTTTTGAATTAAGTTACTGTACTAATATCTACCACCTCCAATGTGAGACTATTCCACGGATCCACTACTCTTTCAGTAAAGAAATATTTCCGCATATCAATCCTGAATCTATCTTCATTCACCCTCATCCATGTCCCCTCGTAGCAGAACTTGCTTTCAAGGAAAGAGGCTCTCTCCCTGAACATTTTATGCCACGGAGGTATTTAAAAATCTCAATCATATCACCTCTATCCCGCCTTTCCTCTAGGTGTACATATTAAGATCCTTAAGTCTGTCCTCATATGCTTTATAATGAAGCCCACTAATCATTTTAGTAGCCACCCTCTGCACCGACTCCATCCTGTTCACATCCTTTTGAAGGTGCGGTTCTCCAGAATTGCACACTATACTCCAAATGAGGTCGCACCAAAGACTTATACAGAGGCATTATCACCTCCTTTTTTCTGCTAGCCATTCCTCTCCGTATGCACCCAAGCATCCTTCTAGCTTTTGCCATCGCCTTTTCTACCGTTTAGCTACTTTAAGATCATCAGACACAACCATGCCTAGGTCCTGCTCTTTAGTAGACAAAAGTACTTCACCTCCTATACTGTATTGCTCCCTTGGATTGCTGCAGCGCAAATGCATGACCTTACATTTTTTAACATTAAATCCCAGCTGCCAAATTCTAGACCATTCTTCAAGCTTAGCTAGATCCCTCCTCATGTTATCTACACCTTCCTGGGTGTCTACTCTATTGCAGATTTTGGTATCATCTGCAAAGAGGCAAAACCTCACCTGACAGCCCTTCCGCTATATCACTAAACAAAGATGTTAAAAAGAATCGGACCAAGGACAGATCCCTGGGGCCACACCACTGGTAAAACATCCTTCTCCTCAGAGTGAGCTCCATGTTACTTGTACTCTGTCGCCTCCCACCCAACCAATTTCTAACCCAAGCAGTAACTTTAGGGTCCATCCCTAGGGTGCTCAGTTTGTTTATAAGTCGCCTGTGAGGAACAGTGTCAAAGGCTTTACTGAAATCTAAATACACCATCTAGAGCTCTCCCTTGGTCCAATTCCCTGGTCACCCAGTCAAAGAAATCAATCAGATTTGTCTGACAAGACCTGCCTCTGGTGAATCCATACTGCCTCGGATCCTGTAATCCGCTGGACTCCAGAAACCTCACTATTTTCTCTTTCAGCAGCATTTCCAATAATTTACTCACCACCGAAGTTAAACTAACCGGCCTGTAGTTTTCAACCACATCCTTACTTCCGCTTTTGTGTAAAGGCACCACATGAGCCTCTCTCCAGTCCTTTGGCACCACTCCCGACTCCAACAAGGCATTTTATAAAATATGGGTATGTGCTGATTCTTACTGTGGTATATACTCTGTATGTCTCTGATCTGGAGGGAAGAGGGGCAGTTTGAATTCAGCAGTATGAAAACATTCTATTGGCAGAATACTGTTGCAGAATAGCGCTGTATATAAGAGAATGAAATAGAATGTATAACAAGTAGAGAGCACATGCAGCACGGCTCACAGAATTCTTTCCCACTCTTGCATGTGTTGTGTGTGCCTGTGCAAGTACCTGGCTGTGTATAGTGTGTTTGTATCTGTATGTCATTTCATGTTATGTTCTAAAGGGAATGACAGAAGAAAAGCAATTTCACTTTTTTTATTATTATTGTAAATAGAGTGCACTATTCCTGCTTAGTGCACATGATCACTATTCCTGTGTAGCACACTGCTCTTTCTTAGACGTCAATTTAGTAAGTCATACATTAGAATGGTATGCCGAGCTTGAGCACAGTTTCCTACCACACACATGAAAAAAAAAACTATACATGTAATACAGTAAAGCGCAGTTACTCACCTGTAACAGGTGATCTCCGGGAACAGCAGGAATTTAGTCTTCACATATGGGTATCGGCGGCTGGTACCGATGGAGCCTGCACGGGAATGCTCCCCAGCGTCCAATACGAAAGCTTTTGGGAGCATCCCACAGCGCCTGCGTGCTGTCTTCCCGCCTTTCCAACTGTCCCTCTCCAGTTGAGTTTATAGCTGAGACGGGGGAGAGAGAGAGAGAAAGAGATACAACTCCTAGGGGAGGTGGGCGGGTTGTGAAGACTAAATTCCTGCTGTTCCCAGAGATCACCTCTTACAGGTGAGTAGCTACGCTATCTCCAGGAACAAGTAGGAATGTAATCTTTACATATGGGGACTCCCTAGCTGAAGATGCCGGGGAGATGGCCCTAGGAAGCTGCCACCTATAGTGAGGTGGGCCATGCTTCCTCCATGAAAAGCTTTGGGAGAATCCCACAGCACTTGCGTGCTGCCTTCCTGCCTTTCCAACTGTCCCTCTCCAGTTGAGTTTATAGCTGAGACAAAAGAGAGAGGGAGAGAGAGAGAGAAAGAGAGAGATACAACTCCTAGGGGAGGTGGGCGGGTTGTGAAGACTAAATTCCTGCTGTTCCCGGAGATCACCTGTTACAGGTGAGTAACTACGCTATCTCCAGGAACAAGTAGGAATATAATCTTCACATATGGGGACTCCCTAGCTGCAGATGCCAGGGAGATGGCCCCAGGAAGTTGTTAGCCCTTGTGAAAGGGCCATACTTCCCCCCCATGGATCTCTGGCATCCTACCAAAAACAGTGGGTAGGAGTTCATTAAGTCTGAAAAAGGTGTTGAAGAACAGCCTGGCCAAACAAGGCATCCCGGCGGGAGTCCTTGTCTAAGCAGTAGTTGGCTGTGAAGGTATGTACCGAAGCCCAAGTAGCTGCTCGACAGATGTCGTCGATAGACACAGAGTGAAGATGAGCCATTGAGGCTGCCATGGCTCTCACATCGTGAGCTGTGGCATGGCCTTCAAGAGGAAGGTTCTTACTCTCATAGGCAAAGGATATGCACTGAGCAATCCAGTTAGAGAGAGTACTTTTGGAAGCTGGAAGTCCCAAATGACTAGGATCAAAAGCAACAGAGTTGAGAAGATTTTCTATGTTGCTGTGTCCTTTGTAAGTAAAAGACCAAAGCTCTTTTACCATCCAAGGTATGAAGGTTACTTTCTGCACTGGAGGCATGAGGCCTTGGAAAGAATACAGGAAGGTAAACCGCTTGGTTTAAATAGAAAGGCGAAACCACCTTTAAACATAAGGTAGTTCTTAGGACTCATCCACACTTTATCATGGTGGAACCTTTTATAAGGAGGATCAGCCACTAATGCTTGCAATTCACTGATGCAACGTGCTGATGTGATTGCAATGAGGAAGATGACTTTCCAGGAAAGGAATTTCAAAGATGTAGTGGCTAATGGTTCAAAGGGTGGTTTCATGAGCTGCCCGAGCACCAGATTTAAGTACCATGCCACCGGTGGGGGGCTTAAAGGGAGGCTTTGTTAAAAGACAGCCTCTCATAAATCTCGCTATGAGAGGATGAGAGGAAATAGATTGTCCACTTAGAGGCTTGTAAGAAGCTGCAATAGCACTAAGATGGACTCTTATTGAATTTGTCTTGAGACCCGCATTCAACAAATGAAGGAGATACTTCAGTATCGATTCCAGAAATATCGCAAGAGGGTTAAGATCCTTCTGCGAGCACCATATGGTAAACCTTTTCCACTTAAAGGCATACAAGTGTCTTGTGGAGGGTTTCCTAGAAGCATGAAGGATATCCTTTACCGGTTGGGAAAGGTTAAGATCCTGAAGTTGTAGGCTTTCAGAGACTGGGGATTCGGATGCCAGAGCATCCCGTCCTCTTGGGAGAGAAGATCTGGAGCAGATTCCAATTCCAGAGGCAGAGCTTGAGAGAGATGTAGGAGCAGAGGGTACCACGTTTGCCGTGGCCAATGTGGAACTATGAGGATCATATGACCTCTGTCTCTCTGAAGCTTGAATAGGGTTTTGGGGATGAGGGGAATGGGTGGGAAGGCATATAGGAAGTCCTGACCCCAGTGAAGGAGGAAGGCGTCCCTTGCCTGACAACATCGAGCCAGAATTCTGGAACAGAACCGGGGAAGTTTGGCATTCAGCGGACTTGGAAAGAGGTCTATGTCTGGGGTTCCCCAAATCTGAAATATTTGGGCAAACTGGTCTGCATGGAGAGACCATTCGTGTGGAAGCAGAACTCGACTGAGTTTGTCTGCCCAAGAGTTTTGAATGCCTGGAAGATACACTACAAGGAGATGAATCTGATGCTCTCTGGCAAGGGCCCATATTCGCAAAGCTTCATTGCACAGCGACAGAGCCTGTTCCGCCCTGCTTGTTCACATAGAACATGGCTACCTGATTGTCCGTTTGAACTAGGACTGTCTTGTAGCTGAGCTGGGCGTGAAATACTCGAAGAGCAAAAAAGATTGCTCTGAGCTCCAAGAGTCTGATGTGAAGACAGGCCTCCTGTGGAGTCCAGGTACCCTAGGTAGAGAGATCGTGCAGGTGGGCTCCCCATCCCACCTGTGATGCATCTGTTAGGATGGCTTGGGATAGGGGTTGCTGGAAAGGAGACCCCTCCAGAAGGTGTCTGGGTGATTGCCACCATTGGAGGGACGAAATAAGATGGTTTGAGTCTGTAATTTTGTCCAACAGGCAGCCTGAGGCCTGTGTCCACTGAGTGGATAAAGTCCACTGGGCTGCTCGCATATGGAGGCGAGCATAAGGAACCACATGCACGGTGGATGCCATGTGGCCTAGCAATTGCAGCATTTCTCGAGCAGTGAGACAAGGTTTGAGCACTGCTTGGGAAGCTAGTTGTACTATGCGAAGACAGCGGGGCTGCGGAAGGAAAGCCCTTGTCTGTCTGGTATCCAGATGAGCTCCTATGAACTCTAGGGACTGAGTGGGAGCAAGATTGGATTTTGGGAGGTTTATGACCAGTCCCATATACTGAAGGATTTGCATTGTGCGAAACAGAGCAGAGCTGGCTTCTGGCACTGTAGGGGCTCGAATGAGCCAGTCGTCTAAGTAAGGGAAGACTAATATTCCCAGAGTGCGAAGAAATGCTGCTACCACAGCCATGCATTTTGTGAACACTCTTGGCGCAGAAGCCAGACCAAAGGGAAGAAACTTGTATTGGTAGTGCTTCTCTTGAAAAAGGAATCGGAGGAATCTCCTGTGATGATGGATGAGAATATGAGTATATGCATCCTTGATCTAGAGAACAAAGCCAATCCTGACTTTGAAGGTATGGCAGCAGAGTTCCTAGAGAGACCATTTTGAATTTCTCTCAGAACAAATATTTGTTCAATTCTCTGAGGTCTAAAATGGGTCTGTGTCCTCCTGTTTTGTTTGGAATAAGGAAATAGGGGGAATAGAACCCTGTAGCCTGATGGGGAATGGGTACTTCCTCTATTGCTCCTTGAGCAAGGAGCATTGTGACTTCTTGACCTAAGAGACTGTCGAGAGGTCTGAGAATTGAACTGTTTTATAATTGTAAAAGGGAGCATGCTGTGAAAATGAAGCTTGTACCCCTCTCATACAATGGACAGAGTCCAATTTTATGCTATTATTTGGAACCATCTGTGGGCAAAATGACATAATCTGCCTGGGATGGTCGAGGGTTCTGGACTGTTCAGGGGCAGGAAGGCAAAGTTCTCTAGGAAGGAGTCAAAGCCCCTGAGGAGGCTGAGCCTGCTGAGCTGACTGAGGTTTTGCAGCTTTTGGCTTCTTTTGTTGTCTAGGTTGTTGCTGTTGTCCCTTTTGGGCAGTCTGACCCGGACGGTGTCCCTGTTGGGTATAGGAAGGATAAAACTTCTTTTTCTTATTGAAAAATGGTTTCTTAGAGGATTTTTTCCTTGCAGGATCGGCTGTAGATTTGGACAATCTATCGAAAGTGATATCGTCAGCATCTATCTCATTAGCCTTCTGCCAATTCTTGCCAAAGAGATTTTCTCCAGTGCAAGGAATGTTTCCTAATTTATCCTGTACCCAAATTTCCAAGTCAGATGCCTGAAGCCAGGCAATCCGACGTGCACTAATGGCAATAGCAGAGGTTCTGCTTATACACTCAAAACAGTCAAAGGCTGCATGATTTACAAACTTGGAAACATCCTGAGCATGTTTGACTAGAGTAAGATAGTCTTGCCTTTTGTCATCAGGAAGGAGGGGGCTCAAAAGCTCCAAGTCTCCTGGGACCTCTTTAAGGAACATTCCCATATAAAAGATATAGGAACTGATCCTAGCTGAGAGCATGGAAGCTTGGAAGCATTGATGCCCAAAGGCATCGAGAGTCCTACATTCACGACCTGGAGGATTGGATGCATGTCTCTTTGCACTTTTCATCCTTCTCATGGCTGACGCCACCACCATTGAATGGTGTGGTAATTGAGTTTTTTGAAAGCCAGGACAAGGTGGAACTCGATACATGGTATCGAGTCTTCGAGAATGAGGAGATGTGGTTAAAGGTGTTTCCCACGTCCTTAGCATAAGATCATGTAAGATCTCATGAATAGGCAGAGTAGCTGCCTCTTTGGGAGCCTTAGGGTATTGGAGAATTTCCAACTCCTTTGCCCTAGGTTCTTTTTCAGGAGCTACTGTGATGGAAAGGCCTCAGGCCACATCACGGATAAAGTCCTGAAAGGACATATCCTCTGGCGGAGACATTCTGCACTGAAGAGGAATCCTCGGGGAGAAGTACTCTTGTATTGGCAGAGTCTGAGTCTTCAGACTCATCAGAGGATTCAAAATACCTCCGATCCTGGTGATCGTGCAAAGCACGGTACCGGTATCGATCAAAGTCGGCATCGAGTTGTTCCGGTACCGATCTGTCGATGTCGGAGACAGACGCATGACTCGGTATGGGTGGCATACCCGCCGATGTTAATGCAGTTGGTACCGGTTCCGGTATCGGTTGAGGTGTCTGAAGCGGTTTCAATGGTACCGAAGCCGTGAGAAGAGCCGCTAGACTGCGTTCGATAGCAAGGAATCTCTGGTCTATCGATGCCACAGATGTTTGGGTAGAAGCGGCTGGAACCCCCGAGCATGGCATCAGTAGTTCTGCTGAGGTTGAGGTCTCGAACATCCTGGAACCCCGTTAGTGCTTTGGAAGCCAAAGCCTCCCGCCGGGGCAGTTTTGCCGGTGAAAATGCCTCAAGGGCAACGCCAGGGGCATCTCGATACTTAGGAGATCTACCCTTTGAGGACCGGCTAGATTTATGTTTAGTTACCTGAGATCCATGGGAGGAAGATGAGGCCATGGAGGATGTCGATGCAACAGACGCCGTGTCTGAGGGAAAAAGGGTGCTATGTTTAGCAGCTCGGTTCTGCTGGCCCCTTTTTGACATCATTCCACAGGAGAGGCACTCTGAAATAGAGTGGTCAGAACCTAAACATTTGAGACACCAATCATGGGTGTTGGCGATGGAAATGGTACCGCCACATTTAGAACATTTCTTAAACCTGAAGTAGGTTTTTCCATTTTTAAGGAAAAAATTGGGCCTAGTACCCAAAATGGCACCTAGCACCAAGGAAAAAGGTTTCTAAAGTAAAACACCTCAATCTATAATTTTTTTTTTTTAAAAGAAAGAAGAAAGAACTGGTGGTACCAGTATGGCGTCGAAGGAAGGCAGACGCGACCACAAAAACAAAGATTAAAGAGGAAATTTTTCTGCGGCGACAGGGTATGTGACCTGTCGGCTCTGCGGAAAACGAAGAACTGGAGGACAGTTGAAAAGGCGGGAAGGCAGCACGCAGGCACTGTGGGATGCACCCAAAAGCTTCCCTATTGGACGCTGGGGAGCGTTCTCGCGCAAGCTCCGTCGGTACCGACGATACCCATATGTGAAGACTACATTCCTGCTTGTTCCTGGAGATACAAAATCCTACAAAAATAATGTGCATGCAAAAAAAATGTGTGCAAACACAGGAGAGCATGCTGATTACCCAGGAAACATGCGTACAATTTATTGCATTATATGATAATCACGGAAAATGTGATGTTTTACACACAGATTGTACCAGGATCTGGAGGAATGCTGTAAGCATATGAACTGCAATATGTAAATATGAGGTTATAAGTATTAAATTATGTACATATCTAAAATGACAAACCAGTGCAATCTATCACACTTACCACATCTGGCAAACCAGTGATACTGAAAATAAAGCATAGTTACTCACCTGTAACAGGTGATATCCGGGAACAGTAGGAATTTAGTCTTCATATATGGGTGATGTCGGTACCGACGGAGCCTGCGCGGGAATGCTCCCCAGCATCCAATAGGAATGCTTTTGGGAGCATCCCACTGTGCCTGCGTTGCTGCCTTCCCACCTTTGAGACTCTTCCTCCTCAGCTGAGTTTGTAGCTGAGATAAAAGGAGAGAGAGAGAGAGAGAGAGACTGTGCAACTCCTAGGGGAGGGGGGTGGGTTGTGAAGTCTAAATTCCTGCTGTTCCCAGAGATCACCTGTTACAGGTGAGTACCTACGCTATCTCCAGGAACAAGCAGGAATCTAGTCTTCACATATGGGACTCCCTAGCTCCCAGATGTCAGAGGAAAGTCCCCAAAATTGATAGATTTGCCTCACAGAAGATCTCAAGACGGCATGAATCTTTAATGGACATCTGGCATCGAATTCCGGAACAGAGGGTAGGAGTTGCCCTAAGTCTGAAAGAGGTGTTGGAGTACAGCCTGACCAAGCATTGCATTCTAGTGGGAGTCCTTGTCCAGACAGTAATGTGCAGCAAAGGTATGCATGGAAGACCAGGTGGTTGCTTTGCAGATTTCATCAATGGTGACAGAGCATAGGTTTGCGTGGAGGCAGCCATGGCATGAACATTATGGGCAGTGGCATGACCTTCAAGGATAGTCCTGCTTTGGCATAAGCAAATGAGATGTAATCTAATATCCATTTAGAAAGGGTACATTTGGATACTGGCATCCCGATGTGACTGGGATTAAAGGAGATGAATAACTGAGAGCTCTTACGGTGCTCAGCTGTCCTTTGAAGATAAAATGCCAAGGCACGCTTGCAGTCAAGAGTATGGAGAGTTGCCTCTGCCCTAGAGGAATGAGGTCTAGGGAAGAAGACAGGCAGGTAAACTGACTGATTCAAGTGGAAAGGAGACACGACTTTGGGCTTGAAACGAGGATGAGTCCTAAGGACCACCTTATCATGGTGGAAGCGTGTATAAGGCGGGTCAGCAATCAAGGTCTGGAGCTCACCGATGCGTCTAGCTGAAATGAGTGTAACAAGGAATATAACCTTCTAAGAGAAACTTTAGCGAGGTGGTGGCTAAAGGTTCAAAGGAGCTGACCTAAGATGATTTTAAGATCCCATGCCACCGGTGGTGGCTTGATGGGGGCTTGGTTAATAATAGCCCTCTCATGAAACGCGTTACAAACAGTTGTAAAGAAATGGGCTGCCCATCCAAGGGATGATGAGAGACAGCAATTGCACTGAGGTGAACTCTCATCGTGTTAGTCTTGAGACCAGAGGACGAAAGATGGAGGAGATACTGAAGGAGAGCCTCCACCAGAGCTGAAAAGGGGTTAAGATCCCTTTGGGTACACCAAATGGAGTACCTATACCACTTAAAGTCATGGGAACATCTGCTAGATAGTTTCCTGGAGGCTAGTAGGATGTTATTTACTTCCTGAGAAAGATTGAGACCTTGCAAGACCACGCTTTCAGCAGCCAAGCCATGAGATGGAGAGACTGCGGGTTGGGATAGAGCAACGTCCCCTCCTCCTGTGAAAGAAGGTCAGGAGCTGATCCGAGACTGAGAGGGCGAGTCTGTGAGAGATGTAGTAGAAGAGAAAACCATGGTTGATGCGGCCAGCGTGGGGCTATAAGGATCATGTGGCCCCTGTCCGCTTGAAGCTTGAAAAGCATTTTGGGAATCAGGGGTATGGGAGGAAAGGCATATAGGAAATCCTGAGCCTAGTGAAGGTGGAAAGCACTGACCTGCCGCGACTGAACTTCAGGGTTCTGGGGCAAAATCGAGGTAGTCTGGTATTTTGCGGAATGGCAATAAGGTCTATCTCCTGAGTTCCCCAGGTCTGAAAGATACAGATTGTCTCCTGATGGAGAGACCACTCGTGTGGAAGGAGGATCCGAATCAGTCTGTCTGCTAAGACATTTTGGTGTCCTGGCAGATATACTGCTTGGAGAAGCATCTGATGAGCAATGGTAAAGGACCACAGATGGAGAGCCTCCTTGCAAAGGGCCCAAGAGCCTGTTCTCCCTGCTTGTTCACGTAGAACATAGCTATCTGGTTGTCTGTCTGGATCAGAACTCTGTGGCCCTGAAGCTGCTGGAACACTTTGAAGGCACTGAAGATTGCACAAAGTTCTAGAAAATTTATCTGGAGCTGTGACTCCTGCTCTGTCCAGAAACCCTGAGAGGAGAGAGAGTCCAAATGGGCTCCCCAACCAAATTTGGAGGCATCTGTTGTCAGGATGCATTAATGTGGAGGCATCTGAAAAGGTGACCCTATGAGGAGATTTCATAGGGTAGACCACCAGAGCAGGGAATTCATGAGAATGTCTGTGACTTTGATCTTGTCTGAGAGGATCCAAGAGGCCTGTTTCCACTGAGTCCATCTTGACTCCCCCTCCTTCAGGGAACACTCTTTCATTACCCTCCTTCGGGATCTGTCCTTCACGCAACATGTTACCCTCCTAACCCACTCTGCAGGTCATACACTTGACCTCATCATTTCCCCTTCTAACTCCATCTTCCTGCTAAGTGACTTCCACACGACCCCTTTACCCTGGACTGACCATTACTGTCTAAATTTCTGCTGTCTTGTTCCATCCTCTGCCTCTTTCTCCTCCACAGGCTCATACACCGCTTCCCCTCCAACCTTGGTGCGTCATAAACATCGTATTACCCCCCTCACTCTTCAACACTTTCCTGCTACTGTTTCACTTCTACCCGCTGCATTCCCCTCCCTTTCACCTAACTCGCAGGTCTCTTGTTGGAACTCCTCCCTCTCCACAGCTCTGGACCGAATAGCTCCATTGCAGCCCTGCCCTCCTCGCCCCTGTCCTTCTCAACCCTGGTTCCATCCCAGCCTCCGCCTTCTCCGCTCTCACCTACGTTGGGCAGAGCGGCAGTGGAGGAGATCTCATTCCCCCTCTTTCTTAGCACCACTTTCACTACTGGTCTCAGGTCCACCTTGCCAAGCAAACCTACTTCTCTACTACAATCACCGCTGCCCCTAATCAGACTCGCTGTCTTTATACTGTCCTCAAATCGATCACATCCCTCCAGGATTCATCCCTTCCTCCTCCTCTGGTCACTCCCAGTCCTCCACAACTGGCTTCCTTCCTTCGATTCTAAAATCTTGGATCTTCGTATATCACTTCCGTATTGTCCCCCTCCGATATCCTCTCCCTTCCCTCCCTCTCCTCCTCCCACTTCTTCGCTTTCGCACACGGGGTTCCTTCCACCCGCTTACCATTTCCGAGCTCATCAAATCTATTTCCTCTTCAAACAAAACTACCTCCTCTCTCGATCCTATTCCCTCAGCTTGGCTCCTCACCCCCTCACTTGTTCTGCCTCCTTTTATCGTTACCATGATTAACACTAGCCTCTCCACTGGAACTTTCCCACACCCTTGGAAGCACGTGCTCATTCATCCTATTCTCAAGAACCCCTCCCTGGACCCTCTCACTCCTGCTCACTACCGACCCATTTCTCACCTTTCCTTTCTCTCTAAAATATTGGAAAAAGCAGTCTTCGCACAAATTTCCCATCACTTGGACACTATTAATTTTCTGCACCCTCATCAGTCAGGTTTCCGTCCGGGACACAGCGTGGGAGACAGTCCTTGTCTTTCTTAATGAATTGCATGTTGCACACGATCGAGGTGATATTTCGGTGGCGGTATCTCTAGACCTTTCTGCGCCTTTGACCTTGTGGATCACTCTCTTCTTCTCTCTCGCCTTCGTGATGCTGGTCTTTGTGGTACTGTCTACCGCTGGTTTCACTCTTATCTTTTTTTTTCTTGATCCTATTCTGTTCTTTTTCACTCTTCTTCGGCCCCCTCCTCTGTTCCTGTCCCTTTGCACTGGGGTGTTCCGCAAGGCTCCGTCCTTGCACTTCTCTTATTTAATATTTTCCTAGCACCCCTTGCCCTTCTCATTCAGCAATCTGGTATAACAGCTTTCTATTATGCAGATGATCTTGTTCTTCTCCATCACACCTCTCCTCTTCAGCCAGATCTCTCCCCGCTCAACTCCTGTCTTTCTGTCACTCACTGGCTTTCTACAAACTGCCTATATTTAAATCTCTCTAAAACTGTTGCTATCTAATTCCCCCACAGTAGTCCCTGTCCACAACTAGTCCCATCCTTTGCTAGATCCTCTATCCCACTGGTAGCCTGTCTTCGGTACCTTGTGTTCATGGAAGGAAAGATTAGAGTCAAAAAGAACACCATTTCCCACGTCACTAAAACTTCCTTTTTCTACCTTCGTCAGATCGGTGCTGTTCGCCCCTTTCTTACTGCCCAAGCTCTCACCACTCTGGTACTTTCCCTTGTTGTTTCTTGCCTCAATTTCTGTAACTCTGTCCTTTCCAGTATTCCTCAATCTTAGCTTTATAGGCTCCAACGCATTCAGAACACGGCTGCCCGTTTGCTCACCCACTCCACTCGTTTTGACCACGTCACTCCTCTCTTTCTGCACCTTCACTGGCTACCTGTGCACTACCGTATTCGCTACAAGCTCCTTACCCTTGTGCACCAGGTCCTCTACACACACACCCCTAAGTGTCTGTCGGACCTCATCCAATCTCACACTCCCAGCCGTGCCCTCCGGTCAATTCACATAAACCATCTCCATCTCCCTTCTCCCTCTCAAGCCCACCTGCACTCTACTCGCACCTCAGCTTTTTTCTTCATTAGTCCCACACTCTGGAACTCACTCCCTTCATCTCTACGCCTTGAACAGAACCACCGCACCTTTAAAGCACACCTGAAGACTTACCTGTTCTCCTCAGCCTTTGACCTCCCTACCCCTCCTCCTGTATGATCTTTTTCCATGCTCTCAGTGTCTCTTTTCCTTCTGTCTGGTATGTATGGTCTGCTACTCACTGTCCTATTTATATTGTAATTTACTTTTCCTTTCCCTGGCCCTTGGCCAAGCTTTTGACTTTTTGTAATTGTACACCGCTATGTTATTATATGAAGGGCGGTATATCAAGTCTAATAAACATAAACATAAACGAACTGTAGAGGCCATGTAGCCTAATAGTTGCAGCATCTCTCTGGCCAAGAGATTGTTTTTGACTCTGACCTGAGATGCTATCTATACTAGGCAGGTACAACGGTCCTGGGGTAGAAATGCCCTTGACTGTTGAGTATCCAGAACAGCGCCTATGAAATCTAGAGTTTGAAAAGGAACTAGATGGGATTTTGGAAGATTTATCACAAATCCTAGATCCTATAGTACCTGAATTGTACGAAGAAGGGATAAGGGAACTTCCTGAGAAGTGACTGCCCTTATTAGCCAGCCGTCTAAGTAAGTGAAGATGAATATTTCTAGAGTCCTTAGTTATGCGGCTACAACTGCAATACACTTTGTTAAGACTCTTGGGTCCAAGGCGAGCCCAAATGGAAGGACTCTGTATTGGTAGTGATTTCCTAGGAAGATGAAGTGTAGATACCTTCTGTGTCCTGGATGAATGAGGATATGAGTATACGTTTCTTTGCGATCTAAAGAACAGAGCCAGTCCTGACTCTGGCGATAAGGAAGAAGGGTTCCTAGTGAAATCATCTTGAATTTCTCTCGAACTAGAAACTTGTTGAGGTTTCTGAGATCTAAGATGGGTCTGTATCCTCCGTTCTTTTTTGGTATGAGAAAGTATGGAGAATAGAACACCATTCCCCTCTCGGATGTTGGAAACTCTTCTATGGCATACTCTACAGAAGAGAGGTGATCTCTTGCTGGAGGAGAGCAGTGAGTGGGGGTTGGGAATGACATTCCCCCACTAGAGTGGTGGAGGGTATGCTTTGTAGATGAAGCTTGTACCTCTCTCGTACTATGGTTAATGTCTACTGCTCTGAGGTTTGTGATAAGGAAGATTATCATAGTTCAGGAGGGAGCTATAAAGGAGGTGAATTGGCTTTGAACAAGCAACCTGTCTTTGCTGGTAGAAATACTAAAACAGAATGTTTTCATAAAAGACTACCAGTCCCAGAATGCACCAGGTTTCAAACAGCCTCTAGAAGGGCTGAAGTAGGGAAACGTGTGTTCAATCAGGAGAGCTGAGGTAATCCCCAATCACTCATCTCCAAGGGCAGGGCTTGATTCAGCACACCTGGGCTGTGCTAGGGTGGAGTGTCCCTCTAAGCACTTTAAAAGTAAAAGATATTCTACACAGAGACAGAACAGGGAGAAGCAGAAGATGCAGATCCAGAAACAGAAGCCATTGGAGAAAGAAGAGAGAGAACTACAACAGCCGAAGCAACGTGGAAGGAAGAACAGAAAGACATCTTGGAGGTCTAAAGAAGGAGCCCACAGCAGTACGTGTGTTAGGAGTGATTCCAGAGGCAAGCATACTCCATTGGACTGGAGGAAGCCAGAGGATTGGGGTTATAGAGCCAGGAACTCCCAAACGGCACCTTTGAGGGAGACGGCTGCATTTGGAAGGGGCCCTAAGACCGGTGCAAGAAGGTATGCGAAGAGAGACCCAATGTCCAGGGATCTTGATTGGAAGGCTGGACATAAAAGCTGGACTACTGTAACACCGAAAATCTGCCCTACAGCTTTAAGATACAAAAAGCTGAAGAGTTCAGCACAGACTCTGACAGGAAGGGAGAGAAAAAGCTTCCTAGTTGCTATAGGCAACCAGAGCAGGCTGAGGCACGAGGCCTGAAGGCACGCCCAGCCAACAGACACTCCCCAAACACTGAAGGAAACACTTTGCACATGTGCAGAAAAACGCCCCTAACTCTGTATAAGAAGCATGGCAGGCAAGCAGAGTTAGAGCAAGCCAGGGAACGGGCCGGAGAGCAGGTTTATGGTCGTGTTCAGGAGAGAGAGAATCCAGGAAGAGAGGCTGAGTTTGACTCCTGTATGAATGCTGACGGAGGTTTTGAAGACTCAGAAGCAGAGAGTGCTTGTGAAGCTTGGCAGGTTAGAGAAAACCTGAAACTCTTCAACAAAAGGTCAGAACACTTTCAGCCTAACCCTGTTGCCTATGAGGCCTGGAATAGGAAGCCAAGCAGGGCTTGGAAGCAAAGCAGAAAACCATTTTCCAGCCGAGAGCTTAACTACAGAAAGCCCTCTGCAGTGACGCAGGAGGGATCTCCCAGAGACAGCAGTCAGTGGGGAGAGCATAGAGCAGCTGGTAAGAGACTCTTTGATAATGAAAGCCAGAATGTTTTAAGATATTCACATCCTTGTGAAAGAGATAGTGAAGTGCTTGAAGATATATGCATGAATGAGGAATCTGAGTGTTTATATTTAAAGCCTGGCAGAAAACTGCCAAGAGGAAAACCCAGTAGAAAGATTACAAAGCAGTTTTACCAAGTGCCAGATAATTATCTACCTTACCGTGGTGAGAGTATTGAAGAGAAGCCAGTCACTGGCTGGAGGAAGTTACAAACTCTGTGCCATAGAGAAGACGAGGCAGTTGAGGAGCCTATGTGCATTGATCAAGGTGAATGTTTGTCTTATGATGAAAAGATGGACTGCTCTCTATTAACTACTGAGGAGACCTCTCTACGTTAAAAGCAGAGAAGCCTGCCTATAGAGAATAAGCGTGCATAGAGGAAACTGCCCAGCTGTTTATCTGATTACCTGTTTTGCTTTGTTATTTGATTTTGTTAAGCAAGAAGCTGTACTTTTCTTTCACCATTTGTTTATGCCAGAAGCATGGCTACCTTTTTGAGTTTGGAAGTTGTATCATTTTTGGAAATCCAGCAAAACCCCGGGAGGGGAATAAATCCTTGTTTAAACCTGACCATTCAGTCGCAACTACACTTTCTTTCATAGAAAGGTCAGGGCCAGTAGTGTATCTAGCTAACCAACACTTCTTTAGCCACTGCTGGTGACACTACTTACTGGCCAGGATACCAGGAGAGGAAACCTAACAGCAAGGGAAGCTCAGGTATGAACTTTGATCTATGCCCTAGCTCTTCATCTGGAAGACAGCAGGGAAACAAGTATTATCCTGAGAGTGATCAATTAAGGAATTCCTCTGAGCCAGACCATGATATTGATTCCATGATATTTGAGGAAGAAGGAGATATATCAAATGATCAGTTGGAATACATGGACTGCTCACTGTCTAGGCTGCTGTTTTAAAGTAGTTTCTCACTAATACAACAACCACCAAAAGGAACTGTAACTTGTTCTTTTATCTACCCAGAAAAGTCTCTGCAAGAAAGCTTTAGGGTAGGATTGAGCCACGTAGAGAGTGAACCAGCAAAGGGGTTTGCAGCTGGCTAATTATTGGTAATTGAGCCAGGCACAAGTGCACGTGAGCTCTAGAAGGAAACTTCTTCCTTGTGTGTGTGAATAGAAGAAAGTTATCCTTGATAAAGAACAGGTTTTTTTTCTACTTTTGGGTTTGTTTTTGCCTTTTGAAGCACATTAGCAGGAGCCATCAAAAAGACCTTTTCTGTTTCCCATCAAGGTCTTTATTGATTTATTGCTTAAGAAGTTCAGTTACCTTATCATGTTTTGTTTTTCCTGAGTACAATACTTGAAGCAAGTGTCCTTTTGTGTTACCAAGTAAATCTGTGTGGGAGAATTAACCCCATGAATAAAATCTGTTTTTCTTTGCTTGCACTCGAGCATCACAACTCATTATTTTGTGAACGGCTGATTCTGGTACGAATGAACTACATCCCCCACAATCCTTTGCAAGTCATAATATTTTGCCTTTGCCAAGACTGGACATTCACGACCAGCACCCCCGTTTACAGGTTATGAGATGCCATCTGAGGGCATAATGGCAGAGCCTGCCTGCTATGTGGAGTGGGGTGGGGATTCTTCAGAGGCAGGGTGGCAATGTTCTCTAGAAAGAAGTCAAAAACCAGGCGTAGATTGAGTCTGCGCTGCTGGTTGCTGTTTAGGAGCCTGTGGCTTCTGCTGCTTAGGAGGCTGTTGCTTCCTCTGGGCAGCTTGAGACTGGTATTGAGAAGTTGAGGAGTAAGAAGAGTCGAATTTCTTCTTCTTACCATAAAATGTTTTTTTAGCAGCTGCTTTCTTTTTGGCAGGGTAGGCAGTAGCCTTTGAAAACCTATTTAGGGTGGTGTTCTCAGATTCTAACTGAAGTCTTATCTTGCCAATCCTTCCCAAACAGGTTCTCTGCTGTACAGGGAATATTTCCAAACTTATCTTGAACCCACTGTTCAAGGTCTGATGCCTGAAGCCAGGCAATCCTACGGGCACCTATACGGATAGAGGTTGTTCTGCTAATGCATTCAAAACAGTCAAATATTGCCCTATTGACAACTTGGAAACATTTTGGGTATGTTTGACTAATGTAAGGTAGTCTGCCCTCTTGGTCATCTGGGAGAAGAGGAGCCATCGATTCCAGATCCCTAGTCACCTCCCTAAGAAACATACCCATGTAGAGTATGTATGAATTTATGCGGGCAGAAAGCATGGAGGCCTGAAAACACCGGCGGCCAAAAGCATCAAGGGTTCTTGACTTCCTGCCTGGGGGATTGGAGGAGTGCGTCTTAGAATTCTTAATTTGATGCATAGCCGATTCCACTACCATTGAGTGGTATGGAAGCTGCATTTGCTGGAATCCAGGGCTTTCCGGTATCCGATACACGGTATGGAGTCATCGGGTATGGGGAGAAATGGTGAGGGGCGTCTCACACATCCAGAACATAAGGTCCTGGAGTATGCGGTGAATCGAGAGATTGGTCGCCTCTTTAGGAGTTGTAGGATATTGGAGAATTTCCAACTCCTCTGCTCTAGGCTCTTTCTCCGATGCAGGAGTAATGGATAGGCTTCTCGCCATATCCTTGATGAACTCCTGGAAAGACATGTCCTCAGGAGGGGACATGCGCCACCGTGGAGATGGAGAGGGCTCCTCCGGGAGACTCCTCATCTCTCTGGTACCGACTGATTCATCGTCGGAAGAATCAGAATCGGTAGATTCGAAGTATCGATGAGAGCGATGCTCTTGTTCTTGTAAGGACTGGTACCAATTGAGATCGATATCAGCGTAAGAGACCTGCCATGTCGGTACCTCGGAACTGGGAATGGACTTGAGGGCCAGCATGGGTGGGTGTGTGCTGAGGGGCATGAAGCCTGATGCTGATTGTATTGGCATTGTCAGCTGTATCGATACTGACAATACCGGTGGTAATGTCTTGACCGGTACTGACGCCGCTAATAGAGCCACGATTCCACTCGATGGCAAGCATGCGCTAGTCCATCGAGCTTGCCGATGCCTGGGTATCAGTACCGGAAGCTTGGACAACCGTTCCAGAGTATGGCACCAGGAGCTCTCCGGAGGTGGAGGCCTCGGGAGCATCCTGGACCCCTTGTAAGGCACTGGAGGGAAGGTCCTCCCACCAGAGTAGTTTGGCCGGTCGGTCCACCTTTAGGGCAACCCTCGAGGCTTCTCTATTTTTAAATATCCTTAGAAGGACGGCCTGTCTTGGAAGAAGACTTGTGTTTCAATACCTGAGATTCATGTGAAGAAGACGAACTCGATGTCGAAGCAAGTGAGACTGCATCTGAGGCAAACAGGGAACCAAGTTTCGCGGCCCAATTTTGTAGGCCTCTCTTTGTCATCCTTTTGCATAAGGGACACTCAGACAGCTGGTGATTTGGGCCGAGGCATTTCAGGCACTAGTCATGGGTATCAGTGGCAGAAAAGTCCTACCACACACTTGGAACATTTTTTAAAACCACTACTTGGTTTTTCCATCGGGTCAGTGGACTGGATAGAAGATCGAAGCCTGAAATGGCGCCGAGCGCCTGAAGAGTTAAGGGTTTTGTTTTTTGTTTTTTTTACAAAAAGAAGTAGTAAAGATGCTAATTCAGTTCTGGCGTCAATGGGAAGGCAGACGCGACCACAAAAAATAAGAGAAAAAATTTTCTGCGGTGACAGGATTTGTTTCCTGCTGGCTCCACGGAAAACGAAGAACTGAGGAGGGAGAGTCTCAAAGGCAGACAGCAATGCAGGCGTAGTGGGATGCTCCCAAAAGCTTTCCTACTGGACGCTGGGAGTGTTCCCACACGGGCTCCGTCGGTACCGATGTTACCCATATGTGAAGACTACATTCCTGCTTGTTCCTGGAGATAACTTCATTCTGCCTATGTACCCACTGCTCTACTGTATATGCACATGAGCTTATTAATACAGGTCTGCGACTAAAAAGCTGTTTGATTATTTTCATCTAATTTCCATGTATTTTGGTGTGCTGAAAACAAATAAAATATTGAAAAAACTCCTAGACGTCATGATTTGCCACAACATGCAAAATTGTCTTCAAATATATCATTTTTTCAAATTACTATTAATTAATTCAAATTACTATTAATTCACATAAGTGCATTTAAGATATAAAATGCCAAAAAAACCTTAAAGGGGTTGTCCGAGTTATGTAAAAAAAAAATATAGCACTGTAAATATGATGGTCAGCAATATACATAAGCTAAGCAAGTTTTAAGTCCGTGCTTCTAATGGTAGAAGGGGTTAATCTTTCCTGAAGAATCCAGTGGGAGGGAGACACAGGGCAGATAGCAGCAGCTCCGGTCAGTACAGGGGGGCGTGGCCAGCACTGTGACGTCTCGTGTACAGACACAGAGCTGCTCTCCTGCATGCCACACTTGTGCACGAATCATCATCAGGTTCTTGGTTCTAGGCTGTTCACACTTTTTCATCGCAATTCGTGTTAGCTCATCATTCTTTAACCGTTATGTTATGGCTCCGCGAAAGTGTATTAATTCGCCAGACAGTTTCTGTTTCATCTGTGGTGAATATACAGTGTTGAAGCAACAGCAGAATATTACAGACTTTGTGAAAAAAGTATACTTTGCATACTTTGGACTAAAAATTGGAGATCAAGATAAACTCTGGGCGCCTCATAAAGTGTGCAAATGGTGTGTTGAGGACCTCCGAAACGGGTTCAAAGGTAAGAAAAAATCTTTCCGTTATGGGATTCCTATGGTATGGCGAGAGCAAAAGAACCATAGTGACGACTGTTACTTTTGTTCATGCGATTTGAAAGGGTTTAATTCCAAATGGAAGCATTCCATTTCATACCCCAATCTTCACTCGGCAATTTGTCCCATCCCCCATGGCACAGATATATCAGTACCCAAGCCCCTACTACCTTGGAAGAGATACCTAGCTCCGATGAAGGTGAAGTCATACCTGAACCAGATGACGAATCAAGTTCTGACTTTGAAGATGATATAAGACCAAAATTGTTTTCTCAGGAGGAGATGAATGATTTGGTAAGAGACTTGAATCTTCCCAAAGATGCCGCTGAGTTACTCGGATCAAGGCTGAAAAGCAGGAATTTATTGTTGCCAGGAGTGTCATCTTCATGGTTCAGACATCGTGAAAAGGAGTTCGTTCCTTGCTTCGCCCAGGAAGACAAGTTGGTTTATTGCATCGATGTCGAAGGTCTGAGTCAATTTAAAATTCAATATGATTCAGAGCAATGGCGTCTTTTTTTATAGATTCTTCAAAAAGAAGTCTCAAAGCAGTTTTACTCCACAACTGTTTTTACGCTTCCATACCTGTAGGTCATTCCATACACTTGAAGGAAACCTACGAGAACTTGGAATTGGTTCTTCGTAAACTTAAATATGAAGACCATGGTTGGCAAGTGTGTGGGGACTTGAAGGTCTTGTGCATGCTGCTCGGGCAACAAGCTAGGTATAACAAATATCCTTGTTTTCTGTGTCTATGGGACAGTCGAGACCGACAAAATCACTGGACCAAGAAGAGTTGGCAGCCAAGGGTGCTAACAGTTGGTGAAAAAAATGTCCTCCGAGAAACTTTATGGGAAGGTACCAAAGTTCTTCTACCACCTCTCCACATAAAATTGGGATTGATGAAGCAATTCGTAAAATCACTTCCAAGAGATGGAGAATGCTTCAAATACTTGGTCACCAAATTTCCAGGCCTGTCGGAGGCAAAATTGAAGGAAGGTGTGTTCATCGGACCAGACATTAGAAGGCTTATAGTTGATCAAGAGTTTGTCAATACCATGACGGATCCTCAAAAAGAAGGGTGGATTGCATTTAAAGAAGTCGTACAGAAATTTTTAGGCAATAACAAAGATCCTCACTACAAAAAGATCGTCAGACGAATGCTGAAAGCATTTCAAGCTTTAGGTTGCCTGATGAGTTTGAAAGTGCATTTCCTCCAGTCCCACCTTACCTACTTTCCTGAAAATTTGGGAGCTGTGAGTGAGGAACAAGGTGAACGATTCCACCAAGACATTAAAGAGATGAAAAGGAGATACCAGGGAACATGGAGCATTACAATGATGGCAGACTACTGTTGGATGCTTCAGAGAGACATTCCAGATGCTACTCACAAGCGTAAATGCACCAAGAGGAGCCTCACAAGGAAGAATCAAGTTTAGTGTGTGTAGGTGAGCTCATTTCAGTTCAAAAAAGGATTTTCATGAAAATATTGTAACAAAACTTTTAATTTTATAAGTCTATTTCCATTTATTTTGAGGTATTGTCTTATTTAATAGTTACCTATATTGTCAGGAAACGTGATGTCCTATGACAAAATGGAGGTCATTTTTGGATTCAGTGCACCAAAAAACATAACGATTATGTGGAATAACCAAAACAGCTCTTGAGAAAAAAATTTTTGCAGACCTTATTGACACAAGAAAACTACTGCCTGTGGGGACCTGCTGACAATGGCTCGAAACATGGCTGCCCAGTTCTC
Organism: Ichthyophis bannanicus; assembly: GCA_033557465.1. Lineage (NCBI taxonomy): Eukaryota > Metazoa > Chordata > Amphibia > Gymnophiona > Ichthyophiidae > Ichthyophis > Ichthyophis bannanicus. The sequence continues at coordinate 598,593,751 of CM066035.1, read as the reverse complement.
CTCTCTTCTATTTTCTTCTATCTCATTGTCCTGGTTTCTGTTATCTACCTGTTTTCTTTCTTTTTCTTCTACTACTGCTTCTCTAGTTTCCTGGATAGAGGCAGTAACACATGAAAAATGGTTATGGATAGTTCATGTTGGCACAAGAAAAGAAACTGGCATAATATGTTCAATAATGCTTGCCACATTAAAACAAACTATTTTTTAATTCCTCCTCAGATGACCAGTTAAAGCCCCAAAGAAAACACCAAAACCTTCTAAACTGAGTCTATATGGCCTGGTTTGAGGATTTGTACGTATATTCTCATCCATTGTTTTCCTATGTCATGTGTTGGAAACGATTTCTGGACGACGTTTTTTTCATATGGACTGGTAATAGAGGGGATTTGGATATTTTCCTGGTCTCCCTAAATTCCTTTAAGCCCAATATACAATTTACCTCTCAGGTGGAGACCCAGAGGATCCAATTTTTAGACATCATAATTGAGTGCTCTCAGGCAGGTCTCTCAACCTCCTTGTATAGGAAGCCTGTTCAACGTAATACACTGCTTCGATTTGACAGTTACCATCCTCCAGCCTTGAAACGGGGCTTGCCATACGGCCAGTTTCTGAGACTTCGTAGAAATTGCACTGAATTATCGCAATTTAAATTCCATGCACATGAATTAATTACTCGTCTTTTATCAAGGGTTACCCATTAAAGGTGGTCCATCTAGCCTATAAAAGGGCATGCAACACTCATCGGGAGTGGCTTTTGACGTCTAAGGCTTCTACACCCTCCAAGGAAAAAACAACGGGGGTTCTTCCTTTTATGCAAGGTACCACTGCGGTGGTTCGCTTAATGCATCAATTTTGGCCCATTCTAGCCATTCATTCATGTTTCCGAAAGCCACTTCAAATTGCCTACTCCCGTGGTTCCAATCTGCGGGACTTTTTGGTTAAGACAAGATCTCTTTTTGACCAACCTCCTAAGAGCCATGATCAGGCTGGTCACTTTACATGTCAAGTTTGTTCATTTTGCTTGGGCACTCTAACAGGTCTCATTTGGATTGACACCCGTACTAACAGATCCTACTATACTCGGTGGCATACCGATTGTAACACTAATCATGTGGTTTACTTGATCGTTTGTCCTTGCCAGCTACCTTATGTTGGGAGGACATCACGGTCTTTTAAGCAAAGATTGACTGAGCATGCTTCTCGGATACGTACTCAATCATTGACAGCTCCTTTGGTCAGTCACTGTCTTGAGCACTCACATGAGTTTGATCTCCGGTGGCGAATTCTTGATCATGTACCCCCGGATCCTTGTGGCGGTGACCGGATTCAACGCTTGCAAAACTTGGAGCAAAGATGGATATTTCGATTGAACTCCGTTTTTCCACATGGTCTAAATCATCAGATCGATTGGCATACCATTCATTGAATTGAGATGTGGTATTGGATGGTGATTCCCTCTGCACATTGGCTTTTCTTCACTGCCTATCAACCTTTCTGATCGGGAGGTGAAGTCTGATTGGTGGCTTCACCCCTCTGTGTGGATTGGTTCCTCTTTGGCATATCACATTGGGAAGGTGTGTCCTATTTTTTGGTTTTCAACGGCGAGTCGGGTATATAAAAACCACTTTTTCAGCTGTGCATTTAGGGCTGACGTTCTTAACTCAACTCAGAGGTCTGACCTGAAGCAGGGGGTTGATGTGCGTACCCCCGAAACGTGGCACGTCGTAGCAATATTGACCTACTGGAGTGATATCAATTTATCGTTGCAAACAATGTTCCTACAGCCTGCTCTTTTCTACAAAGCTAAGTACCAGCCATTTTTGAATAAGAGCTGTTTTTAATTTGATTTACAAATTTGATTAAAATGGACGGGCCACTGTGGTAGCAGGTAAAGTCCTGTTAACTGTGCTGGCTATTCCAACAAAAAAAGTTATTTTTGGTTTATGTGTGCTGGGTTTTTTAGGGATTTTCAAGTTAAAGCCCCAGCATTACAAAACCATGTGATAAGCCTTTGGGTCTGGTGCGCACTTCTTTGCATCCAGGTTTAACAACTAATGCCTTCATTACCAGCATGCTAATGTCTACACATTGTGTGCAATTTACTTGTGCATTAAACACTTCTGTGCATAGGGCAGCTATCTCGGCGCAGAAAAATGTCCTTGGAACCTGCACTAAGTTGTGCATTAAGCTTCCTGCATTTTACTAGATCATCCCCTTAGTGCGCATTTATCTTATTTAGTGAACACTTTTCCTACGTAGCGCACACTAATAATGAAGAGACCACCCAAAATGAAACATTTCTTAAAACAAAAGAACGAAAAGCTCTGGAAATGATTTAGAAAAACTAAATGAAACAAAAAGTTTTGAATGCACACTCCTATTGCTCATTAAGATGCAGCTTGGTCTCCCAAAGTCAGCAGGATCAGCTGAATCCTACACCACTCACAGTGAGTTTTAGGAGGGTCCCAACGAGTCAAGCATTCTAAAGCTTATCCTTCTGTTTCATAATGGTCCATTTCCGTTAACTGTCTTCTTTGCCAGCCTATTTTTACTACATCCTTTGATCTGCACAGTTATCTATCTACATAGGATTGTCTTCATAGCCTCTGTCAACATTATTTTTCATTGGCCAAGAAAAATTGACTCAAGACTCTATTTTGCTACAAACACTACAGTTATACATAGATTTTTTCCTTTTTCCCTTTTTAAGGTTGGCATACTTAAAAGGGGCCCTTTTTTAAAATCCTTGTAGTTTTGGAGTCTTTCAGTATTTTTTGGATGTTTCTTTGAAGTCAGGGAGCCTCGTTTCAGTAGGGCTGCCATTCAACTAGTTTCGGCAGGAATACCGCTTTAAAAGGCAGCCAGCTACTCAGCTGCACAGTTTACAATGCACACAACAGTATTTGAATTGTGGTTGGGTATTTGGAATTATGACGGTTTTAAGCATGGACAGCGCTTGGGCAATCTTTTGGCCACTTATGCTACTGTTATTTAGGGTTGTCTACCTTTTTAAGAGTTTTATAACTTTGAGGCACAGCAGTTGTCAGGTCTATTCTATATTTTGCCAGTCAGCTTGCTGTTTGAATATTAGAGTGTGGAAGGGGTTTGTACTGGAAATATGGCTTTGTTCTGTACATTTTTAAAGCTGAAACAGAGCTTTATGCCTGAGTCTTTTACTAACCTATTCTGATGTTTTTTTTAAAGGCTGAGGCAAGTTTTGATTTTAAGTTTTATGTGACCTGCTGCTGCTTCTCTACTCGTTTTTTAGTGTAATAATAGCTGTGATGTTTGAGCTGTTTACTTGTGTTGGGAGTTTAGTGAAGCTCTTCAAGTCCGGTTTTGGTTTGAAAAGTGAGTACTCTATTGGGTAACTTGTTAGAGTACAGAGTAGTTACTCACCTGTAATAGGTGTTCTCCAGGAGCAGCAGGAATCAGTCCTCACATATGGGTGACATCGACATCGATGTAGCCCTTGCGGAGCATTTCCCCAGCTTTCCATGAAAGCCTTTGGGAATGCAGGCACGCATGCGCGGTTCCCTTCCCGCCTAAAGGTGCCATCTTGCTCAGTCAAATGACATAGCTAAAAACAGCACACAAAAATGGAAAAAAAAACTATGTACAACTGCAACTCCCAGGGGAGGAGGGAGGGTTGTGAGGACTGATTCCTGCTGCTCCTGGAGAACACCTGTTACAGGTGAGTAACTACTCTCTCCAGGACCAAGCAGGAAGTCAGTCCTCACATATGGGTGACTCCCTAGCTCTGGGCTACCAAGGAACCCAGGCTGAACAAGAGAACTCCCTCTAGTCCCAGCATCAAAGAAAGGCTTTTCACTGACAGAACCTCCACCGGTAGCCCAACAGAGGGCTGGAGGGCAGGAGTTGCCTAAACCTCAAAGAGATTCCAGAGTACTGCCTGGCCAAAGCACTGTCCCTACGGAACTCCCTCTCCAGACAGTAATGGGCCGCAAAAGTCTGGCTTGAGGACCAAGTTGCAGCCCTGCAGATGTCCACCAACGGTACAGAGCGGAGGTGAGCCACTGAGGCAGCCATTGTCCTGACATGATGGGCCGTGACCCAACCCTGCAAAGGAAGGTCAGCCACCCTGTAAGCCCAGGTGATAGTCAGCTACCCAGGTGGACAAGGTACGCTTGGACACAGCTAACCCCAAATTATTAGGGTCAAAAGATACGAAGAGCTGAGTAGCCCTTCTATGCCCCTGCGTACGGTCAAGGTAGAAGGATAAGGCCCTCCTACAGTCCAGGATATGCAGAACTGCCTCAGCCTGGCTTGCATGAGGCCTAGGGAAGAATGTTGGAAGAACCACCTCTTGGTTAAGGTGGAAGGAGGAGACAACTTTGGGGAGGAACTTTGGATGAGTCCTAAGGACTAACCTGTTCCTATAGAAGCGGGTATAAGGCCTATCACAGACCAGGGCCTGAAGCTCACTCACTCGCCTGGCCGAGGTTAAGGCTATCAAGAAGAGTGTCTTCCAGGACAGGAAGCGGAGAGGACAAGTAGCCATCGGCTCAAAAGGTGGGCGAGTCAGTTGCTGCAAGACCACATTCAACTCCCACTCAGGAGCAGGAGGACGGATTGGAGGCTTGAGCAAGAGCAAGCCTCTGAGAAACCGAGACACCAAGGGGTGAACTGACAGAGATTGTCCTTCCACCAGTGAGTGGTGAACTGCTAGAGCTGAGAGGTGGACCCGAAAAGAATTGGACTTAAGTCCCTGATTGGATAAGTGCAGTAAGTACTGAAGCACGACTGGTACAGTATAGGAGAAAGGATCTTCTGTACATAGCTGACACCACACAGAAAACCTTTTCCACTTCAGAGCATAGGTTTTCCTAGTGGACTGTTTCCTAGAGGCTAGGACAACCTCCTCAACTTCCTGAGGTAGGCCCCAGGGAGCCAAAACTACCCTTGCAGCCTCCAGGCCATCAAACTGAGAGCTTTGAGATTGGGGTGAAGAAGGGAACCCTGATCCTGAGAGAGAAGGTCGGGTTGCAACCCCAGAGGCAGTGGGTGATCCACTGCCAGCTGAAGCAGAAGTGGAAACCAAGGCTGTCTTGGCCACCTGGGAGCCACCAGCAGGACCGAGGCCTTGTCCTGAAGAATTTTGAAGAGAGTTCGGGCCACCAAGAGTGTGGGAGGAAACGCATACAGGAGGCCTGGAGTCCAGGGAATCAGAAAAACATCTGCTGCTATCCGCAGAGGATGCAGTTGCCTGGAGCAGAACCTTGGCAGCTGTTTGTTCAGTGGACTGGCAAACAAATCTATGGATGGAAGTCCCCATTTCAGGAAGATCTTCTGAACCACCAAAGGATGGAGCTGCCACTCGTGGGGCTGCAGAATCCTGCTTAACCTGTCAGCCAGGTAGTTTTCCTGGCCAGGTAGATACACAGCCTTGAGGAGCATGTTGTGCCTGAGAGCAAACAAGCAAAGGTCCTGTGCTTCCTGACAAAGGAGCCTGGACCCAGTTCCACCCTGCTTGTTCACGTAAAACATGGCTACTTGATTGTCTGTTTGAACTAGGACAGACTGATGAGCCAGGGTTGAAGAGAAAGTCTTGAGGGCTAACCGAATAGCCCTGAGATCCAGTAGATTGATTTGCTGTGCGGCTTCCCAGGGAGACCACAGGCCCTGGGTGCACTTGCCCAGGCAATGAGCTCCCCAGCCCTGCAGGGAGGCATCCGTGGTCAACACCACTATGAACCCAGGAACCTGAAAAGGTACCCCTTGCAGCAGATTGGGTGGGTGCAGCCACCAGCGGAGGGAGTTCAGAAATTGTCTGGACACCCTTATCCTGTCTCTGAGGCTGCCTGTGGCCTGTGACCACTGAGACCGAAGGCACCACTGTGCAGGTCTCATATGGAGCCTGGCATTCGGGGGTCACATGTACTGTCGAAGCCATGTGGCCAAGCAGCCTCAGGCAGAGTCTGGCGGAGACCAGAGACCTGCTGAGAAACTGGTTTGCTAATTTGATCAGTCTTTGGGCTCTGTCTTCTGGCAAGAACGCCTTTGCCAGCAGAGAGTCCAACCTTGCCCCTATGAACTCCAAGTTCTGGGAGGGGAGCAAAGTGGACTTTGTGAAGTTTATTACAAACACCAGGCTTTGAAGAAGAGCAATAGTTCTGAGGGTGGCTTGACGGGCCTCCTGGCACGTCTGACCCCTGATGAGCCAGTCGTCCAGATAGGGGAAGACAAAGATTCCCTGATTTCTCAGGTAGGCTGCCACCACTGCCAGGCATTTGGTAAAGACCCTGGGAGCGGTGGTGAGGCCAAAAGGTAGTACTCTGTACTGATAATGGTTTCCTCCCACAATGAACCTGCGGTACTTGCTGTGGTCTGGATGAATGAGGATGTGAGTGTACGCATCCTTTAGATCTAAGGAGCATAGCCAATCTCCCTGCTGGAGATAGGGCAGAAGTATTCCAAGAGTAAGCATCTTGAACTTTTCCTTCTCTAGGAATTTGTTGAGATTTCTGAGGTCTAGAATAGGCCGAGGGCCACCGGTTCTTTTAGGTACCAGGAAATACCTGGAGTAGAAACCGTGACCCTGTAAGTGGGGAGGCACAGGTTCCACAGCCCTGTCCACTAACAGACCTTGGAGCTCCTGAAGGAAAGATCTGTGTGTAGGGGAGGCCTTGGAGGTTCCCCTGGAAAGTATGGAGGAGGCAGCTGTTGGAAGTGTAGCAGATAGCCCTTGTGGACTATGCTTAACACCCAACTGTCTCCAGTGATGAGTGGCCACTTGTGGGCAAACAGGGCAAGGCGACCTCCTGTGCTGGGTTGGGAGAGCAGGGACGGAGAGGCTATGCCTAAGGAGTCAAAAACCCACACCCTGCTGAGTGGGAGCAGGGGCCAGAGGCTTGGGAGTCCTCTGCCTACGGGGCCCATTACCCTGCCCCTTGGCCTGCTGACCCTGAGGGGGAGCTTGGGCGGCCTGGTACTGTGTGTACTGTTTGTAGGCAGTGCCCTTCCTCGGGTAAAAGGGCTTTTTACCCGAGCCCTTCTTCTTGTGAGAAAGGGCAGAAGTCTTTCTAGACAGCCTTGTCCTTGTGAGGTGCTCGGTTTCGAGCTGTGCAGCCTTGTCGGTCATGGGCTTGCCAAAAAGGTTCTCACCTCGGCAAGGGACATCGACCAACTTGTCCTAAACCCATGGCTCGAGGTCCGATGACTGCAGCCATGCCTGGCGTCGAGCTGCGATGCCGGCTGCCACAACACGGGCCGAAGCCTCGAAGCCATCGTAGGCAGCGCGGGACATAAACTTGGAGCATTCCCGGATCCCTGAGGACAAGGACTTGAACCTCTGCAAGGGTTCCCCGGAGAGACCCCGGCCAGCTCCTTGGCCAGGTCTCGCAAGTACATACCCATGTACAGCTGGTAAGACTGGACACGGCAAGCAAGCATCGAGCCCTGGAAGCACTTTCTACCAAAACCATCGAGGTTCCGGGCCTCCCTGCCAGGGGGCACCGCGGAGTGCATCTTCTGACTTTTCAGGCGATGCATGGTCGATTCCACCACCATGGAATGGTGTGGTAGCTGCGCCTTCTGAAAGCCAGGGCTCTTCCGGAGTCGATAGATAGAATCGACCTGCTTGCTTAGAACCGGCGCCAAGGCCAGTGCCTCCCACATCCGGAAGAGGAGCCGTTCCAACATCGGAGGAACCGGAATAGTAAAGGCCTCCTTTGGAGGAGAGTCATACTGTAGGGCCTCGAGCTCCTCAGCTCGAGGCTCCTCCTCGGGGTCCGCAGGGATAGCCAATGCAGTGGCCATATCGCGGACGAACTCCGAGAACCGGGTATCCTCCAGGGGGATCTACTCCGGGGCTCAGACTGCGGTGAGTCAGACGGGACGCACCGAGTCCTGAAGATGTCAGGGGACTCCTCGTCCTCCGTCTCCCAGGCGGACTCGTCCGATGAGGAATTGGGGTCTGACCATGCGGGGCCTATGAGTACCCGCCCCGATGCTGAAGGCACCGGCGTAGACGCCCTCGGTCCCGAACGGGAGGTCGAGGGAGACTGCGACTGAGGTCGACCTCGAGCCTTCATGGTCTCGAGTATCGGCTCAGTCTCCGGGGTCGACTTCGACGTCGATGTCCCAGTGGTCGGGGCAGATGCGCCAGACAGGCTGGCCATCAGTGCCCACTGCTCTTCCATGAAGGCAGACAATCTGCTCTCCAAGGCTGTCAGCCTGAGACCCAGCTCAGGAGACTCAGCAGCCACCGACTCAGGCCCCGGTGGCGCCGGGCCCGACGTCGGCTCTCTGGGAGGAGAGTCCACGAGGACTACAGGACTTACGTGTCCAGCAGACTCCGGCTCCACTCGAGGTACTTTTGGAGGCTTCTCCTGTTCCACGGGCCCGGGGCAATGGTCGGGGGTCTGAGACCTAGCTCTCGAGGAGCCAGGGACCTCTTCCGACGATGCCCTCGCGAGCCGCTTCTTCCTTTTTCGTTCCCGGTCAGAGGATCCCCTGTCCGAGGAGCCCTGATGGTGCTCGGGATCCGATTCCCGAGATGTCGAGGTCTCAGACGAGGTCCGGGCCCGGCCGGAAAAAAGCCTTTCCTTTTGGTGCTGACGACTTCGAAGCGCCTTGGAAGACATTTTGCCACATGATCCACAGGACTTAGGATCGTGGTCAGGACCGAGGCACCGAAGGCAGCAGTTGTGTGTGTCGGTGAGAGACATTAGTTTCTTGCACCGATCACACTTTTTGAAACCACTGGAAGCCATCGGGGAAAAAAGTCGCCGCGATGTCAAAGGACCGGCCTTCCAGGGAAAAAGAAAAAAGGGCGCGAACGCCAGCCACGAAGGGCAAAAACCGAAAAAATGAGATCGGGCTCAATACCGGTGTACCGAACCCGGCGGGAGACCGGAGAAAAAATAGCGAAGGAATCGTGAAAAAATCCAATTATATTTCCGGGAGGACTAGGACACACGTCTAATGGGCTTCACGGAAAAAGAGAGAATGAGCAAGATGGCACCTTTAGGCGGGAAGGGAACCGCGCATGCATGCCTGCATTCCCAAAGGCTTTCATGGAAAGCTGGGGAAATGCTCCGCAAGGGCTCCATCGACGTCGATGTCACCCATATATGAGGACTGACTTCTTGCTTGGTCCTGGAGAACCTCTTTTTCAGGTTGTTTTTTAAATCTATAGTAACCATATAAGGGGAAAGACCCTTTAGTGGGGTTACATCTTCACCACTGGGTTAGTTATATTTATTATTCATTTTTTATGTTTTACTTACGGTATTTATTGTTTAAGCGTTTTTAATGAAAAATTTTAAGATTCATACGTAAGGTTTTTTTATAAGATCCATGTTTTATGTATGTATTACTTTTTTATACTTATTTATTGGGTTTGTTCTCAGATTGTTTGTAATTCTGTTTTGCTTGTTTCTTTGTAGACTATACCAATCATTTTATTTTCCAACATGAGATACAGTTATATTATCATTCGTCTTCTATAAGTTATTGTATGCCCCTAATGCAGGTGTGTGCTGAAACATGTTTAACTAATTCTTATTGATGTATAATGTATGGTTCTGTGATTGTGTAACTATTTATGTACTGTATGTGTGTATTAAAAATCTTCTTATTGGTTTATCTGTTTGGATTTTTGGCACTGACACTTTTTTGTGTTTAATATCCCTGGCAGATTTCTTCCCTTTTTTGTGTATATTAGGCTCTATTTATTTATTATTTATTTACAGTTTCTTATATACCGCTCTATTCCACATCAGTGCGGTTCACATAGAACATTTAACATACGCATTTCAAAAGGATGATTCGCGTTTACAATAAACAGGTGGTACAACTTGGATTAAGAACGAGGGTAACTATTTACATATGCCTTGGTAATTAGGGTGACCATTTGTGCTGCTTTGGTCAGCTCGATGCGACAATTCTAGAGGAGCCGTCATCGGGGTAATGCAGTAGGAAGAGGTGGTGTTTCAACACCTTTCTAAACTGTGCAAGACTGGTGACTGCCCGGATGCTGGGTGGGAGAGAGTTCCAGCATCTCGGCGCAGAGAGTCTGAAAGCCCTGTTCGTTGTTGCCTGGATACAGTTAGTTACTACTTTTGGGACCACTAGCTTATTGACTGCTGTTGATCTTCTAGTTCTGTTGGAAGGGTGGAGTTGTACGAGTTCCGATAGTGATAGGGGGGAGAGGCCGTTTATGATTTTGAAAGTCAGTATCAGGTTTTTAAACGTGAGTCGGCCTTGGATGGGAAGCCAGTGTAATCGTTTCAGGATAGGTGTAATGTGGTCACGGCTGGATGCCCCTTGGAGAACTCTTGCCGCCGAGTTCATTGCCAGCTGCAGGGGATGCAGGGTGGCTTTAGGGAGGCCATGGAGTATGGCATTTGCGTAGTCAAAGTGTGGTAAGATTAAAGCTTGGTAAATTGTCCGGAAATCGTCCGGTTCAAGTAGGGAGCGGAGGTGTCTGAGTGACCGGATTTTGTGGTATACTGCTCTTGCTAAATTACTTATATGGGCTTTCATGTCTAAACGTTGGTCCAAGGTTACTCCAAGGTATCTGATCGAGGGTCTGGTAACAAGTTCCGCTTCCTTGACCTTCAGGTAGGGAGGGGTGCTAAAACTCGGATTTCTTGTGATGTATAGGACTTCTGTTTTCTTATGCTGGATTCGTAAGTTTTGTGTTTGTAGCCAGCCTGATACTGCATTAAAACAGTCAGATAGTGGGGAGAGGTCGGGGTTGTCTGTTGAGAATGGCATGAACAGGAGAACATCATCGGCGTATAGTAGGCAATTCACCTTGAAGGACCAAATGATGTCACAGATAGGCTGCATGTATGTTAAACAGCAAAACGGAGAGAGAGGATCCTTGCGGGACTCCTTGATTTTGGTGGAACGGCTCTGATATTGACTCCCCTGTTTGCACATGTTGCCATCTATTTGAGAGATACGACTTGCACCACTCTAGTGCTGAATCACATATCCCTTTCTCTTTGAGGCGTTGTAGGAGGATCACGTGGCAAACTGAATCAAAAGCGGCAGCTATGTCCATGTAGATGAGTGCATATCCCTGCCGGATGTTATCGATTCCAGTTATTAAGGTGCTAAAGAGGGTGGTGAGGAGGGTCTCGACCCCGTGAGCTTCTCTAAAGCCGTGTTGACAAGAGTCGAGCGGAGCGTAGGAGTCAATGTGATCTTGAATTTGCCTTTGGACATCTCTTTCGATGATTTTGGCCAGGAACGGTATACTTGCTATAGGTCAATATGAGTCAGGCTTCTTGGGGTCCAGCTTGCTGTTCTTTAGCAATGGCCTGATGGAGGTGCACTTAAGGGATTGGGGAAAGGTGCCTGTTGTGAAGGAGCAGTCAATTAGTCTAGTTATGAAAGGGCTGATGGCGGTTCGTAACTCCTTTATCCAGAACACTGGGCAAGGGTCTGTTTGTGCAGTGGTTGTGTTGATCGCTGCTATTGTGTCCTCAATGGTTTTCTTGGATGGTGTGGTGAACCTGGACAAGGGGGTTGAAAAGCCTTGTTCGCGAGTGATGATGGGTGTGGGAGGCTTGTTTGTCTGGCAGAGCTTTGACTGTAGGTAGTTAGCGAAGTCTTGTGAATGGATCTGGTCCAGGTATTCTGGTATTGGTTCCTTTGTTAGGTTCTTTACCAGTGCGAACAGGTCGTGTGGTTTGTTTAAGGACCTCTTTAGTGTGTCCGTGTGGAATCTTTCCATGCTCTCCGATATTGCTTGGCGGTGTTTAGTCAGTTGTATGTTGTAGGCCACTGAAGCGTTGGCGGAATGTGTTCTACGCCAGTGTCTTTCTAACTTCCTCAAGCACTTAAGAGAGACTCTAAGCTTGGTAGAGTACCAGGCTGCGTTGGCCCTCTTGCCTGATGGTTTGTTTGATGGTGGTAGTAGCGCGATGGCACTGAGATTTTTATTCCAGGCTGATACCAGCTCTTCTGGATCCTGTGATGTTGCGTCGGAGTGGGCCAGTTGTGTCTAGTACCAGGTCTTTATTAAAGGCTTGAAATCTGCGTGGCGCTGATTTGGTGTTGGGGTTGAGTCTGTTGTAGTTCTTTTGTGCATTGTTGGGCATGGATATCTGGAACACAATTAACATGTGGTCAGACCAGGGGACTGCGGTAGTGGACAGTACTGTGGTCTTGATCGTGTTTGAAATGGGCTGAGGGGCGAAGATAAGGTCCAGTTGGCTGCCTTTCGCATGGGTGGGTTCATTAACCATTTGTTCGTATCCTAGTTCTTCGAGGGCTTCAAGGAAGGCTGAGGCCTGTGCTTTTTGCAAGGATGGAAGGTTGAAATCCCCTAGGACCCAGTTTGGTGTTCTTGGGCACTGGGAGTTGGTTGCCAGGTTTATTATTGTAAAGAATTATTAAATATCGCTCATGTGTCAATAAAGTGGATTTTGCTTTTATTTCTTTATCTTTTTCTTATATATTTCTATTAATTAACTAACTTGAGGTCTCAGACTCTGCGGCTCTGCTATTGGGACTGAACGTCCGTTATTCTAGCAGTTTGCCCTTTTGCATCAATGACCTCATACTGAAAAGCACATATTCAGGTGACTATATTATGTTCAACTTTTTTATGTCTTTTAAAAAAGACTACTTATCTTATATATGTTGCACCCGTCAATGTGAAAAAAGGACAGTTTAAGAATCCCGACGCCCTCTATGGGTACCGCTCTCGCGTTTCAGATTGAAACTTTCTTCAGGGGATACTCCTCAAACTCATAGTCCTATAAGCTTTTCAACTGAAAAAAAACAGACATACATAAAAAACCAGATCCTAGTATCAAAACGTCCACCATTTTATACTAAAATTCTTACAGCTTTCCTTCTTACCACATATATTGTTATCTCTCATTCTATCTAAACAGAAAAACTAAATCTTGTTATGAACACCTTAATTACCTCTACCCGGTATCATATATAAAAACCAGTTTACCATTATCAAAACGCTGCTGCCCGCATTTCATGTAAATGTTATCGGTTTTCTCTTCAGCTCAAGAATAAAACGCCGCGCATGCGGATTGTGAACTAAGACACCGTCTTTAAAGAGGCTGGAAACTATTTCCACCTGTTGTAATTATCATACTCCTCCCCTCTAATAGTTACTTCCCACATAACTGCATTTCTTCTCTTCTCATAACCTATGTTGATGACAGGAACTTCTATCTAAACAAACCCTCCTTTTTAGAACCTCCGGCCTATTTCAATGCTAATAAAATAAAATATTATTTCTAACTCTCCAGTCATTAAACACAATTAGACCATTCCACTGTTGCATTTAAACCTTTAGGTATCACAGTATCAAAAGTGAAAATCCACCATTGTTCTCGCCTAATAAGGCGCCGATCTATATCGGCACTACCTTTTCTTTGGATAATTTGATCTATCCCACATACTCGTAATTGATCATATGTATGATGTTCCTTTATACAGTGATCCACTATTGGGGCCTCGTGTACCTTATTCTTTAAACGACTTTTATGCAGCAGCGTTTTGATAATGGTAAACTGGTTTTTATATATGATACCGGGTAGAGGTAATTAAGGTGTTCATAACAAGATTTAGTTTTTCTGTTTAGATAGAATGAGAGATAACAATATATGTGGTAAGAAGGAAAGCTGTAAGAATTTTAGTATAAAATGGTGGACGTTTTGATACTAGGATCTGGTTTTTTATGTATGTCTGTTTTTTTTCAGTTGAAAAGCTTATAGGACTATGAGTTTGAGGAGTATCCCCTGAAGAAAGTTTCAATCTGAAACGCGAGAGCGGTACCCAATAGAGGGCGTCGGGATTCTTATACTGTCCTTTTTTCACATTGACGGGTGCAACATATATAAGATAAGTAGTCTTTGTTAAAAGACATAAAAAAGTTGAACATAATATAGTCACCTGAATATGTGCTTTTCAGTATGAGGTCATTGATGCAAAAGGGCAAACTGCTAGAATAACGGACGTTCAGTCCCAATAGCAGAGCCGCAGAGTCTGAGACCTCAAGTTAGTTAATTAATAGAAATATATAAGAAAAAGATAAAGAAATAAAAGCAAAATCCACTTTATTGACACATGAGCGATATTTAATAATTCTTTGGTATAAACCAATCGTTCGGTAACTTGACCAAAAGAGATTAGGTTTATTATTGTTGCAAGGGAATCGGTGTCTGTGGACGGTAGTCTGTATATCAGGCTGATAGAACAGTGTGTGTTTTTTATGGTGATCGAGTTGAGGCATGTGGCATTGGATGCGTTGCTCAGTTGGAAGTGGAGGTCTGTTTTGGTGATAGCAAGCACTCCTCCCCCTCGCTTGCCGTTTCTGTGGCATGTGTGCAGTGAAAAATTGCTAGGTAGTAGCTGGTTTAGGAGGACATTATCTTCGCTGGAAAGCCATGTCTCGGTAATTAGGAGCATGTCGAGTGGATTGTGGGCAATCAGGTCGGGTATGATTGGTCACTTAAGTATAGATCGTGCGTTTATGAGGGCGCATCTTAGATTTTGGTGGTGGGTGTTCAATTCTTTCTGTACCTCCTCATTACGTTTTAGTTCTATGTGTAATAGGTGGGGGTAGCAGGGGTAGGTGGTGATGGGAGTGCGTCCACCTTCTCTTGTGGTTCTGAAGGGTAGGTATTTGATTATAGGTTGGGGATAACGCTGAGATGGTGCTTAGCCAACCGGCAAGCAGGTATATGGCAATTATGGAGGTGCCTGAAAGGGCCATCTTGTGTCTTTGTCTTGTGAGCTGGATAATGCTGGATCCTACTTGTCGGGTAGAACTATGGTGGTACCACAATGCGACAGATAAGCGCAATACAGTATAGAGGTCAATACAATTCAAGTGATATACTGCTCAAACTACTTTGATGTAATAACAGTCAATGCACTTCGAGCCGTATAGAGGTTAATGCAAATTCAAGCGATACGACGACCAAGCAGTTCAAGCAGTATAATAGTCAAGGCAATTCGAGCAATACAGCAAACGAAGCAGTTATATCTTCCCAAATGCTCCAAAATTTCCTTCTATAGCTTTAACTTCATAGTGCCTTCCTTTGACCAGGATTAAAGTTCACAAAAACTGATGAAAAGAAGGGGGAAGGGGGCTGTTCCAATGCTCCCCACCCCCTGATGCTGCCCCATTTCAGAGGAGTGGGAACTGAGTGTCACCTCCCTACAACAGTGGTCTAGGTTCTGAACTTGGAAGTGGGCCTGCAGGTAGCTGCAGGAGGAAGAGAGAGAGAGTAGCAGCATAAACTGTAGCAAGGGAGGGAGAGGGAAAATGGCTGCAGCTGTGAAGGAGATCCATGGCTGCAGGATACTTGCCCCCTATCCCCCATGGCAGTACATGAGTGACCAAGGGAATAGTGGCAAAAGCAGAACTACAGCAGTGACATGCACAGGGGAGGTGAGCCACAGCACAGATGGCTGAAGGGAGAATCACAAGAGTGGCAGAAATGGACAGCCACAGGGTAAAGTAGAACTGTGAGGCAGTAGGGACAGCAGCAGCCACAGCAGAACAGAGGGTGCCCAGCAGAGGTCTCAGGAGTCAGGCCCCACAGGAAGAGAGAGTCCAAGTATTAGAAGAGGTTCCTCTCAGAAATTGCAAACAAAGAAGAGAGGTTCTGCCCCAGCACAGTCATAAGCAATGTTCCCTCTAATTTTCTGTAGGCTGTGTGCGCATAAAATATCAGCTGTGTGCAGCTTTTGAAGGAAGGTTAAATTTTTGTGCGCCACATAACGACACTCGGAGTTATATACTTTAAAATTTGACTACACGTCAGAATACAGTATGTACACCACTTTGTTTTAATCAAATTAAATGAAAATAGACGATTACTAAATGAAGCGGGAAATTTCTAGTAATTACAATCATAACTTTTAAATTTTAAGACGTCTGTGTTTTCTATCAGAATCAGAGCCATAATTTTTGTGCGCTCTGTTTTAAAGTATGTGCGCTCGCTCGGCAAGGTGTGTGCACGCGCACACGCGCACAGCTTAGAGGGAACAGTGGTCATAAGAGGTCTGAAGTAAAGTTCTCCAGGAAAAGGAATCAACAGGACTTGTGGAGGGGACCCACAAAAGAAGGAAGCAGAGAGGAAATCCACATGCCAAAAAGAAAAAGCATGTGGAGAAGAGGAGGAGCAGAACCAGAGAAGATGAAAGGAAGCCAAGAATCAGTTGCTAGGGAGCTGCAGTGCAGGTAGCAAGGAACTGTGTTATCTGAAGATTTCTTTAGAGGTAGGCCTAGCCTGAAAAGAGACCCAGTATGGAAACAAGATGTCTGATAAGGTGATTATAAAAATGAAGGTGAAAGGCTGCACTGAACTGGTGAACTGCTAGAGCCAAATAGGAGAAGGAAGTCAGCTGCCAAAGTGATTTGGGAGTCTGCTGGGAAAAGCCAGTTTCAGTATGTGAGAAAACTGACCCAGTGCGAGTGAGACCAGGTCCAGTGAGAGGCTGTGCTTGAAGAAGGTGACCAAAGCTGCGGGAGTGCCCTAAAACAGTGTGAGCAGATCCAGTGTGAGAGGTGATCCTGAATCTGCTGGAGAGACGATGTAGGGAACCAGTCACAGAAGTGACCAGAGAGAGCCTGCTGGGGAGATCCAGGCACAGTGAGAGAGACCAAATCCAGAGAGACTGCACTGGAAAAGTGCAGGAGAGGAAACTGCAGAGGGGAGAGAAGTTACCAGATTGGCTAACTGCTGAGCGACTTGAGTGTGAGAGGGAGACTGCACAGGATTTCACAATGGATCTTGTGCTGCTAGGCAAAGATTACAGAAGTCAGGAAAGCCAGAACCGCCAAGCAAGACCCTTTAGCTACCTTTGTGCATAAGACTAGTGATTGAGCTGCAAGTCCATTCCTTCTTTGCCTCTAGTTAGGGACAATAAGGGGTCATTTTAAAAGCCCTATTTGTGAGTAGGACGTCTGAAAACTGGCATTCAGACATTCAAATCACACAGACGTCCCCGGAAGCATTTTAGAAAGCGAAGTATATTGACATCCTCGGTGCTAGCATGTCTATGTAGCAGGGGGCATAATGGAGGCATGCCCTGGGTGGAGCAAGGGAGATGCATGTTGCAATGTGATTTCAGAGTGGTGCAAGTACATCAGGACCTCGATGCTGAGGCATCCATGGTTATACCTGCTCCTGAACACAAATAAGTTGCAAAAAAGTGCTTGTTTCATAGCTGCAACTCTTCCAGCATGAAAAGCAAAATGCACTTTCATTGCCGCTGTTAATATTTCCTGGCCGAAGAAACCTGTATGTAAATACATACTCCAAATATATTACTGGCCTGCCGCCACACATTTGATTATCTGAAATGGCCAGCAAGAATGTGCTAATCTCTTACATAGTCATCCCTCTTTTGAAATACTCCTGCCATCATGTCCAAGTATCCTGTTTTGGCAGCTGTACAATTTTGGGATGTCCATATTTCTGAAATGGCCTACACCCATGCACATATCTGGCCTTGCTAACTGTGTGGGCCTATCACCAGAACCGGTTACTGAGATATTCAGAAATCAGGCGGAGAAGGAGCGATTTCGGAAGATACTTATAGAGTTTAACCAAATCTCTTTTTTTAAGTTGAGCAATTAAGGTTTCCTTGCTTTTGAGTTCATGAAGTCAGGGAGATAGACACCTCCCAGAGTCAAGAGATTCAAGAAAAGCTTCAGTGAGGGACAGTCAGAGGAACCAAGAATCCTCCTGTGCTGCATACACTTTGGAGTAGTCAACTTATTACATCTTTGTATTACTAAATTCCAGAGCTCTGTTACTAAGGGTAACAATACACTTACACTGTAATGATGACCCTACCTTGGGAAGGGATACTGTGCAAGTGAACCAGAGAGAATAATTTTTGAACAGGATTTAGATGTTAAAAGCAGTAGCACAAAGGTTTAAGTCTGAACTTAAAAGATAACAGTTCATTTGACTCAAAAGTACCTAGATGGGTTCAGGCCTTGTTGTATAAGAGAAGTCTATAATGCGGTAAAGCAGTAACAGTTGTCTTTATTAAAACTATATTGTGGTATTTAAGTTTGATATGATCATCAAGACTACCTAAAGTGTTCTTATTATATTTTGCTATATTGCTTTGACTGATTTGTTTTTTTCATCCTGTTTTAATCTTTACTTAGCAGAGAAAGCGTAGTTACTCACCTGTAACAGGTGATCTCCAGGAACAGCAGGAATTTAGTCCTCACATATGGGTATCGTCGGTACCAACGGAGCCTGCGTGGGAACGCTCCCCAGCGTCCAATAGGAATGCTTTTGGGAGCACCCCTCAGCACATGCGCGCTGCCTTCCCGCCTTTCCAACTGTCCTTCTTCAGTTAAGTTTGTAGCTGAGTGAAAGGATAGAGGGAGAGAGGAAAGAGACAGAGATAGACAACTCCTAGGGGAGGTGGATGGGTTGTGAAGACTAAATTCCTGCTGTTCCCGGAGATCACCTGTTACAGGTCAGTAACTACGCTATCTCCAGGAACAAGCAGGAATGTAGTCCTCACAAATGGGAGAGTACAACACTACAGAAGCAACAAACCACGCAGAGCAAGAAACAACCAGTCCAAGGCGTGATAGAATGGAAAGACAGAGTCCTTTATTAAGCCCTTGACCGCCTGACACAGGCCGTGTTTCGTCACCCTTCGTCAGGGGCTAGCCAGGCAAAAGACTAAAAACATAAATATACAAACACTTAAAATTATTATAAAAGAACAGACAGCAAATCATTAGATAAATACAATAAATTCAACAAAATAGTTGCATAAAACAATAAATACATCAACCAATAATATCATATAAAACCAAATAAAACTAGTGTGCTTGGGACCTAATACATATATAAAAATGTGTATAAAAAAAGTATATAAAAAAATATATATATATACAGTCAAACCTCGGTTTTCATGATTAATCCGTTCGAAAAAGTCTGACTAAAACCGAAACGTATGAAAACTGAAGCAATATTTCCCATAAGAAATAATGTAAATCCAATTAATCCGTTCCAGACACCCAAAAATATTCACAAAAAATAAATTTTATAGAGAATAACTATATTTTTACATACAGAAAACAATGAGAAATAAATATAAATGACTAATGAAATGGATAAATGAACATTTAACATCACTGAAAGCAAGCTAAGTACAGTACTGTACAGTACAGTATGTTAACATCTGGCCTTAGCCACCCCTGACAAGCTGCTGTGCCCAGCTCTCTTCGGAATCACATTGAATTCAGTCCATTAAAATACCTTTACATTATCTGCTCAATGCTTCAGAATGGCAGAAAATCTTAATGATATAGCTTCAGACGTACCCTGCAAGAGAAAGAACTGCCTCCCACATTCATGCAACATCTCCTGCTTACGTTGACAGCTTTTCTTCCCTGCTACCGGGACAAAATCTCAGTCAAAAGACGTTGAAAACCGAAGCAATGCATGAAAACCGGGACAAAATCTCAGTCAGAAAAGACGTTGAAAACCGAAGCGTATGAAAACCGGGGCAAATGAAAACCGAGGTTTGACTGTATATAAATGTGTGAAAGAGTAGTTACTCACCTGTAACAGGTGTTCTCCAGGAGCAGCAGGAATCAGTCCTCACATATGGGTGACATCTACGTCGATGGAGCCCCTGCGGAGCATTTCCCCAGCTTTCTATGAAAGCCTTTGGGAATACTGCACGCATGCGCGGTCCCCTTCCCGCCTAAAGGTGCCATCTTGCTCAGTCAAATGACATAGCTAAAAAAACAGCACACAAAAATGTAAAATAAACAATGTACAACTGCAACTCCTAGGGGAGGAGGGAGGGTTGTGATTCCTGCTGCTCCTGGAGAACACCTGTTACAGGTGAGTAACTACTCTTTCTCCAGGACCAAGCAGGAAGTCAGTCTTCACATATGGGTGACTCCCTAGCTCTGGGCTACCAAGCAACCCAAGCTGAACAAGAGAACTCCCTCTAGTCCCAGCATCAAAGAAAGGCTTTTCACTGAAAGAACCTCCACCGGTAGCCCAACGGAGGGCTGGAGGGCAGGAGTTGCCTAAACCTCAAAGAGATTCCGGAGTACTGCCTGACCAAAAGCACTGTCCCTACAGGACTCCCTCTCCAGGCAGTAATGAGCTGCAAAAGTCTGCCCTGCAGATGTCTGCCAACGGTACAGAGCGGAGATGAGCTACTGAGGCAGCCATTGCCCTGACACGATGGGCCGTGACCCGACCCTGCAAAGGAAGGTCAGCCGCCCTGTAAGCCCAGGTGATACAGTCAGCCACCCATATGGATAAGGTATGGTTGGACACAGCTAACCACAAATTATTAGGGTCAAAAGATATGAAGAGATGAGTAGCCCTTCTATGTCCTTGCGTACGGTCAAGGTAGACGGATAAGGCCCTCCTACAGTCCAGGGTATGCAGGACCGCTTCAGCCTGGCTTGCATGAGGCCTAGGGAAGAATGTTGGAAGAACCACCTCCTGGTTGAAGTGGAAAGAGGAGACAACTTTAGGGAGGAACTTTGGATGAGTCCTAAGGACTACCCGGTTCTTATAGAAGCGGGTGTAAGGCCTGTCACAGACCAGGGCCTGAAGCTCACTCACCCGTCTGGCCGAGGTTAAGGCTACAAGGAAGAGTGTCTTCCAGGAAAGGAAGCGGAGAGGACAAGTAGCCATCAGCTCAAAAGGTGGGCGAGTCAGTTGCTGCAAAACCACATTCAACTCCCACTCAGGAGCTGGAAGACGGACAGGAGGCTTGAGCAAGAGCAAACCTCTGAGAAACCGTGACACCAAGGGGTGAACCGACAGAGTGGCCTTCCACCAGCAAGTGGTGAGCTGCTAGACCCAAACAGAATTGGACTTAAGGCCCTGATTGGATAAGTGCAGCAGGTACTGAAGCACCACTGGTACAGCACAGGAGAAAGGATCCTCTGTATACGCAGCTGACACCACACAGAAAACCTCTTCCACTTCAGGGCATAGGTTTTTCTAGTGGACTGCTTCCTAGAGGCCAGGACGACCTCTTCAACTTCAGGAGGTAGGCCCCAAGGAGCCAAAACTACCCTTGCAGCTTCCAGGCCATCAAATTGAGAGATTTGAGATTGGGGTGCAGAAGAGACCCCTGGTCTTGAGAAAGAAGGTTGGGCCGCAATCCTAGAGGCAGTGGAGTGTCCACTGCTAGCTGAAGCAGAAGTGGGAACCAAGGTTGTCTCGGCCACCTGGGGGCTACCAGAAGGACCGAGGCCTGGTCTTTTAGAATCTTGAACAGAGTTCGGGCCACCAGAGGCGTGGGAGGAAACGCATATAGGAGGCCCTGGGACCAGGAAATCAGAAAAGCATCTGCTGCTAGTCTCAGAGGATGCGGTTGCCTGGAGCACAACCTGGGCAGCTGTCTGTTCAGGGGACTGGCAAAGAGATCTATGGATGGAAGTCCCCATCTCAGGAAGATCTTCTGAA
Organism: Ichthyophis bannanicus; assembly: GCA_033557465.1. Lineage (NCBI taxonomy): Eukaryota > Metazoa > Chordata > Amphibia > Gymnophiona > Ichthyophiidae > Ichthyophis > Ichthyophis bannanicus. The sequence goes on along the minus strand of CM066035.1, from coordinate 598,572,308 downwards.
CTACCAAGGGATGGAAATTTTGTTTATTGACACATGCAACAGAAAAACAAACAAAAAGCAAAAACAATCACCCCAACCAAGTCCCACACCCCCCCAAAACCCCCACCCCCCCGACATAGCACAAAACAAGTATCACAAACCCCCCCGTGACCCACCTCCCCAGACCCACCACCAACCCACACGTGCCCCTTCTGCCAACAACAAACCCCAAAAAGTCCCTGACAATGTCCATGTCCCCTCCCCCCCCCCTCAGTCCAATGTCCATACCCGACCCAACCTCCCCCTGCAAGAACACCCCAGCGCAGTCCACACATTGTCCGTCTTGCAATCCCTGAACCCCTGCCCCGCACAACACTCCCCACCAGTCCAAATGTTCATTCTGTCTGACTCTCAGACTCCCGCGCGCCAACCATCCAGAAACAGAGCCCCCTATCCCCATCCCTCCCCCTTCAGCAGTGCAGCAGCTTCCCCTCCCTCCAACCCGATCCCTGCCTCCTCCCCATCCATCCCATAGAAACAAACACCTCAAAACAAACCTCCCCAACCCCCCCCCCCCCCCAAACAAAAACATAAGGGCCCCTTGAGCCCATCCCCAACACAATCCCACCAAAACAAATCATAACTAATCATACAAATCAAAAGCTAAATACAAAAGAGAAACATAACCCCTGTGCTGCCCTGCAATCCAGACAACGGAGCGGGATGCCCAGGACACAAAAAGAACAAACACCAACAACAAAAAATTGGGACGGCCACCCCTCTAAGGAGAAAGGGAGAGCGGACAACTGGTCAAACCCCTCAAGCAGCACCAGCTCACCCCCCCTCCCCTCCCGGGAGAAAAACACCCCAAAATCATACCGAGAAGTAAACCCCAGGGAAGGGAAACCAACCCCTCCTATCACACCCCTCCCCCCAGGGATACAAAACAAACCTCAAAGTCCTACAGGGACGAGAACCCAGGGAAACCCCTCCCCCTCACGGGGGGCGAAGGGTGAGGTGACGCCACAGACGCTCCCAACGATGAGCCTCCACCACCCGCCTTTCCAACGTGCGCCATGCTGGACACTTCCTCCAGAATGTCCCGCACCACCTCGTCGAGGGGCAGGATCAACCCCCGGGTCGAGACATGACAGCGCGCTTGCCACAGGTGGTAGCGCACTACGGCCATGACGAGGTAAAGGGTGCCGGAGTCCTGCCTTAGAGGAAAGGACCAGGCCCCGTACACCCACTCCGTATACGTGAGGAGGGAAAGGTCACGCAGGTGAAGAGCAGCGGACACCAACCGGCAGGCCTCCACGTTGAAGGGGCACTGCCGGAGGAAATGGTCCATGGTCTCCGTCTGCCCTTCACAACCGGCCCTCGGACAGACCCGCTCGGCCTGTGACCTGTACTTGAGGTTGTCCCTCACGTACAAACGCCCGTGGAAAGACAACCAGGCCACATCCCGAACCTTCTTCGGTAGCCGAGGGGAGTTCAACAGCCGAAGGCCCCGCTGCATCACATCCGCTGGACAGTCCCGCAGGGCTCACCGTGGTTGAAAGTGGGAGGCGAGTACCATCCGGTACAATCCTTTCCGCCCCAAGGACTGGGCGAGCGGGTCGGTCACCCCCCACCGCCGAATGAGCCCCACCATCGCAAATACGTACGATGGGCCTGTTCCCCGCTCCGGCGCACACGTGGGACCGAGGACGCCCCCTCCCACTGCTCCCAGAAGCAGGAGAACCATTCCCGATAGGAGGCCACCCACCAGACCCCACCCCCTTCCCTCATCCTACCCAAGTGGAACGCCATAGACAGGACTGACAGGAAGACAAGGGGCTGCAACATACCCAAACCGCCCTCTGCCCGATCCAGGCAAACGATGTTGCGCTGGACGGGGTTCAGGCGGTTACCCCACAGGAAACAGAAAAAGACGGCACAGACAGACGCCTGACGGGATAACGGAAGGACGAAGACCGTGGCCACGTGCAGAAAGAGAGGAAGCAGAAACGTCCCGAGGAGTTTGATCTTCTCCTCGTACGTACACCTCCACCCCCTCCACCGCAGCACCCTACACCGTGCAGTCTCAAGACAACGATCCCAATTAGACTCCGCACAGTCCTCCGACCCGAAGACGAGGCCCAAAACGCGGACCTCCCCCACGGGAGGAGGAAAGGGGGCGCAGGAAGGCGGGGAGGCCTCCGAGGGGCCCAACCACAGCGTCTGGCACTTGCTGTGGTTGACAACAGAGTGGGCTACCTCTGAGAACTCCTCCACGGCCTCCCGCAGGGCCTCTACCCCTTCAGTGCCGTCCACGTAAAACTGAGATGTCGTCAGCGTAGGCAACGACGGACACCGGGGGCGCACCAGGCGCCTCCAGGCCCCGCAACCCACCTGAGGACAACCTCCGGAGGAAGGGGTCGAGGGAGAAGACATACAGCAAGCGGCTCAAAGGGCACCCCTGCCGCACCCCCGAGGCGACACCAAACGGCCATCTGAGCCACCCGTTAATAAACGGGAAGCTCACCCCCCTCGGTAACAGCCGCGCCTGCACGACGAAGAGGAAACCTGCGGGGAGGCCGAAGTGCTGGAGCACACCACACCCACAGGTAACCTGGTGATGACTGACCTCGATCGAAGGCCTTGGACTGATCCAAGGAGACCAACCAGTGGTCCCGTTGGAGCGACCGGCCTCTTTCCACCACCTCCCGGACCATGGCGACAGCGTCCAGAACCCCTCTCCCCTGAACGGAACAATACTGGGAAGGTGACAGCAAAGCGCCCGACACCTCCACCAGTCGGTTGGCCAAACACTTGGCCAGGATCTTCCGGTTCGCGTTCAGAAGAGAGAGCGGCCGCCAGAAGTCCAAGGAGCTATCGTCCTTCCCCTTGGAGAGCAGCAGCAGGACAGACTCGCGAAATGACCGCGGGAGAAACCCCGTGTCCATGATCTCCTGAAATAGAGAGGTCAGGAAGGGGCCAGCTGGGCGATGAAAGTACGATAGAACTCCACAGGGAGCCCATCGCGCCCAGGCACCTTCCCCAACGGCATGGCCCCGAATCGCCCTCTCTCCACCTCCACCTGCAGAATCGGAGCAGCGAGTGCATCAACCTGTGCCTGAACCACAGCCTAATACACCGGGGGCGGGCCGTAAGGCCCAGGTACTCTCGGATATGGGTGAAGGTCCACGGGGCGATCCCCAAACAGGTCCGCGAAGTATTCCCCCACCATCCGCAAAAGTCCTTCTGAGGGAGGTATGAATGGTACCGTCCTCGCCCGCCCCGCAGGGCCATGACCTCCCGACGCCGAACCCTCTCCTTGCAAGTCAGGAAAGGGTCCGGAGTGCCGACCCCACCCCGGCCGCCCCCTCAAAGCAGAGGGAGGCATGGCGATCGTAAAGCAGGGCCACGGAGCTGGACGCGTACCTCTTCCACCTCCTCCCGCGCTGCCCCCTCGGGATACCAAACGATCCAGCGACCTCCGGAGGACAGTGTAGGTGAGGTAGCTGATCGAGCCATGGAGGTACCCCGGGAACGGAAGAGTTGGCGGGCACGCGTCTTCACCTCGTCCCACCAGGCGCCACGGGAAGGAAAAACACCCAGCAGGGTTTCCTGGTCTACGAGAAAGGCCAAGAACTCCTGGACCACCTCTGATGTTGCCAACAACTGCACATTCAGTCTCCACAGGCCAGGACCCCTGCTGAGCTCCTCGTGGTTAGCCAGAAAGGACACGGAGAGGACGCAGTGGTCCGAAAAAGTCAACCGCCTGCAACCTGCGGAGGGGAAACACTCTACCCGGGCACTCACATATATCCGATCGATACGACTCCTGCAGGTCCCATGGTAGTAGGTGAACCCCGGCGACCGTGGAAAGGCCCGGTGGAAAACATCCACCAGTGTCAGCCGTCCGGGTCATCTCGGCCAAAAAGAGGGCCCTCGTAACTGGGTGGGCAAAGATCCCCCCCCTCGGTCCTGCAAAAAGGTGGTGGTGTTGAAATATCCCCGGCGGGACCACCAAACGGGGAGGTGTGTAAGTAGGGGCGGATGACCCCAAACAGGGTCTTCCGCGCCAACTTAGACTGGGGGCTGTAGACCACCACGAAAACGAAAAACCGATGAGGGCCCGCAGTAGCCGTCTAAGAGCAAACACTGGCCCTGCTCCAGTTCCCACACGTACTGCACCTGAAATCGGTGTTAGACGTGAACAAAACCGCCACTCCTGCGTAGGCTGTGGGGCCGCAAGCGACCAGTTATGAAGGGCCCCACCTCCACTCCCGCTTTGCCCGATGAAGGCTAGCGAGCGAGGTGAGCCTGGTCTCCTGCAAGAAGATGGACATCCAGCCCACTCGTGGAAAGAAAATCATAGGCCGTAGCCCGCGCGCCTGGTCTGAGAAAATGCTGGCCACGTTGATGGTGGCGCACGAGAACGCAGGAGTGCCACGCCATGCCTAGTTTGTGTGCAGTGACCCCTTTCCTCCTCTTCTCACCATACCCGGGATCCCCGGAATCCCTCTTGCAGGACAAGCCCGCGAGCTGGGAGCAACTCCTCACGGTCACTCCTCCACGTCGACCACCTCGAGGACTCTCCGCCTCCTCCTGTTCGACCCTGTCAACCCCCACGATGGTGCTGGATGTCCCTGAGACCACCAGGCAAGCTGTGCTGTTGCAGGGGGCTAACGCCAGTTCCCATGGGGCGAGGGGGCACGGACAGGTCAGGGTGTCGGAGGAATGATCTCCTCCGTGGGGTCCACCACCGGTGCCTCCCCCCCCTTCCCTGGACAAAGACTGAGACAACGGATCAGTGCCCACCCCCGCGGGGGATGGCCGGGACGGCCGGGTCAGCAGGGGGCTCCTGCGAAGGCCCATAACCCAACTGCGGGGGCCAAGACCCGTCCTCCCGTCACCCGTCGGGCTCCCAGTATCCCCCTTGATTGGAGGACCCGGACCGCGGCGCGCCTTTGTTATTTTGGAAGGCCGCCGCTGAGGATGAGGGGCCTCCCCCGCCGCTAATCGCTCCGAGCGCCGCACATGAAGCCCTGCCTCCACAGGCAAGCCCTCATCCGCCTCAGCCGCATCAGCAGCCAAAAAGACGAAACGGTTGATGTCCAACACGGGCTCTGCATCCGGCAACGGGGATGTCTCCCGTTTCTTCCTTTTGGACTTGTCACCCTTGGAAGGGACAGTAGTCCATACCTCAGGTCGCACCACCCGCAACCTACAATCCAGTCGTGAGACATTAACCACCACCACATCAACCCTCTCCACCTTCCTACCCGAATCCCCTCCCCCTGATGGCTCCCTCGGCTCGATGGACTCCTCCACCCTAGGGCCCTCGGACTCCTCCTGAGGGAGAGGGGCTTCCACGACCTCCTCCCGCACAGGAGCCCGAGGTGGAGTGACGGCATCCCCCCCCGGTCCATTGTGTGATGCGGAGGGGCAGCGGGCGAAGGGGTGGCCCATCTCCCCGCAAAGGTTACACCGAATAAGCAAACACCCGGCCGAGGCATGACCCCGCCCACCACAACGGGTGCAGACCTGCTCGGGACAGTTCATGCTCAAATGGCCGGAATGAGCCACAACGGTGACACTTGCGGGGTTGCCCGGGGTAATAGTCACAAGATGCGATCCCGACCGAGGAAACCGGCCGAGGGCACGTGCTGCACCACGTTTCCCACCTCACGCAAACGATCCTACCCTTCCACGACCCGTCCCACACCCCTAGGGGCCCAGCGCCCTTAACCAGGGGTGGAGGAGCACCGCATGGCGCGACAACCAAAACTGGATGTCCTGCCCTGGGAGCGACTCATTCCGGGATAGGATGGTCACAGGTACCGTCCCTTGGCGAGAGATAGGCACAACACGAAAGTCGGGCCACCCTCCTGCCCCCTCTGCTGCTGGTATCGGTCCCAAAAAATCTCCAGCCCCCGTCTCAGCATGAAACTGACATCATATTCAATGGTGTTGTTCATGTGGATGAAGGCATAGAGATCTCCCGGGAGAAACCCCAGCCCAAGGACCATCCTCAAGACCTGTTCCCTGGCTGGAGGGGGCCCCTCCCCAGCCCACCGGATCTGCGCCACGTTGCGCCGTCTGACCTCACCCCCTACCCCTCGGAAACCTCCCCCACCTCCTCCCCCTCCTACGGGACCATTCCCCTGGGAACCCCCCCTCCCCCCAGCCCCACCCGATGTCCCTGGAGTGGTGCCCGACCCCCTTAGAGCCTCCGCAAAGGTACGGGGGGGGGAGCCGACCTCCCAGCTCCCAACCCCTGCCCTCCTTGATCTTCCCCTGCTGCCACCTGCGGGGGATCCTGCTGCTGGTCTGCAGGATCCACAACCTCCGCGCATGGGGTGACCTGAGGACTGGGCTAAGTCAGCTCTGGCAAACACTGAATCAGGGATGCTATCCCTTCCGGATCCCTGGGTGCCACCGAGAACCCCGGATTTGCCCCTGCTTCCACCTCAAGCTGCCGAAAGGCAGTAAAGGCCCCGGGAGGGCCTGTCGGAGTCTCCACAGCTAACTTAAGTGCATCACGGACCTGGTTCTCGGTAACACCCAAGCGACCAGAAAGCCCCCCCATACCTCCGTCCCTTGTTTCCGACCCAGCGCAAGGCTCCTGGGTTTCGGCCACCACTACCGGGGATGGACCCCGCTCCCTTCCATTCCCGGGATCCAGGGGGACCACCGCCAACCCCTGACCCTACTGAGGACAAACCCTTCCCCCATTCCGAGTCATCCACTACCTCCCTCCCCATGATCGGACCACTCGGCCGCTCCCCCCTTCCCTCCATCAGACCTTCCCCTGACCCACCGTCCGCTACCCCCTTTACGGCTACCGACAACAAGGCAGGACCTACCCGAGACAGCAGGGCAGATCCCCCACCCAGAACATCCCCCAAACCTCCACCCCCCTGCCCCCTGTCCCTCCCAGGTCCTACCTGATTGTCGGTGCCAGACGTGGCACAGGGGTCCGGAACCACACGGCCGGTAGCCAAGGCTCCAGCAGGAAGGGCGGACGCCCCCCTGCGAGCCAGGCCCCCCTCGGCCATACTGGCTGAAATGCAGGCATCTGCTCATCCCGCTAAACCGCTGACACAGATGACAGGGAAAAAGGAAAAGGAAAAACATTCTTTCCCTCTCTAGGGACTCCCCCACCCCAGGGGCTGCAGAAAAAGAACAGCAGCCCCTACCCTGCTTACCTTCCCCTTCCCAGCACCCTGGCCGCGCCACACCCACCCCATTGAAACTGCTGCCGGCCATCTGCATCCGTGGAGCCGCGGCAATAGAACCCGCCCCCCCGGCGCCAGGGATCCCCTCCCAGTCCCCTTCAAAGCCACCACAGGGACACTGCGGCCGGCAGTCTGCAGCCGTGGAGGGCCACTGGAAAGAGGACGCCAGAATACCCTGTACCAGTCCCCTCCCATCTCAGAGCACTCAGCACCAGCAGGAAAACGGGATTTCCAGAGCATCCGGGACTCCGCGCAGCAGCATCCGCAGACCCCCAGACGGTGCAAAACCGGCCTCTTGAATTTCACCGCGGGTTGCAGGAACCCCTCCGATAGGAGGGGCAAACAAGGACGGTTCACCATACCGTCCCCAGCGATTCTTTCACGGGTGCTCAGTGTTTGCCGGTGCCCGTGCAGAGGAATGCATCCATGCTTCACACTTCCGGGTTTTCCCAGAAGTGACCTCACCGGACTCACGGACGGCCATCTTTGGAAGCTGAACTGGTTTAGAGGGAAGCCTGCAGCGTCAGCCCTCAGCGGGGGCAACCCTCTCCGGGATCACGGGAATGCGGCTGTCAGTACACTCCGGCGATCAGCGGACACGGAGGCGGCTTTAGCTTTCTGTCAGGCGGTGGTCAGCAAGGATTAGCAGGACAAGCCTGCCCGAAAAATACCCCGTATGATGGGGCTTGGCTTTAGGGCATGGGATTTCTGCAAATCCCTCGGGTAGGGCTGGATCGGCAGTGCTTGAGGCAGGGATGCAGATGCTGCGCTTGTTGCTCCAGGGATGCCTCCAACGCTGACGGGCCCGCTTCTTCTCCAGCAATATCATTCCAAAACAGGGGGAACAAGGATCCAACGGGCAGTGGATCATCGGCCCAGACTCGATATAGGGACACCTCCGCATACTGGGACAGCCCCTCTCCAGCAACACCACCTTGCTTGCTTCAGGAAAGGGTCTCCGGACCGCTTGTGGCACACCCGGGGCATCTGTAACAAATGGGGTTGATATTTGGAAGGGCACGGTAACAGGATTGGGGGTAGACACCCCACATTTTCTACCCACCCCCGGGGGTCTCCCCTGGACTTGCAGATACACCATGCCATTTATCATAGTTGTGGTACATTTCAGACAAGGGACCCACAACCCTGCGTGCCTTTTTCAAATAGATTGATTCTTGCTGGTAAAACGTTGGCCTTCAAGGCACGCCTTCACCCCCTTCCTATAGCTGTTATAGGCCACCCACTCCTCACCGGGAATGGTGTGCCTGCAGGCTCTCCAGGTGGGAGAAACTGGGCTTGCAGCTGGGCCGCCTCCTCATCCTGGAGACCTCGGTAGCCGCCGTACCGGCCGCCACGATCTCGTTGCGGGATCCGAGTCTGGGGGGCCCTAGCTGCTTCTGGAAGGACGGCAGGACCCGACCCCTCCATCCTCATCCTCACTGGACGGAAGGTAGAGGCCTCCTCCAGGACCCAAGGTGGAGGGGGTGAAACCCGCCTCCCTCCCAGCACCGTACAAGGCAGGCCTCCAAGGCCTCCTCTAGGGCCTCTCCCTGCCTCCACCCAGCAGCCTCCACACCCTGCCTGGGAAGGAAGAGAGAAACCTCCTCCCTGCGGGGGAGGGTAGCGGGCCCAAGTCCTCCGGGCAAGTGGGTACCTGTATCCCATGAAGCCAGTTGCAGTCCTACCTGGGGAGTCCCCCACCCCGGGGCGCCGTTCTGTTCCAGACTTCCAGTTCCTCCATCTGGTATCAAAGAAGGAGGCCCACCAGGCTTGCGGAGGCCTCCTGGGCCTGGGCCTCTCCTGCTGGAGGTGGGCCCAGGGCCCGACAATCCAGACACAGGTTAGTGAGCAGGAAATCCTCTCCCTAAGCAGGAGCTCTCCATAACAGGTCCTCTCACCACAACAGCTAAACATGAAGTTTGCGGATCTGCCACTCGTGTGGCTGTCGAATCCTGCTCAACCTGTCTGCCTAGGTAATTTTCCTGGCCAGGGATTAATAAACCGCCTTGAGCGACATGTTTGTGCCTGAGCGGCAAACAAGCAAAGGTCCTGCGCCTGGACACAGTGCCTCCCTGTTTGTTCCACATAAAACATGGCTACCTGATTGTCTGTTTGCACTAAAACCGCCTGGTGAGTCCAGGGTCTGGGAGCAAGTCTTGAGGGCTAAGCGAATATCTCCTGAAGTTCCAGTATATTGATCTGCTGCTGGGGCCTCCCAGGGAGACCACATGCCCTTGGTGCACTTGCCCAGACAGTGCGCACCCCCGCCCATGTAGAGATGCATCGGTTGTCAATACCACTGTGGACACACACGGGGCGTCTGAGAAAGGCATGCCCTGCCAGTCAGTTTGGTGGATTCAGTCCACCAACGTAGGGAGTCTGAAGGAATGGTCCTGACAACACCTACTCTGTCGCTGAGGCTCCCTTTGGCCTGCGACCACTGACCCTTGAGGCACCATTGCGCAGGCCTCATATTACGCCTGGCATTGGGAGTCACATGTATTGTCAAAAGCCATGTGGCCGAGAAGCCTCAGGCAGAGCCATGGCGGGAGACCAGCGCGACCTGCTGAGAAACTGGTTTGCCAAAGGTCATCAGTCTTTGGGCTCTGTCCTCTGGCAAGAAAGCTTTTGCCTGAAGAGATTCCAGCCTTGCCACATGAACTCTAAGAGTTGGGAGGGGAGCAAAGTGGACTTGCGAAGTTTATGACAAAACGCCAGATGTTGGGAGTAGAGAAATCGTTCTGAGGATGGCTTGCCATGGCCGTCCTGGCACTTCTGACCCCTGATGAGCCAGTCGTTCCAGATAGGGGAAGACAAAGATAACTGATTCATGCAAGTAGGCCGCCACCACTGCTAGGCATTTGGTAAAGACTCTGGGGGCGGAGGTGATGGCCAATATGGCAGCACCTCTGTACTGATAATGGTTTCCTCCCACACATGAAACCTGAGGTACTTTCTTCTGTGGTTGGCTATGCTCTTTAAGATCTAAAGGATGCGTACACTTCACATCCTCATTCCATCCCAATCTCCCTGCGAGAGGTAGGGCAGAAGTGATTCCAAGAGTAAGCATCTTGAACTTTTCCTTCTCTAGGAACTTGTTGAGATTTCCTGAGGTCGAGGAATAGGCCTGAGATCCCCTGTTCTCTTTTGGGGTAATTAGGAAGTACCTGGAGTAGAAACCGTGACCTTGTAGATGGAGAGGCACAGGCTCCACCGCCTGGTCTTGTAACAGACCCTTGGAGCTCCTGCAGGAGGAGGGCTGTAGAAGAGGAGGCCTTGGAGGCTCCTTCCTGGAAACTAGGGAGGGAGGGCAACTGATGAAAATGACGCAGGTAGCCCCTTGTGGACTCTATGCTTAAGACCCAGTTGTCAACGGTAATGAGTGGCCACCGGGGGGCAAACAGGGCTAGGGCAAACCTCCTGTGCAGGGATGCGACCAGCAGAGAGGGAGAGGCTATGCCTTGGGAGTCAAAAAACCCCCACCCCTGCTGAGTGGGAGCAGGGAAGGCGGAGGCTTGGGGGCCTTCTGCCTACTGGGCCCATGTCCCTGCCCCTTGGCTCTGTTGACCCTGTGGGGGAGCAGGGGAGGCCTGGTAAGGTGGGAACTGTTTGTAGGCAGTCACCTTCCTCGGGTAAAAGGACTTTTTTACCCGAGCCCTTCTTGTGTGAAGGGGCAGAAGTCTTTCGAGAACAGCCTTGTCCTCGTGAGGTCGCTCGGTCCTCGAAAGCTCAGCAGCCTTCCATCGGCCATAGGCTTGCCAAAAAAAAAGGTTCTCACCTCTGGCAAGTGCCATCGACCAACTTGTCCTGAACCCATGGCTCGAGGGTCCTGAAAAGATGAATGCAGCCATGCCTTGTGTCCGAGCCGTGATGCGGGCAGCCGCAACACAGGCTTGAGGCCTCCGCCATCGTAGGCCGCTCGGGACCATGAAAATTAGAGCATTCCCGGGATTTCCCTCTTCCCCGAAAACATGGACTTGAACCTCTGCAAAGGTTCCCTGGAGAGAACCAGCCGAGAGAACCCGGCAAGCTCCTTTGCCAGTGTCCACCCACAAGTACATGCCCATGTACAGCTGGTAAGACTGGACAACGACAAGCAAGCATCGAGCCCTGGAAGCACTTTCTACCGAACGCATCCAGGTTCCGGGCCTCCCTGTCAGGGCGGGCACCAACACGGGACGTGGCATCTTCTTGAATGTTAGACGATGCATGGCCGATTTCCACCACCATGGAATGGTGCGGTAGCTGCGCCTTTTGAAACCCAGGGCTCTTGCGGAGTCGGTAAATGGAATCGACCTGCTTGCTCAGAACCAGCGCCGAGGCCGGTGCCTCCCACATCCAGAAGAGGAGCCGTTCCAGCATCGGAGGAACCGGCACAGTAAAGGCCTCCTTCGGAGGAGAGTCATACTGGAGGGCCTCGAGCTCTTCGGCTCGAGGCTCCTCCTCGGGATCCGCCGGGATCGCCAAAGCAGTGGCCATATCCCGCACAAAACTCCAAGAACCTGGTATCCTCCGGAGGGGACCTACTCCGGGGCTCAGACTGCGGTGAGTCCGAAGGACGCACCGAGTCTTGAAGGAATCAGGGGACTCCTCATCCTCCGTCTCTCAGGCGGACTCGTCCGAAGAGGAGTCGGGCTCCGACCGCATGGGCCCGGCAGCCCCCGCCCCGACGCCGACGGCAACCGCGACGACACCCTCGGTCCCGACCGGGAGGTCGAGGGTGACCACGACCGAGGACGACCTCGAGCCTTCATGGTCTCGAGTATCGGCCTGGTGGTCGGGGCAGATGCGCCAGCGAGGCTGGCCATCAGCACCCGCTGCTGATCCATGAAGGCAGACAGTCTACACTCCATGGCGTCAGCCTGAGACCCAGCTCAGGAGACTCAGCAGCTACTGACTTGGGCCCCAGCAGTGCCGGGCCCGACGTCGGCTCCCTGGGAGGAGAGTCCTCGAGGACAACAGGACTTACGTGTCCAGCAGACTCTGGCTCCACCCGAGGTACTTTTGACGGCTTCTCCTGTTCCACGGGCCCGGGACGGTGGTCCAAGACCTAGCCCTCGAAGAGCCATGTACCTCCTCCGACGCTGCCCTCGCGAGCCGCTTCTTCCTCTTTCGCTCCCGCTCGGGGGACCCCCCTCTCCGAGGAACCCCGACGATGCTCGGGGTCAGATTCCCGAGACGTCGAGGCCTTGGATGAGGTCTGGGCCTGGCCGGAGGCCGAATCGGAGAAAAGCCTTTCCTTTTGGTGCTGACAACTTCGAAGTGACTTAGTGGATATTTTCCACACGGTCCACAGATCTTAGGATCATGATCAGGACCGAGGCACCGAAGGCAGCAGTCGTGTGTGTCAGTGAGAGACATTAGTTTCTTACACCGATCACCACTTCTTAACCACTGGAAGCCATCGGGGAAAAAAGAGTCCCTGCGAGGTCAAAGGACCGGCCTTCCAGGGAAAAGGAAAAAAAGGGCGCGAACGCCAGCCACGAAGGGCAAAAACCTAAAAAATAAGATCGGGCTCGATACCGGTGTACAAACCCGGCGAGAAGGGGAACCGGCGTCGAAACGGAGAAAAAAACGCGAAGAAAGAAATCGCTAGGAATTGACGACAAAATCTAACTAGGACACACATCCGACGGGCTCCATGGAAAAAGAGAGACTGAGCAAGATGGCACCTTTAGGCGGGAAGGGGACTGCGCATGCATGCAGTATTCCCAAAGGCTTTCATAGAAAGCTGGGGAAATGCTTCCGCAGGGGCTCCATCGACGTCAAGTGTCACCCATATGTGAGGACTGAGTTCCTGCTTGGTCCTGTAGAATGTATAGATACTTATAAATATTCATATAGATACTAACCTCTGTTGAAGGCCGTTAAAAAAATTTTACATCATGCTGTTATGAAACTGTCTAGGTAAACATTCACACTAAAAAACATAAATAGTTAAGTTATTTTAATATGCATTTGTATTTAATCTATGGCAAAAATATGGGGACTCCCAAGCTGAAGATGCCAGGGAGATATCCCCAGGAAGGTACCACCGTCGAAGGTGAGAATCCTTCCTCCCATGGATCTCTGGCATCCCACCAGGGTTGGTGGGTAGGAGTTGGTTTAGGTTTGAAAGAGATTTTGAAGAACAGCTTGGCCAAAGAAGGCATCCCGACGGGAGGCTTTATCGAGGCAGTAGTGGGCTGTGAAGGTGTGTACCGAAGCCCAGGCTGCTGCTCGACAAATGTCATCGATAGACACAGACGTGGAGATTAGCCATAGAAGCTGCCATGGCTCTCACATTGTGAGCTGTGATATGGTCCTGAGAGGAAGACCCTTACTCTCATTAGTAAAGGATATGCATTGAGCAATCCATTTAGATAAAGTTCTTTTGGAGACTGGAAGTCCCAAATGACTAGGGTCAAAAGCTACAAAACTTTGCGAGGACTTTCTACGTTGCTGTGTTCTTTGAATGTAAAAGGCTAAGGCCCTTTTACAATCCAAAGTATGAAGGTTTCTTTCTGCATTAGAGGCGTGAGGCCTCGGAAAAAATACAGGAAGATAAATTGATTGGTTTAAATGAAAAGGCAAAACCACCTTTGGCATAAAATGTGGGTGAGTTCAAAGAAGATGAAATTAGACTTACCTGCTAATTTTTGTTTCCTTAAAGCACTCTAGTCCAGTCCCGGAACCATTGAGTTGAGAATCTCCTCCAGCAGCTTGGAGACTGAAACACATCATCGCTTTGACACCTGCATAAATAGGCAAGGACTGCCCCTCTCCTCCAGTACCTATTGACAAAGCAGACTCAGCAGAGCAACAAATAAGTACTTAAATGCATAATGATATATAAACTAACAGGTAACCATATAACAAACTACTAAGTCCTATAAGGAGAGCAACTCCGCTCTTTTTTTTTTTTTAAAAAACCTTCGTACCAAAACAGCATCGTCCACCCTCTGGAGAGCTAAATTACCCCCAGAACTAACACGACACTGCTGCAAAAGGAGTCCCCACGCACTTCTCTCTGGGCATTATGAGGAACCCCTCCCAAAACACACTACACATCACGAACGTCAGGCTGAAACTCCCCCACCATATACCGGGTGGGATCCGGGACTGGACTAGAGTTCCTTAAGGAACAACAACTAGCAGGTAAGTCTAATTCATCTTCCTTGTCGTCTCTCTAGTCCAGTCCAGAACCATTGAGGATGTAACAGAGCAGTGAATATCAACGGGAGGGCCCTGCAAGCCCAGCCTGAAGCACCGCTGATCCAAAACTCACATCAGCAGCCGCTTGTACATCTAGCCTATAATGCTTAGCAAAGGAATGTAGAGAAGACCAAGTCGCCGCCCTACAAATGTCTACAGCTGGCACCAAACTGAACTCCGCCCAAGACGCCACCTGCGCCCTAGTCGAATAAGCCAGGAGGCCCTCCGGTACCACCTTACCTTTCAACATATACGCCAAACGCAATTGTCTCCTTCAGCAACCTAGAAATAGAGGACTTAGCCACCGCCTCTCCCTTCCGCGGACCTCCAAATATCACAAACAAACCTGTCCGACCTAAGAAAGGCCGCCGTCCCGCGGAGGTATCGTTTGAGCGTGTGCCAAACATCCAGGAGATGCAATCTACCTCCCGACTTTCCCTTCTGTTCCTCCGCAAACACCGGCAGAGACACTACCTGGTTCACATGAAACACCGAAACCACCTTAGGTAAGAACGCAGGCACCGTACGCAACACCACTTTGTGGTCGAAGAAGGAAAGATACGGTTTCCTTACAGGACAAGGTCTGCAACTCCGAAATTCTGCGAGTGGAAACAAATTGCCACCAGAAAAATTGCCTTCAAGGTCAGGTCCTTCAGAGAGGCTTCCCCTAACGGCTCGAACGGTTTCCTGACCAAAGCCTCCAACACCACGTTCAGATCCCACGTCGGAACCAAACATCTTCGCGGAGGCCGCAGGAGCAGAACTGCCCATAAAAATCTCCGAATGTCACCATGCGCCCCTAGCAACTGACCCTGCACCTTTCCCCGGTACAGGACAAAGCCGCCAAACTGGACTCGCAAGGAAATAGCCGCGAGGCCCTTCTCTACTCCATCTTGCAAAAAGGAAAGAAATCTGAGGAACTGACGCCCCTAGGGGCCGCAGCTTCCGCTCCGCAATCCAGGCCTCAAAGATGCGCAGACGCGAATATAAGCTAACGAGGTGGATCGCCTCCGTGCCTTCAGCAATGTAGAAAATGACCGCCAGCGGAATAACCCTTGGCCTTTATCCTAGCCCTTTCAAGAGCCATGCCGTAAACAAGAATCGATTCACCTGGGGCATACGCAACGGTCCCTGAAGCAACAGATCCTCCCGCTGAGGTAGCCTCCATGGCTTGTCCACTAACAGCCTCATCAAATCTGCATACCACGGTCTCCTGGGCCAGTCGGGTGCCACCAGCACCATTAGGCCCTGGTGCCTCTCTATGCGCTGAACTACTCGGCCTATGAGAGCCCCACGGAGGAAACACAGAGAAGACCGTCTGACGGCCGACTCTGGGACAAGGCATCTAGCCCCTCCGACATCCTCTCTCGCCTTCTGCTGTAAAACCTTACTGCCTTCGCCGACTCGAAGGTTGCCATTAGATCCATGAGCAAGGTCCCCAGCGCTTTACGAGTAGAGCAAACATGTCCGTATGAAGGACCCACTCTCCTGGGTCCACTCTGCGGCAACTTAGAAAATTCTGCCTCGACATTGTCTACTCCAGCCACGTGTTGTGCCGAGAGACCCTTCAGATTGTGCTCGGCCCAACTCAACAGCTGACTCGCTTCCTCCTCCAATGCTGCACTTCCTGTGCCGCCCTGGCGATTGATGTAGGCCACTGTAGTCGCATTGTCGGATAACACCCTTACCGCCGTCTGGCTTAACCATGACTGAAACTCCAGAAAGGGCCAAGTACACTGCCCTCATCTCCAACCTGTTGATTGACCACTCCTTCTCCACCAACGACCACTGTCCTTGGGCTAACCTCCCCTCGCAATGTGCCCCCCCATCCTAGTAGACTCGCATCCGTCAATAGTCTCCAGGATGGAGGCTCCAGAGGCACTCGCGCCTCCAAACTCTCCGTTCGTAGCCACCAGAGAAGTTCCTGCCTGACCTCCAGAGGACAGGGTAACCGCTGAGAATGCATCCGTTTGATGCGACCATCGCCGGAGCAACGCTCTCTGTAACGGCCACATGTGCGCCCTGGCCCATGGCACCACCTCGATCCTGGCCGCCATAGTCCCGAGCAACTGTAGATACTGCCACGCTGTTGGCGCCTGTCGGGACAAGAACTTCTTCACAAGCTCTTGCAAGCCGAGCGCCTGCTGAACCTGGAGAAAAACCGCTCCTGCTTCGTCTCGAAATACGTCCCCAAATATTCTAGGGACTGCGAGGGGATTAGCCTGCTCTTTGCAAAGTTGACCACCCAGCCCAGGCTTTCCAGCAACTGCACGACCCTGGCGGTGGCTCTGACGCTCTCTTCCCTTGACTTTGCTCGAATCAACCAATCGTCCAAGTAGGGATGCACCAGCACTCTCTCCCTGCAGAGCGCTGCCACCACCACCACCATGATTTTGGTGAAGGTTCAAGGCGCCGTCGCCAGCCCGAAGTTCATCGCCTGAAAATGAAAATGCCCCATGGGAACCACAAAACACAAAAACCTTTGGTGCTCTTGCCAAACGGGGATATGCAGATACGCCTCCGTGAGGTCCAGCGACATCAGAAACTCCCCCTCCCTGACCGCCGCAATCACGGAGCGTAAGGTCTCCATCCAGAAATGCGCTACCCGCAGACACCGATTCACCCACTTTAGATCCAGGATTGGCCAAAACGTGCCTTCCTCCTTTGGCACCACGAAATATATGGAGTATCGACCGCAGCCGCACTGGTCCGAAGGGACGGGCACCACTGCCCTGAGCTGCAGTAGCCGCTGCAGCGTCTGCTGATCCGCCTTGACCTTGTGCGGGGCTTTGCAAGGGGACCGGACAAACGAGTCTAACATGGGCCGAAGGAGCTCTAGAGCATAGCCCTCTCGAATGACCTCCAACACCCACTGGTCTGAGGTAATGTGGACCCAGGCAGGGTAAAAATCCCGCAACCGTCCTCCCACTGGCACAATCCCCGCCTGGGTCCGCCTTATCTCATTGCGCCTTTTTAACGCCTGAGGACTGAAAGGGCGTAAAACCTCTGTCCGCCCCCCAAAATCCTAGAAAGCCCTGGCCGCGTCCCGGGAATCTTCCGCGCTGTGCCTGGCCAAAGCAAGAGAACCGAAACCGACGAAACTCTCTGTGAACCCCTCTGGTCCCAGCCGAACTTTGGCCCTGCTTAGGCTTATCCTCCCGGCAGCCGACCTCCCTTGGACTCCCCGAGATCCTTAACCAACTTCTCCAAATCTTTGCCAAACAATAGCTTCCCTCTAAATGGAAGCTTGCTGAGACGAGCCTTAGAAGAAACCATCCGCCGACCAGTTCCTTAAACCACAGATACCGCCGCGCCACCACTACGGACGCCATACTCTTTGCCAGCCCTCGGATGAGGTCATAATGAATATCCACTAAATAGGCTGTCCCAGACTCTAGCCACGCTGCCTCCTCTATCTGGTCCTCCAACTGCTCCCCCTGCAAACGTTGGGACCACCTCAGGCAGCCTCTCGCCACCCATGCCCCCGCAATCGAAGCTTGCATAGAGAGAGCGGAAATATCAAATACCTGCTTCAACAAGGTATCCTATTTCCTGTCCTGTACATCCAACGCCGCGGCACCCTCTACCAGAATGGTAGTCTTCTTAGTAACTGCCGATACAGCCGCATCTACCTTAGGAGAACGAAAAAGCTCCCTATCTTGGTCGGAGAGCGGGTACAGCCGAGCTATAGCCCTAGAACCTCTCAAGGCAGATTCCGGCAAATCCCACTCCTCCTGAATCATATTCATAAAACACCCTATGTACCGGAATCACTCTTTGTGTCGTTCGCACCACCTGAAACAGCGGGTCCTCCAACGCTTCCTCTGACAGACCTACTGCGGGCATGTGCAGCGTCTTGAGAGTCTCGGCAATCAGCACTGGTAGCTCCTCTCGCCTAAACACCCTGACTACCCTATTCTGTTGTTCGGAGTCAGGCAACTCGCCCTCCTCTAACTCCTCCTCCGAGACCTCTTCTACATCCCCGTCTCCTGCTCCTAGATCTTCCCAGAGCGGAGACGGCGGACTCTCACTACTTGCCCCCTTAGTCTTTTTGGCAGGGGCAGCCTCCTCCTCTGAACGGCACGAGGATCCGTGCCGCTTCTCCGCACGCAAGACCGGAGGAGGGGACGCTATCCCAGGCTGTAGCAAGGCAAACGCCTGCTGCATGAGGGAGAAGTCCGGCAGAATTACCGCAGAGCTCCCTGGCTGCAATCCCAGCGCCGGAGAAGATGCACCTTCCGAGGACGGCCCCGCTACCGGATCCGCGGGGCCCTTAGCCGGTGGCAGAGGCTCCCCTTCCTGCTGAGAGCCCGCCCCCTGATCCCCGGACCGCTCATCCAACGCCTTTTCCATTACGGACGCCTCTAGCGTGCAGGCCCAACACACTCCTGCCTCTAAAACTGCACTGCACCTCGTGCCGCAGACCAAACAGTGAGGTTTAGCCGGCATACTCTGCTCAAAAGGAAAAGATGCACCCCCCAGCAGCCCCCGGCAAACACACACGCTACCTCACCTTTTTTTTTTTTAAACCAACTGCTCCCCCCAAAACAGCTAAGGCTTGGCCCCCTAACCACACTCAAAACCGAGCCCTTAGGAGCCCAAAATCAAGAGCCTGAAGCCTTTGCCGATTTCAAAATGGCCGCCGTCTCGCTTCCCGCGCTAATCCATGCGGCCGTGCTTAACAGCCCGACAACGGATACCACGCTTGTTTGGGGGTTCTCGCTATCTAACCCTCCTGCACAAAATCCTATTGTGCGGCCAGCCGCAACTCACCACTTTCACAGAAGAGGATAGAAAAAGGGCCGCAGGCCACGTCGGAGCACAGCCGGACCGCGGCTTCAGCTCCGACACTCCAACAGCACCCGACAGTGCCTGCCTTCTCTGCTGCTCCGCTCTACGGACCCAGCCTCCTACCTGCTCCTCACCCGTCAAATGCGGGTTCGAGAGCAGGGAGGCAAAGAAACACTGACAACCCCGCGATGCTCGTTAGCGTGCCGGGGACTGACCGAACAGGAGGGGGGGGGGAGAGAAACAAAAAATGGAAGGGAGCCCTTGTCAGCCAGCAAAAGGGAACACCTCCAGCAGCAGCACTCCTCCTGTAACAAAATAAACCGTTAATTAGGATCTGATCCCCTTCAAAATAATAACTCTGAACACTAAATGCAAAAGTTTAATTTCAAGCTCTGCTTATTTGTGCTGAGTGAGCCCAGTCTCAGGCTCAGAACGTTCTCCAGCTGCTTGGAGACTGAAACTATTGGAGGAGAGGGGCAGTCCTTGCCTATTTATGCAGGTGTCAAAGCGATGACGTGTTTCAGTCTCCAAAGCTGCTGGAAGAGATTCTCAACTCAATGGTTCCGGGACTGGACTAGAGAGACGACAAGGAACAACCTTATCATGATGAAATCTAGTATAAGGAGGATCAGCCACTAAAGCCTGCAATTCACTAATGCGACGGGCAGAGGTGATTGCAATCAGGAAGATGACCTTCCAAGTCAAAAACTTAAGGGCTGTAGTGGCTAAAGGTTCAAAAGGCGGCTTCATGAGCTGCCCGAGAACTAGATTTAGATCCCATGCTACCGGTGGTGGCTTGATGAGAGGTTTAGTTAATAAAAGCCTCTCAAATCTTGACAGGAGTGGGTGAGAGGAAATTGGTTGTCCATTTAGAGGCTTATAAGAAGCCGCAATTGCACTAAGATGGACTCTTACTGAATTGGTCTTTAACCCAGAATTCGATAAGTGAAGGAGATTTATTTATTTATTTTTCTTATATACCGCGCTTATTTAGTCAGTGCGGTTTACAATGAACAAATCTAAACACAATGACACAAACAGCATTGGTTTTTTTGTTTTTTTTTTTACAGAGAACAGGGTACATAAACTTGGCGGTAAACAGGGTTAACTATATACAAAAAAAAACAAAACATGGTTAACTATATACATGGTATTTTGGTTAATTGGGTGGGTGTGGTAAATAAGTTAAACTACAATTACGGAAAAGTTATTACATGTACAGTATAAATACAGAAAGGATAGAGTGAGCAAGTGAGAACCATCAAGATTAACCATTTTCTACCGGGGTTAAGTATGAGAGACGAGCATGAGGGCTATGTTCAGTTGGGGTAGCTTCAGGGTAGTATATTAGGAACAAATAATGTTTTAATGCCTTTCTGAATGTCATTAGACTTGAGATGGCTCTGATTTCAGGTGGAAGGGCATTCCAGGCTCTGGGTGAAAACAGTGAGAAGGCTCTAGAGGCTGTTTTAGAGCATTTTGTGAGGAGTTTCGGGAGATCAATGGAGTTTAATGTAACAGATCTCCTGGATCTGTTATTTGGAGTGATATGTATCATATTGCTGATAGGTGATAGAGATGGGCACTTTGAGGCTTTAAAAGTCATGACCAGGGTCTTGTATAGGGTTTTGGCCTGGAGGGGTAACCAGTGTAAACTCATCAGTATTGGAGTTATGTGCTCTGAACGTGGAGCGCCTATGAGAATTCTCGCGGCTGCATTCATGGCCAGACGGAGGGGATTTAGAGTGGATTGCGGGAGACCGTGTAGAATGATATTGGCGAAATCGAAATGTGGTAATACCAAGGCTTGGAAGATAGGAGACCTAAACCTAGCGTCAATTCCGTCTACGCATTCAAATACTTTCATGGAAGCCATGACCCAACTGGGGTATCAACAGCTAATAAATGACGCCACCCATGATAAGGGCCATACTCTGGACATGGTCTTCACTCCCACGAGTAAACAAATCAATGATGAGAAACCTATGATAAAGATAACTCCGGTACCTTGGTCCGACCACCATCGAATTGACATTCAGATAAAACTACCTACACTATCCAAGGACGCGAAAGCACAGAGTGATGCAACAGCGAAGAAAATTCAACAAACTCAACTTAGAAAGTCTTGTAAGTAACATCACGACCCACATAGACCTGCAAAACCAAGACCTAGATGTTCTAACAAATAGCTGGGACACCGGGATTCAGGCTGCAGTGCTCCCAACATGGAAATCCCCCTCGAATCCGAACAAATACCACTCCGAACCCTGGTACACGGAAACACTGACCAAAAGGAAAAGGGAACTCAGAAAACTCGAGAGGAGATGGAGACGCATTAAATCCATCGAACACAAAAAGGAATACCTCATTTCCCTCTCACAATACAAGGAAGAAGTCAACGCCGCCAAAAAGACACATCACACCAACCTACTGAACAAAGCTATAAACAAACCTCGTGAACTTTTTGAATTAGTGAAATCACTAACCAAAACATCCCAAGCTGACCACTATGATGACGTAATAAAACCCCAAACCTTGGCAGACTACTACGCAAGTAAACTTACTGCTACCTTGACCCCAATCTGTCTAAACGCAACATGTCGGAAAGCCAGTATACAACAGGACCAGACATGGAGCGCTTTCCACAAAATTGATGATAAACAAACCATCAAAATAATAACAAACATAAATACCACCACATCACTGCTAGACCCCTGCCCAGCTGCATGGATCAAGGCGGCAAAAACAGATATTGCCCACCAAGTCGCCCATATAGTGAACCAATCGCTACAACAAGGAATCATGCCTGCGCAACTCAAATCTATAATAAGACCAATTCTGAAGAACAACTCACTCAACAAAGACGACCCGGCATCCTACCGACCCATCTCCAGCATATCTTTCTTAGCAAAGATCATTGAGAAGGCAGTCCTTATGCAACTACAAGATCATCTGGATGACCATGAAATCCTGGATGAGCAACAATACGGCTTCAGGCAACATCACGGGGTAGAAACACTACTAATAGCACTCCTTAACCTCCTCAAAGGCCTTGAAGATAAGAAGAAAATGTTCATACTCATCTTCATTGACATCTCTGCTGCCTTTGATACGGTCCATCATGGAATCCTCATAAACAAGCTCGAATCGATAGGGATATTGGGATCCCCCCTAAAATGGTTCTCCTCCTACATATCAAATAGAATGCCACAGGTACAATTCAATGGTGAAAAGGCTGAAGCTTTCTCTCAGATGCAGGGCATACCTCAGGGATCGGCTCTCTCGGCACTACTTTTCAACATTTATATGCAGCCCCTCTGTGATATTTTCCAACAGCATAATGTCAAATACCACATCTATGCGGATGATATTATGATATACACGCAACTGGATACAGTCGACCCTAACTATACGCTACTTGAAACATGCCTGAATGCAATGTTGCAATGGTTAAAGCAAAACAACATGACGATAAACCATAAGAAAACAGAGGTGATGTTTATCTCCAGCAAACCAAATTTTGAACCTCCCGCGACAATTACACTCTGTAACAATACATACCACACAAAGAAAGAGATCAAATACCTGGGAGTCACATTGGACAACAACCTAAAGATGGAAAAACACCTACGCAAAACCAACAAGGCCATTTTCCACAAACTTAGAGTTCTACAACCTCTACGGAATATCCTCGAACCCCACGATTTTAGGACTGCGGCACAAGCACTCATCATTCCGCACCTAGACTACTGCAACGCCATCCTGCAGGGTCTCCCAAAGAAAACACTAAACATCCTACAAATGGCCCAGAATGTGGCCGCAAGGATCATCATGCGAAAAAGCATAGCCGAACACATCACACCTGTGCTAATCGAACTGCATTGGCTCCCTATCACTGCCCGGATACAATACAAAACATTGATAACCACACATAAACTCATACAAAACATAGCTCCATCCTTTCTCTCCACCCTTATCAGCACGCAACCACCCAACAGAGTCAGAAGATCTGTCAACTCAGACACCCTACACGTTCCGCCCGACATCAGAGCAGTCAAATCTAGTACTAGCCGCCGAGCATACTCTTACTCTGCCCCAACCCTCTGGAACCAACTACCGCCTGAGCTCAGAATGACCAAAGACCTTAATGCGTTCAGGAAACAGCTAAAGACCCATCTATTCCAGTGCTATTACAACTTGATGTAAATCCCAGGGAATACAAGATGTCACAATTTGTGACAAGAATTCTGTTAGGTGAAATGTACATATGTAAATTACTGTCTCCTCTACTAGGACCTTATTACTGTGTGCCATGCTTGTCTTTCTAATCAATGTAATGATACTCCAAAATTTTTGTCTCAATTTGGCAATTTTCAATCTATAATCAAACCGCTGCTGATCGCTGGAAGCTGCGGTATATAAATATTTTCTAAATAAATAAATAGTGCGGAAGTCGGAGTAGTTAAGTAGAGGTCAGAGATTACGTAAGGATCGAATCTTGTGGTAAATTGCATTCGTTGTTTTCTTAATGTGTGCTGACATATCAAGCTGCT
Organism: Ichthyophis bannanicus; assembly: GCA_033557465.1. Lineage (NCBI taxonomy): Eukaryota > Metazoa > Chordata > Amphibia > Gymnophiona > Ichthyophiidae > Ichthyophis > Ichthyophis bannanicus. The sequence goes on along the minus strand of CM066035.1, from coordinate 598,548,562 downwards.
GATCTAATATGATCCCTAAGTATCGGATTGTAGGTTGTGCTTTCAACTCAATGTTGTTTACCTGTAATGAGGTAGGGGGTATGAATGTTGGGTTTCGTGTAACGAATAGAACATCTGTTTTGTTGTGATTTATCCGTAAATTCTGTTTGAGGAGCCAGTTTGATACAGCTTCAAAGCAGTGAACTATTGGTGCAAAATCTGGTTGTTTTATGTTGAATGGAGCAAACATCAGGATGTCATCAGCATATGCAAGGCATTGTATATTGAAAGTGCGTATCAGATCGCAGATTGGCTGCATATAGATATTGAACATTAGTGCGGACAAGGAGGAACCCTGAGGGACACCTTGTTTAAGGGGGAATGAATCAGACGTTGCTTCTCCTGTTCTGACTTGCTGCTGTCTATCAGATAGGTAGGATTTACACCAGCTCAGGGCTAGCCCTTGAATGCCCTTGTCTTGGAGACGCTGTAGGAGAGTGTTGTGGTTTACTGAATCGAATGCTGCAGCTATGTCGAGAAAGATGAGGATGAACCCTTGGTGGATGTTGTCAATGCCTATGATTAGGATATTGAAAAGTGTTGTGAAGGGTGTCAACACCATGTTCTTCTCTAAAACCATGTTGTGAGGGGTCCAGAGGAGATTCGGAGTCAACATGGTGTTGTATTTGTCGCTGGACTACTTTTCCATGATTTTTGCTAAAAGAGGGATGCTAGAGATACTCTAGTATCGATTCTAAGGGTAGGACCAGGGGGTTTAATCCCTTCTTGGAGCACCATATAGTAAAATGTTTCCACTTGAAGGCATAAGATCTTCTTGTGGAAAGTTTCATAGAAGCCTGAAGGATATCTTTTACCTGCTGGGACAGGTTGAAATCCTGGAGGTCTAAGCCTTCAACAGCCAGGCCGCGAGGTGCAGGGACTGGGGATTTGGGTGCCATAGCGTCCCGTTCTTCTGGGAAAGGAGATCTGGAGCATGCCCTAACTCCAGAGGTGCCGCTTGAGAGAGATGCAGAAGCAGGGAATACCACGTTTGGCATGGCCATCGTGGTGCTATGAGAATCATGAGACCTCTGTCTCTCTGAAGTTTGAAGAGTGTCTTGGGGATGAGGGGAATGGGTGGGAAGGCATAAAGGAAGTCCTGACCCCAGTGAAGGAGGAAGGCATCCCTTGCCTGACAATTTTGCACCGGAATCCTGGAACAGAACCTGGGAAGTTTGGCAGTCAGTGGACTTGCAAAGACGTCTATGTCTGGAGTGCCCCAGAGATGAAATTTCTTTGCCACCTGGTCTAGGTGGAGAGACCACTCGTGAGGTAGCAGTACTCAACTGAGTTTGTCTGCCCAAAAGTTTTGAATGCCTGGAAGATATACCACTAGAAGGCAAATTTGATGCTCTCTGGCGAGGGCCCATAGTCGTAAAACATCGTTGCATAACGACAGAGAGCCTGTCCCGCCCTGCTTGTTCACATAGAACATGGCTACCTGATTGTCCGTCTGGACTAGGACTGTCTTGTAGCTGAGCTGGGCGTGGAACACTCGAAGAGCTATATAAATTGCTCTTAACTGCAGGAGGTTTATGTGTAAACCAACCTCCTGTGGAGTCCAGGTGCCCTGGGTAGAGATGATTCAGGTGTGCTCCCCAACCCACCTGTGATGCATCTGTTGTTAGGGTGGCCTGAAAGAGGGGTTGATGGAAAGGAGACCCTACTGTCAGATTTTCTAATGATTGCCACCATTAGAGGGACAAAATTAGTCATTGAGAGATTGTTATTTTGTCCGACAAATGCCCCGTGGCTTGTGTCCACTGTGTGGAGAGGGTCCACTGAGCTGCTCGCATGTGGAGGCGAGCATATGGGACTACATGAACTGTGGATGCCATGTGTCCCAGTAGCTCCTGAGCAGTGAGGGAGAATTTGCTTGCTGCTTGGGAAGCTAACTGCATTATGCGAAGACACCGGGCTTGTGGAAGGAAAGCCCTTGCCTGTCTGGTATCCAGACAGGCTCCTATGAATTCTAGGCATTGGGAAGGAACTAGTTGAGATTTCAGGAAGTTTATTACCAATCCCAAGTATTGGAGGATTCGCACTGTACGAGACAGTGCAGTGCTGGCCTCTGTCACTATGGAGGCTCGGATGAGCCAGTCTAAGTAAGGGAAGACAAAAATCCCCAGGGTTCGTAGAAATGCAGCCACTACTGCCATGCATTTCTTGAATACCCTTGGTGCTGAAGCCAGACCAAAAGGAAGAACCCTGTACTGGAAATGTCTTTCCCTGAAAAGGAAATGTAGAAATTTTCTGTGATCTGGATGGATAAGAATGTGAGTGTATGCATCCTTTAAGTCTAGAGAGCAAAGCCAGTCCTGGCTTTGAAGGTATGGCAGAGTTCCCAGAGAAATCATCTTGAATTTCTCTCAAAACAGATATTTGTTCAATTCTCTGAGGTCTAGAATGGGTCTGTGTCCCCCTGTTTTCTTTGGGATAAGAAAATAGGGGGAGTAGAACCCTGCACCCTGTTGAAGAATGGATACTTCCTCTATTGCCCCTTGGGCAAGAAGCATGGAGACCTTGTGATCTAGCAGATTGTCTGCAGAGGTTTGTGAATTGAACTGCTTTAGAATTGTAGGAGGGGGGTAAGCTGTGAAAATGAAGTGTGTACCCCTCCCCTACAATGGACAAAGTCCAATCTTCTGCTGTTATCTGATGCCATCTGTTAAAGTGGCATAACCTGCCTGGAATATTGGGGGGTTGAGGACCCCTCAGAGGCAGGAAGGCAAAGCTCTCTAGGAAGGAGTCAAAGCCCTTGAGGGGGCTGAACCTGGAGAGCTGGTTGGATTCTCGGGCCTTTAGGTTTCTTTTGTTGTCTAGTTTGTCCCTTTTGGGCAACCTGACCTGGAGCTTGAGTCTGATGGGTATAGGAAGGATAAAACTTCCTCTTTTTGCTAAAAGATGGTTTTTTTATAAGGCTTTCTTTTGGCTGGAGTGGCTGTAGACTTTGACAATCTATCTAAGGTAGAATTGTCAGCATCTAACTCGTTAGCCTTCTCCTGCCATTTCTTGCCGAAGAGATTCTCTCCCGTGCAAGGAATGTTGCCTAACTTGTCCTGTACCCAAGTCTCCGATGCCTGTAGCCAGGCAATCCGTCGTGCGCCAATGGCAATAGCAGAAGTCCTGCTGATGCATTCGAAGCAGTCAAAGGCAGCACGATTGACAAACTTGGAGACATCCTGAGCATGCTTAACCAGAGTAAGAAAGTCTTGTCTCTTATCTGGGAGAAATGGGCTCATAAGTTCCAAATCTCCTGTGATTTCTTTGAGGAACATTCCCATATATAGGATATATGAACTGATCCTAGCTGAAAGCATGGAAGCTTGGAAAGTTCTGCGTCCAAACGCATCCAGAGTCCTGCATTCACGACCTGGAGGATTGGATGCATGTCTTTTAGCACTTTTCATCCTATGCATGGCTAACTCCACTACCATTGAATGGTGTGGCAGCTGAGTTTTCTGAAATCCAGGACATGGTGGGACTCGATACATAGTATCAAGTCTCCTAGAGCGAGGAGAAGTAGTCAGAGGTGTCTCCCTCATTCTGAGCATCACGTTATGCAGAATTTCATGGATAGGCACAGTAGCTGCCTCCTTAGGAGCTTTAGGATATTGGAGGATTTCCAATTCCTTTTGCTCTGGGTTCTTCTTCAGGAGCTACTGTGATTGAAAGACCTTTGGCCATATCACGGATGAAATCCTGAAAAGATATGTCCTCTGGAGGTGACATTCTGCGTTGGGGAGAAGAGGGATCTTCTAGAAGAAACCCTCTAGTGCCAGCAGAATTGTCAGAGTCTTCGGAATCGGAGGAATCAAAGTATTCCTGACTCCGATGCTCTTGCAAAGCACGATCTCGGTACCGATCGAAGTCGGTACCGAGGTAAGCCGGTACTGCTTTGTCCCCTCCAGCCAGAGATAGCATAGGAAGAGTTCCCACCAGGGCTGGCACCGTCGGTACCGGCATCACCGGTGTCGGCACTGGTACTTTTGGGATCACCGGTACCGCAGCCGAGAAGAGCTGCGATACTGCGTTCGATAGTGAAGAACCTCTGGTCTATCGACGCTGCCGATGCCTGGGTGTCAGTACCGGTAAGGACGGCCGGAACCCCTGAGCATGGCACAGGTAGTTCTTGCGAGGTTGAGGCCTCGAACAACCTGAAGCCCCATCGATGCTTTGGAAGCCAAAGCCTCCTGCCAGGGCTGTTTTGCCGGTGTGGTTCCCTCAAGGGCAATGCCAACGGCCTCTCGATGCTTAGCAGGAGAGCTACCCTTTGAGGACCGGCTGTTATGTTTAGTTACCTGAGATCCATGGGAGGAAGAAGAGGCCCTCGACAATGTCAATGCAATGGATCTCCAAATCACCAAAAAATCTCGAATCTCTAGAAAATCCCCTAAGATCTTAAATCATCTTTTTGTCGGAGCATGTCTGCACAGTGCTGAGAGATTTTTCCAAAGCACCACCGTGTCCACTCCTTTTATTAAGTAATTTTATAAAAGTAAAATCGGTAACTTAGCTGTTGCCAAAGTACTGCCAAGACTCCAAAAAAACAGACGACGCGGCTCACGTTTCGGGTTTTCCTCCAATTTTTCGAGAAACCCTGCTTCAGGTCCAAATGATCAGCAGTTGACAGATCTTCAGCAATGGATCTGGCATCTGAAGAAAAGAGGGTACCGAGCTTTGCGGCCCGGTTCTGTCTTCCTCTTTTGGTCATCCCCATACAGGAGAGACATTCAGTTGGAGAAGGATCAGGTCCTAAACATTTTAGACACCAATCATGGGTGTCAGTGACGGAAATGTTGGCTTTTCCATGATTTAGGAAAATGGGGCCTAGTGCCCAAAATGGCACCTAGCACCAAAAAGGAAAGTTTCTGAAAGAACACTGAAAGTTTCTTCTTTTTTTTTTTTTTAGAAGAAAAGAAAAGAATCGGCGGTACCGGTAGGCGTCGCGTGCGGTAGGCAAACGCGACCACAGAAAGAAGTTTAAAGATGTAATTTTCTGCAGTGACAGGGAATAGGTCCTGTCGGCTCCGCGGAAAACGAAGAACTGAAGAGGGACAGTTGGAAAGGCGGGAAGGCAGCGCGCATGTGCTGAGGGATGCTCCCAAAAGCGTTCCTATTGGACACTGGGGAGCGTTCCCGCGCAGGCTCCATCGGTACCGACGATACCCATATGTGAGGACCTCATTCCTGCTTGTTCCTGGAGATACTTTATGTGGTCTTTCCTACCCATGCCACAAAGGATGGTTCTTTGTACCCCACCAGTGAAAGGGCTGGTGATGCAGAGGAACCTGGGTGACCATCCCTGCCTATGCAGATGCATAGGTTAAGAACATAACATAAGAACAGCCATACTAGGTCAGACTAAAGATCCATCCAGCCCAGTATTCTGTTTCGATCATTGGCCAATCAAGGTCATAAGTACATGTCAGGTTTCCAAAAGATAGCATAGTTACTCACCTGTAACAGGTGCTCTCCAGGGATAGCAGGAATCAGTCCTCACATATGGGTGCCCCCATGCGGAGCAAATCCCCAGATTTTTAAGAAAGCCTTTGGGATTGTACCACGCATGCGTGGTCCCCTTCCCGCCCAAGGGTGCCATCTTGCTCAGTCAAATGACATAGCTAAAAATACGGCAAAAGAATAAAAATTAATGTCTGCAACTCCAGGGGAGGAGGGAGGGTCATGAGGACTGATTCCTCCTGTCCCTGGAGAACACCTGTTGCAGGTGAGTAACTACGCTTTCTCCAGGAACAAGCAGGAAGTCAGTCCTCACATATGGGACTCCCTAGCTATAGGTTACTGAGAACTTATAACTAAAAATAAGCTCCCTCTAGAAGAGCCGCAGCAGGCATGATAGGAGTTCAACTGAGAATATAACACTCCGGTAGCCTGACACCAAAGGGTCAGAGGGTAGTTGTTGCCTAAACCTCAAACAGATTACGGAGTACAGCCTGGCCGAAAGCACTGTCCCATTGGGACTCCCTATCCAGGCAGTAATGGGCCGCAAACCTCTGGCTTGAAGACCAGGTGGTGGCCCGGCAGATGTCTGCCAGTGGAACAGAGCGGAAGTGAGCCACTGATGCCGCCTTAGCCCGGACCCGGTGGGCTGTGACTCGACCCTGCAACGGGAGATCGGCTGCTCTGTATGCCCAGGCGATACAGTCCGCCACCCAAGTGGACAACGTATGTTTGGAGACAAGCATCCCCAGCTTACTGGAGTCATAAGAGACGAAGAGCTGAGAAGCCCTTTGATGTCCCCACGTACGCTCCATGTAGAAGGCCAAAGCCCTCTTACAGTCCACGGTGTGCAGAACTGCTTCTGCCCGAGTGGCACGTGGCCTGGGAAAGAAGGTCTGAAGTACCACCTCCTGGGTGAGGTGGAACGAAGAGACCACATTCGGAAGGAACTTGGGGTGAGTGCGAAGCACCACCCTATTCCTATAGAACTGTGTGTACAGTCTATCGGAAACCAAAGCCTGCAGCTCACTCACTTATCTGGCCAATGTGAGTGCCACCAAGAAAAGCACTTTCCAAGAGAGGAAGCAGAGATGGCAGGTAGCCATTGGTTCAAAAGGTGGCTGAGTAAGCTGCTCTAAGACCACATTCAAATCCCATTCGGTCGCCGGAGGGCAAACTGGGGGCTTCAGCAGAAGTAAATCTTTCAGGAACCTGGTTATCAAAGGGTGTGCAGAAAGAGGTTGTCCTTCCACTAAAGAGTGGTGTGCTGATAAGGCACTAAGGTGGACTCGGACAGAGTTTGACTTAAAGCCTAAATCTGAGAGGTGAAGCAGGTACTGCAACACCACTGACACTTGGCAGGAGAAAGGGTTTTCACTCTGCTTATCACACCACACCTTAAACCTATGCCACTTAAATGCATAGGCTTTCCTAGTGGATTGCCTTCTTGAGGCTAGCAGTACATCCTCTACATTTTTAGGGAGGAGAAGTGGTGTGAGGACTACCCTTTCAGTAGCCATGCAATCAGGTTGAGGGACCTGAGGTTGGGATGCAGGAGAGTGCCCCCTCCTGCGACAGGAGGTTGGGGTGTAATCCCAGAGGAATCGGAGCCTCCGCCGCCAGTTGAAGCAGCAGAAGAAACCATGGCTGTCTCAGCCACCTGGGAGCTACCAGGATGACCGAGGCTTTGTCTTGAAGGATCTTGAACAGAGTCCGGGCCACCAGGGGCATGGGAGGAAACGCATACAGGAGGCCCACAGACCATGATATTAGGAAAGCATCTGCAGCCACCCTGCATGGGTGTGGCTGTCTGGAGCAGAAGCGGGGCAACTGGTGATTCTGTAGGCTCGCAAACAGATCTATGGATGGTCACCCCCAGCACTGGAACAGTTGCTGGGCTATGCTGGGCTCCAGTTGCCACTCGTGCGGCTAGAGAATTCTGCTTAGCTTGTCGGCTAAGAAGTTCTCCTTACTTGGCAAGTAAACTGCTTTGAGGTGCATACCCTGGTTGACTGCAAAAGAGCAAAAGTCCAGGGTCTCTTGACAAAGAATGTGAGACCCTGTGCCCCCCTGCTTGTTCACATAGAACATTTCCACTTGGTTCTCTGTCTGAATTAAGACAGGCTGATGAGCCAGGGTTTGACAGAAGGTCCGTAGAGCTAGTTGGATAGCTTGAAGCTCTAAGAGATTGATCTGTTGCATGCTCTCCTGTGAAGACCACACACCCTGAGTGCACAGTTCCTAGCAATGGGCTCCCCAGCCCAGCAAGGACGCATCTGTAATCAGCACTCTCGTGTGCGGAGGAGGCTGGAAGGGCACTCCCTCCAGTAGGTTGCATGGTTGAAGCCACCATGTCAATGACCGCACCAGTCGTTTGGATACCTTGATGCTGTCTCTGAATCTGCCTGTGACCTGTGTCCACTGGTCCCTGAGGTACCACTGAGCTGTACTCATGTGGAGTTGGGCATTGGGTGTCACATGTACCGTGGAGGCCATGTGACCAAGGAGGCGCAGAAAGTGCCTTGCTGAGATCTGGGATCTGCGACTCACTTGCTGCACTAGGGCCAAAAGTCTCTCTGCCTTGTCTGCTGGTAGATAAGCCCTTGCTTGAAGGGTGTCCAACCTTGCTCCTATGAACTCTAGTCCTTGAGAGGGAACCAGAGTGGACTTTGTGTAATTGGTCACAAACCCTAAGTGTTGTAACAACTGGATCATGCGAGACGTGGCTTGCTGGGCTTCCAGGGATGACTGTGCTCTGAGCCAGTCGTCCAAGTAGGGGAAGACAAATACCCCCTGGTTTCTTAGGAAGGCAGCCACTACCGCTAGGCACTTTGTGAACACCCTTGGTGCAGAGGCGAGGACAAATGGAAGCACCTTGTACTGACAGTGGTTTTCTCCCACCACAAATCACAGATATTGTCTGTGGTTTGGATGAATTAGAATGTGTGTATAAGCATCCTTTAGGTCTAAGGAGCATAGCCAGTCTCCCTGGCGGAGGTAAGGCAGCATATATTCCAAGGGAAAGCATCTTGAACTTTTCCCTCACCAGGAACTTGTTTAAGTTGCGCAGGTCGTGGATGGGTCTTAGGACTCCAGTTCTCTTTGGTATCAGGAAATACCTGGATTAGAAGCCCTTTCCATGCAGGTGGTGGGGCACTGGTTCTACCGCCTGATCCTCAAAGACCTGCTAACTCCTGTACGAGGAGGTCCCTGTGAAGAGGGGGTCTAGGAGGCTCCCCTGGAAAGTAAGAGGGAGGTGCCTGGGTGAGATGTAGCCGATAGCCCATTTGGACTATCTGGAGAACCCAGGTATCCATTGTGATGGCTGGCCACCTGTGGGCATACAGGATCAGCCTTCCTCCTGTGCATGGCCTTGCTTCCTTGGAGAGAGGGACTATGCTCTGGGAGTCAAAAACCCCCTCCAGGCTGGGCCGGGGCCGGAGCCGGTGCCTGGGGCTTGGGGGCTTTTTGCTTACACGGGCCATGCCCCTGTCCCTTGGCCTGCTGCCCCTTTTGGGGAGCTGGGGAGGCCTGATAAATGGGGTAGTTGCGGTAAGCAGTACCTTTTCTTGGGAAAAGGGGCTTCTTACCAGAGTCCTTCTTCTTGGAAGGGGCAGTAGTCTTCTTCGAGAGCCTTGTTTGGGTCAGGTACTCGGACTCAATCTTGGCAGCCTTTTCTGTCATGGGCTTGCCAAAGAGGTTTTCACCTCGGCAAGGGACATCGACCAACTTGTCCTGTATCCATTGCTCCAGGTCTGACGACTGTAGCCAAGCCTGGTGGCACGCACCGATGCTAGCCGCAGCTACCCGGGCCGACGCCTCGAAGCCGTCATAGGCTGCTCGAATCATAAACTTCGAGCACTCCCAGATCCCAGTGGACAAAGCCTTGAAGTTCTGCAGAGGTCTCTTGTTAAGTCCAGCTGAGAACCCGGCAATCTCCTTTGTCAGGTCTCGGAGGTACATGCCCATGTATAGCTGGTACGTCTGGATTTGGCATGACAGCATTGAACCCTGGTAGCACTTCCTGCCAAGGGCATCCATGTTGTGGGCCTCCTGGCCAGGAGGCACCATGGAGTGCGTCTTCTGGCTCTTGAGCCGGCGCATGGCCGATTCCACAACCATGGAGTTGTGCGGCAGTTGTGCTTTCTGGAATCCATAGCTCTTGTGAACTCGGTAAATGGAATTGATTCACCTGCTGAGTACCGGCATCGAGGCCGGTGTCTCCCACATGCGGAGCATCAGCCATTCCAGAATTAAGAACTGGATTGGGCTAGTATACTTTGAATGCTGGACTTTTGACAATACCATTCATTGGTGTGTTTCAGGCTTTATTTTTGATGAACTGCTTGATGATTGGTTGTTCAAGTTAAATCCCATGGCTGGGTTTATGCTACTATCGAGCATGCGCTGGCGTTTTTGATCAGTGAAGATAGAAGTTCGTTGGTACAGTTGGCTGAGCGTTGAAGCAGGGCGTGTAAGAGTTGGCCGCCCGAAACGCAGTGCTGTGTCTGCTATTTTCGCGATTTCATGTACTGGCTGGCAACATCATCCTTTGGAGAAACCTACGGAGTTTGTGCTGAAAACCGACAGTGGTCTTGCTGGACTCAGATACGTTTTAATTCTGTTTCCTTTTTTTTGCAAGAATATTTTCAGCTTGGGCTTCTCACATTCTTAATTTTTACGACAACTTTTTTACTATGGCAAGTTATTAAAAGATTTTTGCACATAGTTTTATTGGTAACACTTTGCTGTGGTGTTTCACCTTATTTATTGTTAGCTCTGCAGTGAGCTCAATGAAAATTTGAGTAAAATGGAAGGTTAGCTTCAAGAGGTGAGTTTTCGCTTCATGGCTATACTTCCGACATTTGTTCATTACTACTCACGCCAGCTTTTTAAATAATTTTCACCTCTCTCTATTTTTGTTTTTGGGATTTCATATTGTAGAGATTTTCAGTTAGGTTGATAATTTGGATATTCCAGAATTAGAGGCACCGGTACAGTAAGTGCTTCCCGAGGGGGAAAGTCATACTGGAGGATCTGGAGCTCTTCAGCTGGAGGCTCCTCCTCGGCCTCCGCCGGGAATGACAAAACCTTTGCCATGTCCCAGATGAAGTCCAAGAACCAGGTGTCCTCCGGGAGGGACCTTCTCCGAGGTTCAGATCCCAGGAAATCCGGAGGGATGTATTTGGTCCGATGGGTTTCCGATGATTCCTCGTCTTCCGTTTCCCAACCGGACCCCTCCGAGGAGGAATCGAGCGGCTCCAGCCTCGAGGGCTTCAGTCTCGACCACCCGATGCTGGTGGAATCAACGTCGACGACCTCAGTCCCAAACGGGAGGTCGAGGGGGACCTCGGCCGAGGATCGACTCGAGATCTTAGTGTCTCGAGGATCAACTCGGCCTCTGGGGTCGACTTCGACATCGATGGCCCAGTGGTCGGGGCGGATGGACCGGTGAGACCGGCAATCAGCGCCCACTGCTGATCCATGAAGGCAGACATGCTGCGCTCCAAGGCTGCCATCCTGAGAACGAGCTCAGGAGGCTCCGCAGTCCCCGGGTCAGATCCCGACACAGTCGAGCCCGACGCTGGCTCTCCCGGAGGAGAGTCCACAATGAGGACAGTACTTACCTGCCTCGGCGTCACCGGTTCCTTACGAGGGAGTTTTACTGGCCTCTCTGACTCTGAGGATCTGGGGTGGCGGGTCGGGCTCCGAGACCTGGCCCGCAAGAGACCTGGCCGTTTGGAGCCATCTAACGACACCGCCCTCATGGATTTCTTCTTCCTCTGGTGTTCCCGTGAGGGAGACCCCCTTTCAGAGGACACCCGACGCTGCTCAGGATCAGAGATCTCCCGAGAGGTCGAGGCTTCCGATGAGGTCCGGGCCTGGGCGGGTGCGGACTCAGGAAAAATCCTATCATGTTGCTGCTGCCTGCTCCTTAAGGCCTTGGAAGACATTTTTTTACATGGGCCACAGACCTTCGGGTCATGGTCGGGCCCAAGGCAACAGAGGCAGCAGTCATGTGTGTCTGTGAGAGACATTTAATCTTGTGCACCGATCACACTTTTTAAACCCGATGGCAGCCATCGGGGGAAAAAGGGCCCCTGCAAGGTCAAAGGACCGGACTGCCAGCTAAAAAGAAAAAAGGAGCGCGAACGCTAGTCTCTACGGACAAAAAACAAAAATTTGGACCGGGCTCGATACCAGTGTACCGAGCCGAAGCGGGAAGGGTAACCGGCGTTGAATGGGCTAGACAGAAAAGTATTTTTCTGACTTAACAGTTTTAAACACCTTTTTCGTGAGGGAATTTGGACGACGTCCGTTGGGCTCCGCGGAAAAAAGGAGACTGAGCAAGATGGTACCCTTGGGCGGGAAGGGGACCGCACATGCGTGGTGCAATCCCAAAGGCTTTCTTAGAAAGCTGGGGATTTTCTCCGCATGGGGGCTCCGTCAGCGCTGACGTCACCCATATGTGAGGATTGACTTCCTGCTTGTTCCTGGAGAAAGAAAGATTCCATGTTGCTTATCTCAGGGGTAAGCAGTGGGTTTTAGCAGTACAATTTAAGAATAGTTTATGGACTTTTCCTCCAGGAACTCATCTGAACTTCTTTTAAATCCAGCTACACTAAGAGCTTTTACTACATTCTCTGGAAAAATAATTCCAGAGTTTGATTACAAGTTAAGTGAAAAAAAATTGTTTCACTATCAAGCCAGAGTGTGTTTCTATTTAGCATAAATAGACAGGAACTCTAAAAAAGAGATTACAACATGAGCTAGAATTTGGCATCAATTTCAAGCTGCCACAAAATCCCAATTTCAAGCCGCCACAAGATCCCATTATCAGCTTTCAGTTAACATCTGGCCTTCTTTTTTCTATAATTCTGGATTGAATAACTCTATTGGACTTTCTTTTTATATAAGCTTGTTGACCTGCCAGCTCAGAGGCCTTCAAGCAGATTTTGAAATAGAAATTCCCTGCAGAACTTCCATTTTAAAAGGTACAGTCAGGCCAGAGCTTCAGAGAGGTTTTTGCCTGCATATTCTGAAGTTGCAAAAGTATGCAGGGAGGAACTTAATGAAATAGAAACAAGGATTTCAAACTGAAATCCCCTCATATACTTCTGATAGCCTGCCCCAAGCACCACCATTTTCCCTACAGGGGGGAAAACTTTGTGGACTATATGTAGCATACATACTTTTCTCCACAAAGGGCCTTGGGACAAATTTCAAATAGGGATTTTGCACAGGCAAACCCTTGATTGCCCATAAAATTCCCTTTGAAAGTTTCCCCAATATACTGGAGTCACAGAAATGAAGCCAATACAAAAACAGTTTGCAGGCTAGAAACAATGATATCTTCTAGCGCAACCCTGAGCCCCACTATATGCAGCATCTCTGTGGGAGATAGTGCAACAATGTGTCTGAAGACATCCCCTTCAATGAGTCAGAAAACTATAATTAAATCTGTGCCTGTATTATTATACATCTGAGGCCAAGTATTTAGTGGTGGTTGTCTTAGTCCAAAATTTGGAAAACATTCCAAAGCTCATGAGAAATCCAGTAAGTTGCACAATGCATTGCTGTACAGCACATTTTACTGTCTGCCCTGTTGCTGTGAAGATACATTTTTTCACAGTGCAGTACGATGATTAATTGTTGAAAGGTGCTTTGAGATTATGCTTCCTTTATAATGAACACAGTAGATCCACAATGGGGGATCCTTTTATCTCCACACTAATAAGTTGAAGGACACTTAATATTCCGCCCATCGCAGAGAAGTTTGAATTGTATTAATACATAAATCAGAATTATATTTCAATACATACAAGTCACAAAATTAGCATAGCATACAGAATTGGTGTCATTTCTACATAAAGTACAAACTAACAAAAGCCCACGCTGTTTTGACCAAATGAAAGCTACAGAATCTGTACACTGTTTCAGTAGCTAAAAAACATTTCTAAAATATTAAAAATAATATATTGCAAGAAATAAAAATAAAAGATGGCTCTGAAACTTGAATGTGAACAAAATAGAAGAAAAAGGGTTATATCATAAAAATATGTAAAATCACATGAATTCCAGAGATTGAAACCCTATTTGTCAGAGTGATTCATGGTTGCAATTTATTTGTAAAACAAGAACAACAAAGGTTTTATTAAGACTGTGGTATATGCACGTGGCTTGTGGTATATTCTTACCAAGTAATAAGATGTGACTGTAATTAAATATAACTAAATCCATGAAAAATGAAAATTGGTTCAACTATCACTGCTGAATCTGGACAGAATTTGCTAACAGAACAAACTGAAAGTCTTTGTTACACTCTTCGGGTAATATCTCCAAAGGGGTTAGTCTTAAGCATAGCATGACAGGAATGAGTTTCACTGGTAAGCCAAAGTATGCAGAATAAGAGCTCAGGCTCTTAGATTTACTGTTAGTGCTCTTTTTAATACTTTCAGTATGCCAAGGAGAGTCCCTTCTGCAGTTCATGGGGTAATATGTACAGAGTATGCTTGAACATTCTTTTAATCAAATCAGTGGCAGCCAATGCACTGGGGCAATTTTTGTATCTTTCTTGATATTTTCTTGTCTACATTTGTTGGTACTTGAGGATCTTCTTTTTCTCTACCCATATAAGAGATAATTTTAGAAAGCATTTTGTGTCTATATGGCGGTATATGTGAACAAAAGGCCTCTTACAAAATTAGGTCACAAGTAAAAATAGGCGTGGTGCAGTTAAGCATGTACTTGTATGTGACTTTAGAGTAGTCATGTAAGGGAGGAGTTTGGGCAGGTTATGGGTGGAACCACAATTTACATTCATATTTTATAAAATATGCACATACTTTATACACTAATACTTATACAAGCTCCCAGGTAAATGTAAATGTTCACAGCTTCAATATAGCTGCTGTTTCTGCTGAATTTGTGCTAGTATTTTATAAAGACATATAAAGGCACATTTTACAAATGACATCCAAGTGCAATCTGGGACTTCCAAGCCAGAATGTCCAAAAAAACCCCAAAACAGGCACATCTAAGTTCAGGCAGGATTTCACAAACGTTGACGTACCTGATATGGATATCTGCAGGGCAGTCTACATAGATGTCCCTGGAATACTATTCAAGATCAGGGATGCCTAAGAATAGCCTAAGCAGTGGCAAAAGTTTGCTAAGGGCCCCCCCTATTTCACCCCTCACCCTTCTTTGCGGTATCACGAGACTTCGGCACAGGGGGAACATCTCCGGGCCTGGAACAAAGGCAGCACAGCAAACAGATAAAAGTAACTTTGCCGTGCTGCTGTGTGGGCCCCCTTCCTGCCCGAGCCTCCCAGAATTTATGCCGCTGGCCTAATGGTTAGAGTAGTGGGCTAGAGCCAAGGAAGCCAAGATTCAATTCACGATCTTGGGCAAGTCACTTAACCCTCTGTAGTCTCAGGTACAAACTTAGATTAAAAGTCCTCTTCTCTACACCCTCCGGATGTTTTACAACTAAAACGAGCACTTTCCCAATGCCTATTCGTGCTTGGAGCAAGTCTAATCTTGGACAGGGTCACAGTCCCCGATGTTTCTGAAATTGAATGAGGATGTCTAAGTCCATTGCACCACCCCAGACATGCCTCCACTATGCCCCTGCCTATTTGGCTATTCCCACAATGGAGATATTTTTAAAAGCCCTTTACAAAATGGTTCCATGAACGTCTTTGTGATGTGGGCATCCACATATACGTTTTTGGACGTCTAAATCATGACTAAGACTTAAAATGACCACCACTGGCACATATGTGTCTTTATAAAATAGCCTAAAAATAGATGCTTACTTGGCTGTCAAGCAAAGGCAAATTGCTATAAAATTACCCTCACAGTGCCTTGTAAAAGTCCTCTTACCTCTGTGCATTTCACACAATCTTCTCTTCTAAAAAATATGATTCGTAATACAGTAAAGCAGGCGATCTACATAACATACTCTACCCTTTCAATATGAAAGAACAATTACAGCAATATTCAAAAAGTAATTTAAAAAGAGATACCAAAATCTCTTCCTTGCATATGTTTCACACCCTATGTCGAAACAACCCCAAATTAGCTCTGGTTTCAAAATTACTTTGACAAGGCTTGTTAAGTGCCATTGAGCCAATGTCGACTTATGGGGACATATTTACTAAAGGTTAACACACATTAATAGAGTTAAATGCCACTCCACTCATAGAAATAAAATGGTACTGGCACTTAATACTCATTAACTCTATTAATGTGCATTAACGCCCTTTAGTAGATATACTCCATGGTGACTCTGTGGATAGTTGTCCTAAACTGTGTTCGATCTTCAATCAGGCAGCTTATTGTTGATAGAGTGGCATCTATAGCTGCTATTATTGTATTGTATCCATCACACTGTTGGCCTTCTTTTGTATCGACCTTCAACCTTGCCAATTATGCTGTCTTTCTCTAATGATCTTTCTCTTTGCATGATGTGTCCAAAATATCTAAGTCAAAGTCTTGTTATTTGAGCCTCCAAGAAGAGCCTTAGGTTTGATCTCCTCCAGTATGTCGTGAGCCCTCTCGGTGCACCTACCAGTGAGATCAGGTATTGCACTGGGCCTCAGTGTAACTGGCCTCCTGGTAGTTGTAGTTGCTGCCAGTTACAAAAATTAGTTGTGGATAACCGATGTAAGGTAAACAGGGCTTTATTTCCCTTTCCCAAATAGGATATTTCAATATGTACAAAAACAAAACATAACCCTTCTTCGGTAAAACAGAAAGAGAAAACTAACACAAAAATGGCTTTCTTTCAGCTTCTTAACAACAGAAATATATTTTAAACACAGACCTGTAGCCACCCAGAATAAGGCCTTCTCTTCACCTTGTCAGGCTGCTTATTCTTCTCTATCTTAGGGAGATGATATTATCTGCCAGAGAGAGGCTACAATCCATTTCTTCAATATTCTGTTCAATCACAGAGGCTTCACATTGCATCGGCTCCTCAATAGGAATTAATACCTCTTTACTTTCTCCCTGTGTGGGCTTGGCAAACAGTCCGTCCTGGCTGTGACGTACTTCTTTCTCACTAAGGGAAAACAGTTTGTTACCACAATTACTGGGGTTTTGGTAGAAGGAGCCTCCCCTCTGTTGATATCTGTTTGGCAGGCTAAAGAATTCCCCTGCCCATCTATTAGGAGGAATTACTCCTGCCCTGAGCTCTGCTCTGTTTAGGAACCTGGAACCAGCTGGAACTTCTGACGGCAGCCCTTCTGAAACTCTGTGTCTCTCGTACCTCTCAGAGTGTTTTACTTCTGCAGGTAAAAAGCCTTTCCTTTGTTTATTATAAGGATACTGGAGTTTCTCTGCTCCCCTTAGGCTAGCTTTGGATGGCTTCTGGACTTCCACAAACTGTCCCTTATCTCCAAGCCATGAACTCCCCCTTTTTGGACCGGAATAAAACTTCCTGGCTTGTACCTTTTTTCTTCTGTCTCTGCTCCAATCTGGGCTGTTACATTCACACTCACTTTCTGTGTCCAGCTGTCTGTACCTTTCATTCAAGCATTCCTCGGACTCACTCAGACCTCCGTTCAGGCTTCCAATGTGGTAATTAGACACGCTCTCTTCACAGCTTCTCTCGTCGTCCTCATTCATCCAGTTCCTTCTCTGGGTTTCTCTCCAGCTCCTATCCTGGCTCTTGGTCCTGTTCTTAGTCCTCTTCTTGTTCTGGGTCTGCCTAACTGCTCGTGAGCTGAGTTTATCTAGGTATTTCCTAGCTGCACCACTCCCCAGCTGATTAGAGTCAGGTGAGAACCTCCTGGCTTCTCTACTGGCTGGGTATGTCTCCCTAGCTCGTGACCTCACTTGCTTACGTTGCCCATGGCAACTTTCTACCATGTGCTTTCCCCAAACGTTAGTATTTCCTTGCATTGCAATATCATCTGTCTCCATAGGGGTCACTAATGAGTCTGCTCTGTGACAGATTCCCCCCCTTAAAATATTACGGGCTGTCGCACAACTACACGGACAGCACGTAATTCTGCCCAGGGTGCGCCTATAGTGCTCCCTGTAAACTAAATTAGCCTGGGCCTCTTTCTCTTTCCAAGGCTTTAACACGTTAAGGTGATAAACCTGTCTTCGTCCCCTATCGTTTTCTATTAAATAGGAAACAGGCCCAACTCTTTTTACCACTGTACCCGGTCCCTTCCAGTGGGATTCAAATTTGGGACCCGGATCTGCTACCTGGATGAGGACTTTATCCCTGACTTCTAGGTGTCTGGGTTGTGTGCCCTTATCGTAGTAGCGCTTCTGACGCTGCTGGCTAGCCTTGAGATTGTCTATCGAGGCTTTAGACGTCTTCTCTAAGCGCGTCCTTAAGTTATTTAAAAATTGGGGTACCCCTACCTCCGGTATTTCGGGTTCTACCCACTCTTCCTGCAGAATGTCTAATATACCTCTTGGGGACCTGCCGAACAATAATTCGAACGGGGATGCCCCCAAGGACATTTGAATACGCTCCCTACATGCGTACAATACGAATGGGAGCAAGGTGTCCCACTCTGCCATTTCTCCCTTCCTTAAACCTCTCCTCAATAGATGTTTAATGGATTGGTTCATTCGCTCCACTAATCCATTTGACTGGGGGTGGTATGCCGCAGTCTTAATGTGGCGAATGCCAAATGCTTCCCACACTCTAGCAAGGTATCGCGACACAAAGTTGCTTCCCTGATCTGTTAAGATCTCCTGGGGAAACCCCACCTCGCAAAATAACTTGACTAGTTCTTGCGCTATTACCCTAGCTGAGATGTTCCTAAGGGGAATTGCCCACGGGAACCGCGTGGCGTGGTCTACAATCACTAGCATGTATTGGTAACCCCTAGGTGTTTTTATTAGAGGGCCCACTGTATCCATCCCCATACGTCTGATGGGTGCCGAGATGGTAGGCAAAGGCACCATAGGTACGGCCTTTGGTCATGCTATTGAGACCCTCTGGCAGGTAGGGCAGGAGTCACAGTACTGTTTTGTCTCTTTGTATACTCCTGGCCAGTAAAACCTCGCCAGTATCTGATCTAGCATTCCCTGAACACCTTTGTGACTGCCTATCGGGTGGTCGTGTGCTAGGCGTAGGACAATAGCCTTGAAAGTTACTGGCACTACCAGTTGTTTCCTGACGGCGTCCGTATAAGGATCTATACTTTCTCTGTATAGTATGTCCTTATCTAGTAGGAATCTGGGAAGTATGGGTCGATCCTCTTGCGCCCACTCAAATGCTCTTTTGAGCGCGGGGTCTGCCCTTTGTTCCATTGGGAAAGAAGGGAACTTCTGAACTAGAGCTGCAGGTACCCACGGTAACCCTTCCCCGGCCTCTAGTTCTGCTCTTCCTTGGGTCCTTTGATTTCTCTCTTGGCGTTTCCTAGCCTTGGGTTTTTTCTCCTCTTTATTTGGGACCTGAATCAACTCATCGTGATCGGGGAGTGTGTTAGCCTCAACCGCTTCTATCTTTTCCTTGGGCTTTTCCTTAACTTCCTCCCCCTTAGGTTCCTCTGTTTTTTCAACAGATGGTTCCTGGGTTTCTGAGGTCCCAGCCTGTGACCTGGTCGAAACAAGGCCTGACCTTGTGCCTAAGCTTTGCAGCAATCCTCCTTTGAACGAAGGCCAATCATGTCCTAAGATAAGTTCCTGGGGTAGCCCTGGGACTACTGCCACCTGGATCTCTCTTTCTATCCCCATCCCCTTAACTCATACTGTCAGACGGCTGCCTAGGGTGAGAACTTACACAATCTTGACGATGCATATATTCATATGATTCTTGCAAGGTATTGTGGGTAATGTAGTTCATTCACTCCCAAACACAGCTGAAGACAATAATTGAGTTGTGAAACCAGTGGTAAGGCCAATAAAATACTTCTTTTATTGATGGGGTTTAATTCACCCAGCACAAATATGCTTGGTAGCAATATAAATGAGGTTACTTGCTTGCAGTGTTTAAATGGATAACATAAAGTCACAAAGCAAATCAGAAAACAACCTTCAGCTTGTCAGGCAATTAGCTAATGTTTTCTTAGCAAATAATTACCAAATAAAAAGGCACAAAGAAATGAATAAACTTTGCTTGTTAGGTTAACTTCTGCTTATTTTCCACGCAGATCCCAGCAGTGATTCTCCCTTGCTCACACACACAATCAGGTGCAGCTTTAATTACTATCAATTGACCAGCTGAAACCCTTTAGCTGGCTGGCTGCTACTGTGTGAACCCAAATCCTGCTTTAAGAGCTGTTTGCAGTGGAAATAAAGAACAAAGTTAGGTTTCTTTGTGATGGCTGATGTGTTTGCTCACAGAAAGCTAGCAATAGCATTTAGATAGAGAACAGTCCATGTAAATAGTTTCATCTGCTGTATCTCCCCCTTCATCAATCAGCATAGGGTCACTATCATACATTGGCACAGACGAGTCTTTCATTAAGGCACTATCATGAGAATGCTTATTCCCTTGCTGCCATTCACTATTATAGATAGGGTCTGGATCAGTGTTCATACCTGAGCCTCTCCTGCTATCATAATTCCTCTCTGTATAGCCTGGCCAGTATGTAATCCAATTCTGATGTCCAGCCTTCCAATCTTGATCCCTGGACACTGGATCTCCTCTCACATACCTTCTGGCCTTGGTCTGAATGTCCCTTCCACGTGCAGTCTTCTCTCTTCCAGGTAGCCACTGGTGATTCCTATCTCTGCCATTCCATTCCTCTGGCTGACTCCAGTCCAATGGACTCTGCTGGCATTTGGAATACCTCCCAGTATAGGTACTGCCTTGGGTTCTCCCAGACCTTCCAATGGCCTTTCTTCTCTTCCTTCCAGAGAGTTTCCTTCTTTCTCTATCCGCTTGGCTTGGCTTGGCTTCTGTTTCTCCAGGTGATGCTTAAACCTGTAGCTGGGCTGGAGCTTGTAGCTGTTGCTGAAGCTCTCCCTGAAGCTCTTTCTGTAGCTGTCTCTGAAGCTGTTATCTGAAGAATAAGCTCTATTCTTATTCTGTTCTAATGTGTGCTCCTCCCTAACACAGCGCAGCTGTGTTGAATCAGGCCCTGCCCTTTGAGATGAGTGCTTAGGGATTACCTCATAGCTCTCTTGATTGCGCACACATTTTCTCACTTCAGCCCCTCTCATGGCTGCTGGAAACCTGGTGCATTCTGGGACTGGTAGTCTTTTATGTGAAAACTCTGTTTTCTTACTTCTACCAGAACTGACAGGTTGTTTGTTCAGAGTCACATCATCTTTTCTATAGCTCCTACCTGAGCTATGATAAGCTTCCTTATCACAATACCTTATGCAGGGGATATGGAAGACGGGCGCCATGCACACATTTTATCTGTACTTGGTCTTTTCTCTGACCTGAGGCCGCAGAGCGAGACTGCTCCAGGGTCTCCCAAAACTTCAGAGAGACCATGCTCTGTTCTGCGCCTGAGTCCATCAAAGCTAAGGCGTCTTCTCCATCCACCAAGACCTGGAGAAAAATGCCTTTCGGGACCTGTTTCTCAGCCCCGGCTATAAAGACCATTTTCACTTTACAATTTCTCTGGTAGTGGCCTGCCTTTCCACACCTATAACATTTTCTATCACCAGCCACATTATCAACAGTATCATCAGGCTTATCCTTTTTATACATTGTAATTCTATCACCCTTCCTCATTTTACCAGGATTTCCATTGCCATTTATTTTTAACTCACCAATTCTAGAGGCGTCAGCTCTTTTGACCTCATAATATACCTCCGCCATATTAGCTGCCTCTTCGGGATCACAGCAATCCTGTAATGTGAGGAAGGTCCTTAACTCCAGGGATACAGAATGCATAAACTGCTCCATTATGATATCAATCATAAGGGATTCTACAGACCTCCCTTCGGGGTTGAGCCACTTATATGCAAGGCTTTTCAACCTTTGGTATAAGGCTCTGGGAGTCTCCTTATTCTGTATTTTCGCCACCCTGAATAGGTGTTTGTAATGCCTGGGCGTAAGGCCTAGCCTATCCCTTATGGCTGTTTTAATCTCCACATAATTAGTGGCTAAGGTAGCAGGCATTCCCTTAAATGCTGACAGAGCCTCTCTGGTTAAGGTCATAGCAAATCGCATGGCCCACTGCTCTGATGGCCATTTGAGGGTTTCTGCAATTCTCTCAAAAGATTCTATATAATCGTCTAAATCATCATACTGGGTGAGCTGTCTCACAGACAAATTAGAGCAATTGCTCAATGCTACTTGCGGCATTGCTGGCAAGTTTGCTGCTTCATTGTCCTGCGGCTTTCTGACAAGAACCTCCAACGCTTCCATCAAAGGTCGCTGCTGCTCCCTCATAGCATCCATGTACTGTCCTTGCATCTGCTGCATAAGCGCTGCTTGTCTGTCCCACTGCGCTTGCATCCAATTCTGGACGTCCTGTGGATCCATCTCTCTGGAGCTGACCACCTGCAAAAGAAAAGAAAACAAGCACACCAAGTGCGGCACTTCTTTTTGCACACTTCCTGCCTAGGAATAGCGCCCCCTTTCTCACGTTGTCCTTCTACCTTTCCCACCCAGGTCACCGTTACCTGAGTTTTCTGGTAGATTCCAGCGTGTGAGAACGTTTTTTGGCTTTTCTGTTCTGGCCGACCTGCCAGCGAAATCCTCCTTCAGGTAGTGCTTCTGCGTGGTCACTTGTTCCTCCAGCGATGTTTTTCTCTTTGCTTCTTCTCTTTATCTCCAGAAGAAGTCACGTGGTACTCCAAAAAAATCCTAAAACACTACGCCATTATGTCGTGAGCCCTCTCGGTGCACCTACCGGTGAGATCAGGTATTGCACTGGGCCTCAGTGTAACTGGCCTCCTGGTAGTTGTAGTTGCTGCCAGTTACAAAAATTAGTTGTGGATAACCGATGTAAGGTAAACAGGGCTTTATTTCCCTTTCCCAAATAGGATATTTCAATATGTACAAAAACAAAACATAACCCTTCTTGGGTAAAACAGAAAGAAAACTGTAACACAAAAATGGCTTTCTTTCAGCTTCTTAACAGAAATATATTTTAAACACAGACCTGTAGCCACCCAGAATAAGGCCTTCTCTTCACCTTGTCAGGCTGCTTATTCTTCTCTATCTTAGGGAGATGATATTATCTGCCAGAGAAAGGCTACAATCCATTTATTCAATATTCTGTTCAATCACAGAGGCTTCACATTGCATCGGCTCCTCAATAGGAATTAATACCTCTTTACTTTCTCCCTGTGTGGGCTTGGCAAACAGTCCGTCCTGGCTGTGACGTACTTCTTTCTCACTAAGGGAAAACAGTTTGTTACCACAATTACTGGGGTTTTGGTAGAAGGAGCCTCCCCTCTGTTGATATCTGTTTGGCAGGCTAAAGAATTCCCCTGCCCATCTATTAGGAGGAATTACTCCTGCCCTGAGCTCTGCTCTGTTTAGGAACCTGGAACCAGCTGGAACTTCTGACGGCAGCCCTTCTGAAACTCTGTGTCTCTCGTACCTCTCAGAGTGTTTTACTTCTGCAGGTAAAAAGCCTTTCCTTTGTTTATTATAAGGGTACTGGAGTTTCTCTGCTCCCCTTAGGCTAGCTTTGGATGGCTTCTGGACTTCCACAAACTGTCCCTTATCTCCAAGCCATGAACTCCCCCTTTTTGGACCGGAATAAAACTTCCTGGCTTGTACCTTTTTTCTTCTGTCTCTGCTCCAATCTGGGCTGTTACATTCACACTCACTTTCTGTGTCCAGCTGTCTGTACCTTTCATTCAAGCATTCCTCGGACTCACTCAGACCTCCGTTCAGGCTTCCAATGTGGTAATTAGACACGCTCTCTTCACAGCTTCTCTCGTCCTCCTCATTCATCCAGTTCCTTCTCTGGGTTTCTCTCCAGCTCCTATCCTGGCTCTTGGTCCTGTTCTTAGTCCTGTTCTTGTTCTGGGTCTGCCTAACTGCTCGTGAGCTGAGTTTATCTAGGTATTTCCTAGCTGCACCACTCCCCAGCTGATTAGAGTCAGGTGAGAACCTCCTGGTTTCTCTACTGGCTGGGTGTGTCTCCCTAGCTCGTGACCTCACTTGCTTACGTTGCCCATGGCAACTTTCTACCATGTGCTTTCCCCAAACGTTAGTATTTCCTTGCATTGCAATATCATCTGTCTCCATAGGGGTCACTAATGAGTCTGCTCTGTGACAAGTACCAATTAATTTGTTCTTCAGGTAGTCCATGGTATATGCAAGTATTCTTTGCCAGAAGCATAATTTGTAGACATCGATCTTCTTCCTGTCTTGTTTCTTCACTGTCCAACTTTCACATCCAATCAAAAATCCTATAAAATCAATAATCCAATGATTCTTTGAATTATTAATTTTACAAGATTTTTGAATGATTCATTTTATTAAGAACAATTTTTGATCACAAGTGTATACATATATAAAGTCAGTTTGGATATATTGATCCATACAAGACCAGTATAGATTTATGACCCCTGAAGAAGGCATTCTCAAGCCAAAACATGGCAAGGCAGGTTTCTTGCTTTGTACTCCTGATTGTGGTTCAGTAAAAAAAATTAACTGGACTTTTGTTCATGCTGTCTTTTTTGTTTCTTTAAACCAGTGAGACACTGCATTCCAACAGTTATTAAGAACAGTTACTGTAAGGATTCAACCTGGTCTGAATTCACTTCAATACAAATAATATCCATGGTAAACAAATAGCATGACATTCCAGAACACTCAAAAATCTGCACCATGGGGCTTAAGTAGGAATTGAAAAGTAGGAGCAATAATACAGAATCCTGTGGGAAACCACAGGGTATGGTTATTGCACTGGATTCTTGGCTCTCCCAGATAGCCTTCTGAGTTCTAGCAGATATAAAGGATGATAGCTATGATAACACTATCCCAGCCAAACCTATCTCTGCTAATCTATACAGCAACAGAGAATGACCCACTATACCAAAAGCTGTTAAGTCTAAAAGGAATGGGATTTGGATGGTTAGCTCTTGCCTTTCTCTGAAGTATCAAGATGTGTTACTTTAGGTATAGTAGACATTTTCCTGTCCCCAGAAGATTTATAATCTAACTTTATACCTGAAGCAATGGAGGATTAAGTAACTTTGCTCAAAGAGCACAAGAAGCAGCAGTGGGATTCAAACTTGACTTTCTGAGTGCTCATCCTACTGCTCTAATCATTATGCTACTCCACCACTCCACCATGCTAAGTAGGATGACCATAGGTCAATGCTGTATTAACTAGATGCAGTAGTAAAAGAGCCACTCACTTTTACTTTCTTAGATAAAACCCCTTAGGATGGGATCTATATGGCAAGATTGAGCCCTTACTTTGCTCAACATACTGCCTATTGTGGTGATGCACATGCAGCAGAGCCCTTTAAAGCTGGAAAAAAAGAGTTCTTTTTCCATAAGCGGGAGATGGGCTCACAAAAGCATAGCTCCCAAACAGAAAGAGAAACTAAAGCACACACTAGCAGGGCTAGCCTGAAGCCACACCCAGCCTCTAGAGTAGTTGCAGGCAGAGAGAGGGTGGGGCCAGGGAAGCAAACAAGCCACAGAACATTTAAGCTGTGTCACACAGGAAGTGAGGCAGAACCAGCAGAACAGGCAGAATCTGGAGAATCAGCAGAACTGGCAGAGGAGTCAGGAGCTGAACAAACAGGACGTGCTCAGACCAGGGCCGGATTTACCTATACGCCAGTTACGCCGTGGCGTAGGGCCCACAGCTGGCAAGGGCCCACAAAAATTGAATACTGGCGTATAGGTAAATACTAGTATAGTTTAAAAAAAAAGCTGGCTGCTGCTGCCGCGGCAGCATGGACTGTCCCGCGGGGCCCCCTCTGAATCCCTCCTTCCCTCCGCGACGGCTGAGCCCCTCCGTGCCGGCTTTGAGAGGCGCAAAGGAAGAGTGTCTCCCTCGCGTCTCTTTAAGCCCAAGAACCCCAGGCACTCAAGGAGGAGGATCATGCGTGATGCCACCAGGTGGGCTTCCCCAGGCAAGGGCCTTGTGATGAGCCAGTCGTTGAGGTAAGGGAAGACCGGTACACCCTGCCGTCTGAGGGAGGTGACGGCCGCAGAGAAGCACTTTGTGAAGGCCCGTGGAGCCTACTACTACTACTACTATTTAGCACTTATAAAGCGCCAAGCACGCAGCGCTGCACAGCTAGCCTACAAGAGGTGGCTAACATACAAGAGACAGTCCCTGCCCATCAGTGTCATGCTCATCGGAGCTTACAATTTAGTTAGAACAATACAGAGCATTAGTCAGTTATGCGGAAGGTACGGTGTGGTACAGTTTGGTACAGCTTTGTCTATAGTTTGGTCATAAACGTTAATGGGGGTTAGGGTAGGATGAGGATGGAAGTCAGGATCTGAATGCAATGGTGAAGGGGTGGGTCTTCAACCTGGATTTGAAGAGGGCCAGGGAGGGCGCCTGGCACACAGACGCAGGAAGGCTGTTCCAGGCGTGTGGCGCAGCAAGGTGAAAGGAGCACAGTCCGGAGTTCGCGATGCGGGTGAAAGGCATTGAAAGAAGTGATTTGTTAGCGGAGCGCAAATTTCGAGAGGGGACGTAGGGAGAGATAAGAGATATGAGATATTGAGGGGCCATAGAGTGAATGCATTTATAGGTCAGCAAGAGAAGCTTGAATTGGATGCGGAATTGGACAGGGAGCCAGTGAAGTGACTTGAGGAGAGGAGTAATGTGGGCATGGCAAGGCTGGCAGAAGATTAGTCAAGCAGCGTGATTTTGTATAGATTGGAGGGGAAGGAGGTGGCTCACGGGGAGACCAGCGAGGAGTAGGTTGCAGTAATCGAGGCGAGAGGAGATTAAAGAGTGGATAAGCATTTTGGTGGTATGTTCAGAGAGGAAGGAGCGGATCTTGCTGATGTTGTAGAGGAAAACGCAGCAGCTACAAGCTGCATATGAGTGGAAAAGGAGAGAGGAGTGTCAAAGATGACCCCTAGATTGCGGGCCGAGGGAACAGGAAGGATAGTAGATCCATTCACATGGACTGAGATAGGGCGAAGTGGGGGGGGGGGGGGAGGAGTTGGGTGGAAAGACAAGGAGTTCAGTCTTGGCCATGTTCAGTTTCAATCGGCAATGAGACATCCAGGCAGCGATGTCTGAAAGACAAGCAGAGATCTTGGACTGGGTTGCCGGAGAAATATTAGGTGTAGAGAGGTAGATTTGGGAGTCATCGGCATAGAGATGGTACTGAAAGCCATGGGAGGACATAAGCACGCTAGAGCCTTGGGTATAGAGAGAGAAGAGGAGGGGGTCCAAGACAGATTCCTGGGGTACACCTACATGGAGCGGGGTAGGGGAGGAGGAGAAGCCGCCAGAGCATACACTGAATGAATGATGGGAGAGGTAGGAGGAGAACCAGGATAGTACAGAGTCCTTGAAGCCAAGCGAGGAGAGGGTGGTGAGGAGAAGGTCATGGTCAATGGTGTCAAAGGCAGCAGAAAGGTCAAGAAGGATGAGGATAGAATAGAGGCCCTTAGATTTAGCCAGGAACAGGTCATTGGTGACTTTTGTGAGTGCCATTTCAGTGGAGTGTAGGGGACGAAAGCCTGATTGTAGTGGGTCCAGGAGGGCCTGAAAGGTGAGGAAGTCGAGGCAGCGACGGTGGACTGCTCATTCAAATAGTTTGGATATGAAGGGAAGGAGGGAGATGGGTCGATAGTTAGAAAGGCATGTGGGATCAAGTGAGGGTTTCTTGAGGAGGGGTGTGACAACAGCATGTTTGAAGTCAGCGGGGACAGTTGCAGTAGAGAGTGAAAGGTTGAGGATATGAGTGATGGAGGGGACAATGGTGAGGGAGATGGAGCGTAGGAGATGGGTGGGGATAGGATCTGCTAAACAGGTGGTGGGTTTGGAGGAGGAAAGAAGAAGTGTGGTTTCCTCTTCAGAGATCAGGGAAGGAGGAGAGGGTAGCAGGGGGAGTATGGATGGGGGAGGAGAAATGGGGGGGAGGGGAGGTAGATGAGGGGGTAGGGAATTGGAGGGTAATTTTGAGGATTTTGTCATGGAAGTAGTCTGCTAGGGTTTGGGCAGAGAGGGAGGGTGGGATCGTGGCGGGGGGAACTTGAGGAGAAAATTGAGGGTGTTAAAGAGACAACGCGGGTCAGAGGCAAGGGAATTAGTCAGATGGATGTAGTAATCTTGTTTGGCAAGTGCTAAGGCTGACTGGAAGGAGCCAAGCATGAATTTGAAGTGTAGAAGGTCTTCCAGGGAGTGGAATTTGGACCAGGCTCGTTCGGCAGAACGGGCACAGATGCGTAGGTAATGGATTGTGGGTGAAAGCCAGGGTTGGGGAGTAGATCATTTTACAGGACGTGAGGTGGGAGGGGCAAGAGTGTCAAGGGCTGAGGATAGTGTAGCATTGTATGAGGATAATGCTTCATCGACTGACTCGGACAAAGTTAAAATGGAGGAAAGAGATGGAGAAATGGTGGAGGAGAGAGTCAGGGGATTAATATTTGAAGGTTTCTAAGTAGGTCGGAGGAGACAGGACGAGGTTGAGATGGTGGGAGCTGAAGAGTAAATGTTAGTAGGTGATGGACAGATGAGGGAAGGAATGATTTGCGGAGGTTTGAGGGAGAGGAATTGGAGAAGAGTATTAGGTCAAAGCAGTGGCCGTGTAGGTGTGTGGGGGCAGTGGAGCAGAGTTGGAGGCCGAATGAGGAGGTAAGAGTGAGGAACTTTGAGGCATGGGGGTCGGAGGGGTTGTCAACGTGAATGTTGAAATCGCCAAGAATAAGAGTGGGTGAGGAGGGATCCATAAAGGCAGAAAGCCAGGAATCGAAGTCGGTGAGGAAGTTTGATTTGGAGTTGTTGGGTGGGCGATAAATAACAGCGGCGTGTGATGATGGCTCTGGCTGGAGCACGCCGCTTAAAGGGCCGATCGCCCTTTGATCTCCTGGCGGCATGTGATGATGGCTCCGGCTGGAGCACGCCGCTTAAAAGGCCGATCGCCCTTTGATCTCCTGGCGGCGTGTGATGATGGCTCCGGCTGGAGCACGCCGCTTAAAAGGCCGATTGCCCTTTGATCTCCTGGCAGCGGAGCACGCCGCTTAAAGGGCCGATTGCCCTTTGATCTCCTGGCGGCGTGTGATGATGGCTCTGGCTCTGGAGCCGATGTGAATCCGAAGGGGAGCACCCTGTATTGGTAATGCTCCCCTTGCACCCTGAAGTGCAGGAGCTGCCTGTGCTGAGGGTGAATCAAAATGTGGGTGTAAGCATCCCTGAGATCCAAGGAGCATAGCCAGTTGCCCTGCTGGAGGAAGGGCAGCAGGATGCCAAGTGATAGCATTTTGAACTTCTCCCGCACCAGAAACTTGTTTAGTTTTTGGAGGTCGAGGATGGGTCGTAGGCCCCCCGTCTTCTTCGGAATGAGGAAGTACCGGGAATAGAAGCCCCGACCTTGGAGGTGCGACGGTACCCTCTCGATCGCTCGCTGGGCAAGGAGATTGTCCAACTCCCGCTGTAGAAAGGTCAGGTGCATGGGGAGTCGAGAAGGTTCCGCTGAGGAAAAGGGAGAGGGACGTCTGTCCAGACAGAGACGGTAGCCACCCCAGACTACTCAGATGACCCAAGTGTCTGCCGTGATGGACATCCACTGAGGGGTGAAGGAGGAGAGGCATCCTCCCACCGGCTGTGGTGCTGCTGGGGGGCAAATGGCTATGCTGCTGGCGTCAAAACCCCTGAGCGGGCTGAGACGGCGAAGGGGTTTGGGCCTTGGGCCTTGGGCCCTTTCGGCTTGCGATGACTGTGGGGCACAGACTTTCCCTGTGTTGCGGTGGTCGGCGTGGGAGTGGGTGGGTAC
Source organism: Ichthyophis bannanicus (assembly GCA_033557465.1). Taxonomy (NCBI): domain Eukaryota; kingdom Metazoa; phylum Chordata; class Amphibia; order Gymnophiona; family Ichthyophiidae; genus Ichthyophis; species Ichthyophis bannanicus. Next base: position 598,519,240 of record CM066035.1, on the reverse strand, counting down.
GGTGGGTAGCTTCGGTAGGGTAGACCCTTCCGCGGAAAGAACAGTTTCTTAGTTTGCTGTTTCTTCTGAGGGAGGGAGGAGGTCTTGCGCGAGAGGCGGGTTCAGGTGATGAACTCTGTTTCTATCTCGTGGCCTTATTCTCCATCGGTTTACCGAAGAGCTGCTCACCAAGGCAGGGTACGTCTAGGAGCTTTTCCTGGACCCACTGCTCCAAGTCCGAAGACTGGAGCCATGCCTGGCATCGGGCCCCTATGCCAGCAGACGCCACTCGAGCTGAGGGCTCGAACCCGTCATAGGCAGCGCAGAAGAGAGATTTTGAGCACTCCACGATGGACTTCAGAAGGGTCCGGAACCTACTGAGGGGTTCGCCCACGAGGTCTGCGGAGAAAGCGTAGTTACTCACCTGTAACAGGTGTTCTCCAGGAGCAGCAGGAATCAGTCCTCACTTATGGGTGACGTCGGCGCCGACGGAGCCCTCGCGGAGCAATTTTCCCCAGCTTTCAAAGAAAGCCTTTGGGAATTGCAGCGCGCATGCGCGGTCGTCTTCCCGCCCGAGGGTGCCATCTTAGCCAGTCAGATGACATAGCTAAAAAAAGACAGCATAAAAATTTGTAAAAGAACATAAGCAGACGATTGCAACTCCAAGGGAGGAGGGAGGGTAGTGAGGACTGATTCCTGCTGCTCCTGGAGAACACCTGTTACAGGTGAGTAACTACGCTTTCTCCAGGACCAAGCAGGAAGTCAGTCCTCACTTATGGGACTCCCAAGCTCAAGGCTACCGGAGACCCTAAGCACAAAAATGAGCTCCCTCTAGCTCAGCAGCACAGAAGGAAAGAATCTTCGCTGAAATACCACCCACCGGTAGCCCACATCCGGGATGGAGGGTAGGAGTTGCTCAGACCTCAAAGAGATTACGGAGGACTGCCTGTCCGAAAGCACTGTCCCTACGGGACTCCCTCTCGAGACAGTAATGGACCGCAAAAGTCTGGCTCGAAGACCAAGTAGCGGCCCGGCAGATGTCTGCCAGCGGAACAGAGCGGAGGTAAGCCACTGACGTGGCCTTTGCCCGAACGCAATGAGCCGTGACTCGACCTTCCAAGGAGAGTCCGGCTGCCCCATAAGCCCAAGAGATACAGTCCGCAACCCAGATGGACAGAGTACGCTTGGAGACCGGGAGCCCCAATCTATTGGGGTCAAAAGACACAAAAAGCTGAGCAGCTTTACGGTGCTCCCGCGTACGGTCAAGGTAGAAGTTCAGAGCCCTTCTACAGTCCAGGGTATGGAGGACCGTCTCAGCTCGGCTGGAGTGTGGTCTGGGAAAGAAGGTTGGAAGTACCACCTCCTGATTGATGTGAAAAGGGGAGACCACTTTAGGCAGAAATTTCGGATGAGTCCGTAGGACCACCCTATTCTTGTAGAACCTAGTGTAAGGGGGATCAGACACGAGGGCCTGCAATTCACTTACGCGTCTAGCGGAAGTGAGGGCTATCAAGAACAGTGTTTTCCAAGACAGAAAACGGAGAGAACAGGTAGCCATAGGTTCAAAAGGCGGACAGGTGATCCGCTGCAACACCACATTCAGGTCCCAGTCAGGCGCTGGCGGGCGCAGAGGTGGTTTAAGTAGAAGGAGACCTCGGAGAAACCTCGCTACGAGAGGGTCATTGGAGAGAGGTCTGCCGTCCACCGGCACATGATGTGCTGAAAGAGCACTGAGGTGAACTTTGACGGAGTTGGACTTAAGTCCCAGATTAGAGAGGTGCAGCAAGTACTGCAAGATCACCGACACCGGGCAGGAGAAGGGATCCTGAGACTGTTGGGTACACCAGACTGCAAAGCGACGCCATTTCAGGGCGTAGCATTTGCGGGTAGCAGGCCGTCGCGAAGCCAAGACGACCTCCTCCACCTCCGCCGGCAGGAGAAGGGGAGCAAGGACTACCCTCTCAGCAGCCAGGCCATGAGGTTGAGAGACCTGAGGTTGGGGTGCAGGAGGGACCCCTGATCCTGAGTGAGGAGATCCGGTTGTACCCCCAGAGGGATGGGATCCTCCACCGCCAGTTGCAGCAGGAGCGGAAACCACGGCTGTCTGGGCCAGCGAGGGGCCACCAGGATCATGAAGGCTTTGTCTCGGAGAACCTTGAAAAGAGTCCGAGAGACTAGCGGGATGGGAGGGAAAGCATACAGAAGGCTCCCCGACCATGAGATCAGAAAGGCATCCGCCGCAAACCGAAGGGGGTGAGACTGTCGAGAGCAGAAGCGAGGAAGTTGCCGGTTGTGAGGACTGGCAAAGAGATCTACCGTGGGGAGACCCCACTTGAGGAAGAGCTTCTGAACTACCAAGGGATCCAGACGCCACTCGTGCGGCTGGAGGACCCTGCTGAGTTTGTCTGCAAGGCAATTTTCTTGGCCCGGGAGATAAACCGCCTTGAGGAGAATGCCGTGACTGACGGCCCAAGAGCAGAGCTTCTGTGCCTCCCGGCAGAGGAGGAAGGAGCCCGTGCCCCCCTGCTTGTTCACGTAGAACATGGCAACTTGATTGTCCGTCTGGACAAGGACGGACTGTTGGGAAGTCAGGTGGGAGAAGGCCTTGAGAGCTAGGCGGATCGCCCTGAGCTCCAGGAAGTTGATCTGCTGAGCAGACTCCCACGTGGTCCAGAGGCCCTGAGTACGTGCCTCTTGGCAATGCGCTCCCCAGCCCAGGAGGGATGCATCGGTGGTCAGCACCCGGGTCGGCTGAGGTGACTGGAAAGGCATTCCGAATATCAGGTTCGGCTGCCGGAGCCACCACCGGAGAGACGAGAGCAGCGGCTCGGAGACGCGCACTAGGTCTGCTAGGCCGCCTGTGGCTTGTCGCCACTGCTGGCGGAGACACCATTGAGCAGACCGCATATTCAGGCGGGCATTGGGGGTCACATGGACGGTGGAAGCCATATGGCCGAGCAGTCTCAGGAAGCGCCTGGCGGAGACCAGGGGCTGGCTGCGAAAGCGGTCGGCTAGGTCCATGAGCCGTTGAGCCCTGTCGAGCGGTAGGTACGCTCGTGCCCGAAAGAGTGTGCAGCCTTGCGCCGATGAATCGAGATCCTGTGAGGGGAGCAAAGTGGACTTTGCGAAGTTTATAACAAAGCCCAAGTGCTGCAGCAGAGTCACCGTGCGGCACGTGGCGTTGGTGACCTCCTGAGCGGACGCTGCTCTGATGAGCCAGTCGTCGAGGTACGGAAAGACATAGAGGCCGTGAAGCCGGAGATGGGCCGCCACGACCGCGAGACATTTTGTGAAGACTCGCGGTGCGCGAGGATAGGCCAAAGGGCAGTACTCTGTACTGGTAATGATTTCCTGCCACCACAAACCTTAGGTATTGGCGGTGGCTTGGGTGGATGAGGATGTGCGTGTAGGCATCCTTTAGATCCAAGGAGCATAGCCAATCTCCTGCTGGAGGTAGGGCAGAAGGATTCCAAGGGTAAGCATTTTGAACTTCTCCCGCACAAGGAACTTGTTGAGGTTGCGCAAGTCCAGGATGGGTCTGAGGCCCCCTGTTCTCTTTGGTATCAGAAAATACTTGAATAAAAGCCTTGACCTCTCAGGTGGTGGGGCACCGGTTCCACCGCCTGTTCCTGCAGAAGACCTGCTAACTCCTGAAGGAGCAACTCCCTGTGCAGAGGGGGGCGCGGAGGTTCTCCCAGAAAATAGGAGGAGGGACCTGATGGAAGTGGAGAAGGTAGCCTTCTCGCACGACCTGAAGTACCCAGGCATCTGCGGTGATGCTGGACCACCTGTGGGCGAAGTGAACCAGCCGGCCTCCGGTGCTGGGAGGAACCAGCGGGGGGGGAGAGGCTATGCTGAGCGAGTCAAAAACCCCCACCCTGCTGAGCAGGGGGTGGTGGTGCAGGCTTGGGGGCTTGCTGCCTACGGGACCCGTTACCCCGTCCCTTGGCCTGCTGGCCCTGTTGGGGAGCTGCAGGGGCCTGATAATGGGGGTATTGTTTGTAGGCAGCCGCCTTCCTCGGGTAAAAGGACTTTTTTTCCCGAGCCCTTCTTTTTCTGGGAAGGGGCGGAGGTCTTCCTAGAAAGCCTGGTCCTGGTGAGAGTCTCAGTCTCAATTTGTGCAGCCTTTTCCGCCATGGGCTTGCCAAAGAGGTTTTCGCCTCGGCAGGGGACATCGACCAACTTGTCCTGTACCCAGGGCTCAAGGTCTGACGACTGAAGCCAAGCCTGTCGGCGGGCACCGATGCCGGCTGCGGCCACTCTAGCCGAGGCCTCAAAGCCATCATAGGCTGCTCGGGACATGAACTTTGAGCATTCCCGAATGCCCGTGGACAAGGCTAGGAACCTCCGCAAGGGCTCCTCGGAGAGACCAGCGGAGAATCCTGCTAGCTCTTTAGCCAGATCCCGGAGATACATGCCCATGTAGAGCTGGTAAGTCTGGACACGACATGCGAGCATAGAGCCCTGGAAGCACTTCTTGCCAAGGCCATCCAGGTTACGGGCCTCCCTTCCAGGAGGCCTTCTGGCTCTTAAGACGATGCATGGCCGATTCCACTACCATGGAATGGTGTGGCAGCTGTGCCTTCTGAAAGCCAGGGCTCTTGCGGACCCGATAGATAGAATCGACCCGCTTGCTCAGGACCGGCGAGGAGGCCGGACTCTCCCACATGCGGAAGAGTAGTCGTTCCAGCATAGGAGGAACCGGCACAGTAAAGTGTTCCCTCGCGGGAGAGTCATACTGGAGGGCGTCGAGCTCTTCGGCTCGAGGCTCCTCATCGGGATCCGCAGGGAAGGCCAAAGCCGTGGCCATTATCCCTAACGAAGTCCGAGAACCGGGCATCTCTCAGGGGGTGACTGCTTCCGAGGCTCGGACCCCGGTGAGTCCGATGGGACACACCGGAGTCCGGAAAGAATCAGGTGACTCTTCCTCCTCAGACTCCCAGACCGACTCCGACGAGGACTCGGTGGGGTCGGCCCGGGCAGGGTGCGGCGCCAGCCGCCCCGACGTCGAGGGAGTCGGCGTCGGCGACCTCGGTCCCGAACGGGAGGCCGAGGGTGACCTCGACCGAGGATCGACTCGAGTTCTCATCGACTCGAGGATCGGCGCGGTCTCCGGGGTGGACGTGGACGTCGAGTTCCCGGCGGTCGGTCGTGGGGACGGCAGCGGCGCCAGCGAGGCCAGCGAGGCAGTGCCCGCTGCTGGTCCATGAAGGCAGACAGTCTGCTCTCCAAGGCCGTCAACACTGACGTCCGAGATCAGGTGACCCAAGCAGCCCCCGACTCGGGCCCCGACGGCGGCGGCTGTCGCGGAGGCGAGTCCAGAAGGACCACAGGACTTACCCGGGCAAGGCATCTCAGACTCCAGGCGAGGTCGCTTCGCGGATGTGTTCTTTCTCCAAGGACCAGGGGCGGCTGTCGGGGCTATGCGACCTGGCCCTCGCGGAACCAGGAGCGTCCACCGACGCCGCCCCTCGCGGGTTTTTCCTTCCGACGATGGTCCCGGAGGGAGAACCCCGGTCGGAGGAGCTTCGGCGACGGTCTGAGCTGGAGCCTTTCGACGCGGAGGCCTCCGACGAGGTCCGGGTACGGGCTGGGGTCAGCGAAGATTCTCTCACGCTGATGCCGCCGACTCCTCAACGCCTTTGAGGACAGTTTGCTGCAGGGCCCACAGATCAGTTCCTCATGATCCGGGCCCAGGCAGCGGAGGCAAAAGTCGTGTGTGTCGGTTAGTGACATATTTCGGTCACACCGACCACACCGCTTAAACCCACTGGCAGCCATCGGGGGAAAAAGGGCCCCTGCGAGGTCAAAGGACCGGGCTGCCAGGGAAAACCGAAAAACGAAAGCTGACTAAGTCAGAAAAAACCGAAAAAAAGTAAGCGGACTCGAGACCGGCGTCGCGAGTACGGGCGGGGGAAAAACGATCGGCGTCGAACCGAAAGAAAAAAGGATAAAACAAAGAAGAAAATCAAACTTTTTCGCGGGGACCAAGACGGGGACGTCTGTAGGGCTCCGCGGAGAAACAAAAAAAGAAGACTGGCTAAGATGGCACCCTCGGGCGGGGAAGACGACCGCGCATGCGCGCTGCAATTCCCAAAGGCTTTCTTTGAAAGCTGGGGAAAATTGCTCCGCGAGGGCTCCGTCGGCGCCGACGTCACCCATAAGTGAGGACTGACTTCCTGCTTGGTCCTGGAGAAACCCCTGAGTCCCTTGGCTAGGTCTTGCAAAAATATGCCCATGTACAAATGGTATGCCTGAATATGGCATGAGAGCATGGACCCTGTTAGGCCTTGCAGCCTTGGGCGTCGAGGGCTCTCGACCCCATGCCCCAGCGGAACCAGAGTGACTTCGGGCTCTTTTGTTTTCTCATAGCCAATTTCACCACCATGGAGGTGTGGGGGAGTTGGGTTTTCTGAACCGGGGCCGCGCTGGACCCTGTACATCGCATCAAGGCGCTTGCTCACAATGGGGGACTGAAGCAGGGGTCTCCCATATGCGGAGTAGCAGCCTGGACAGAATGGGGGGAACACCGGAACAGTAAGAGATTCCCGAGGCGGGAAACTCGTACTGCAAGATATCGAGCTCTTCAGCTACGAGATTCCTCCTCAGCCTGGGTAGACAGGTTGAGAGGCCCGTTCCATATCCCAGTACAAACACCACCAAGGAGGTGTCTTCAGGTGGCAAACACCTCTGAAAGGCAGGTGGGGACAGGTCTGACGGGAGGTCTGATGGGTACGGGTCTCTGGGGAGGTATCCCCATCTGACTCCCAGTCTGAGAAATCGGAGGAGGAAACCCGATTTGGGGCTGGTCACCTCGTCTGGAAGCCGAGGCCTGCTTGGAGCCAGAGGCCCTGGAGGATCTCACCCCCGAGGAATGGGAAGACGAGCAAAGACCGACGCTGAGGACCCTCACGAGACCCATGGCTCTCGGGGGTTGCAAGGGCGGATTTTGGTGTCCCTCTCGAGGAAACCTCGGTGTCTAGGTGTGGGCCAGCGAAGCTGGATACGAGCGTCTGCTGGGAAGAGCTATGAATGCAAAAAAAGCTACGTTCTAGCTCCAGCATATGGGACTTCCACGAAGACGTGGGGCCCTGCGACGCCGACATCGGGGTCATCAGGTCAGGTGTTGAGGAAGAGATGGGGTCCTCGATGGGATGGCTCTCAGGAGGACTGGCGCCATCGCAGGGGGCTTCTGAGTCTGTACGGGGTACCTTACGAGGTCGCTCCTTGTCCGACTCTCGGGAACGCCGAGGGGGGCTAAGCGACCAAGCACGGGAGGCTTGTGCTTGTCGGGAGCCCCCGACAGCGACTTTGAGGCCGCCTTCTTCTTACGCCGCTCCACTTCAGGGACCCCGGTCGGAGAGGACGACGAGGGCACCACCAGGGATTCCGAGGCAGCCTTATGGAAAATGTCCTGGACTTCTGCTTACGACTGAGCAGGGCTTTGGAGGACATTTTATTGCAAAGCAAACAGAGCTCTGGATCATGGTCGGCCTCGAGGCACCGCAGACAGAAAGTCATGGTGTCTGGAAGCGACATGTTATTGGAACATCTATTGCATTTTTTGAAGCCAGTAGCCATCGGGGCAAAAAAGGACCACCGCGAGGTTGAAGACCCATGTGGCCAGCAGTTAGGAGCAAAAAAAGGGTGCGAAGCCGCTAACAGCAAAAAATGTTAGAAAAAATGTCCCCTTTCCTCAAATGGAATGGGAGCAAGGGGAAGGATGGGTAGATGACCAGTGCAAACCGGAAAAAATAGTAGGCCAGAGGCGGGAAACAAAACACTTTTTCTGAGGGATGAGGACGTGCCTCCGAAAGGGCTTCGTGGAAAAAAGGGGGAGACTGAGCAAGATGGCACCCTTGGGCGGGAACGTAGGACACACGCATGCATGGCAGCAATCCATTCAAAGCTAGGGAATTGATCCGTCCGGGCAACGTCGATGCCAACTTCACCCATAAGTAAGGACTGACTTCCCGCTTGTTCCTGGAGAATTTAGTTTTCACATATGGGGTGACGTCAGTTACTGACCGAGCATGAGTGGGAAACGCTCCTCAGCATCCAATTGGAAAGCTCTCTGGGAGCACTCCACTGCGCCTATGAGACTGCCTTCCCGCCTTCCAACTCTCTCTCTCATTTGCTTTGTAGTTGAGAAAAGAGAGTAAATGAAAACCCTATAACTCCTAAGGAAGGAGGGCAGGTTGTGAAGACTAAATTCATATTGTTCTCGGAGATCACCTGTTACAGGTGAGTAAAGCACAGTTACTTACCTGTAACAGGTGATCTCTGGGAACAGCAGGAATAAGTCTTCACATATGGGTACGTCGGTACCGAGGGAGTCTGTCGGGAACGCTTCACAGTGTCCAATCAGAAAGCCTTTGGAAGCATCCCAACACGCCTGCGTGCTGCCTTCCCGCCTTCCCAACTGCCTCTCCTCAGTTAAGTTTTAAAGCTGAGACAAACAGAGAGAGAGAGCAAGGAAGGGAAAGATAGAGATAGAGAAAAAGCAACTCCTAGGGGAGGGGGGTGGGTTGTGAAGACTTATTCCTGCTGTTCCCAGAGATCACCCGTTACAGGTAAGTAACTGTGCTATCTCCAGGAACAAGCAGGAATGAGTCTTCACATATGGGGACTCCCAAGCTCAGATGCCCAGAGGGAGTCCTAGCATGTTGCAAGTCTAGAACGAGCCATGCTATTCCTCAGGACCTCAGGCATCCTGGGGATGGAGGGTAGGAGGTTGAATAACAAAAAAGGAGCTGTGGAATAGCTGGCTAGAACAGGGCTTCAAAAGGGGAAGACCCTGTATAGAGAGCATTTAGTTAGTATAATATTGTAATTTGGGGCCTCCCTTGTTTGGCCATTGCACAAGTCCACTGAGCTACATATGGATCTGTTAGAAGAGCCAGTGAGTGTGCTCAAGGGGTACCTCACTGAGAAGTAGAGGTAATAAAGTAGAACAAAAACAAGTGGAGTCAGAAACCTATTCAGGGTGAGAAATAGCCCCAGGGGAAAAGCTGGGGTAGTATAAGACGGTAGAGCTTCAGCGGAGACGCAGAAGGTACTATGAAAGAAAGCTTAAGCTGTTTTGGTCCAAAAACAGTACAAACCTTGGACCAAGAGAAAAATGAGTCTGACCCAACTGGACTGGAGTTGGAATCAGTCCATGTAGGGGAGAAAGGGTATGGAGACCCTTGTATCTGATAAGAAAGTAAAGACAAACTCAGGAGCGCTAAGCTTTAGAGTAACTGAAGCTCCGCAATGTCTTTCCTAAATGGGGTCAAGTAGGAAAGAAAAAAAGGGTACATGGAGAGCTTCAGGAGTACCTAACCTTAAAAGGTTATGGTAAGGAAAAGGTTTGTTAATTACCACAGGAAGTGGTTATAAGTGTAGCCCCCTAAGTATGCTGGCACAGCATTGATAGGGGTTAGTGTCCATTTGTCAGGATCATATAGAAATGTAAGGATATCTGAACCTAACAATCAGATAGATAAGTAGATGGATACAGATCTATCTAAAAATATATCTCACTATATTATAAAATATATATGTGTGTATATATATATATCTATTTAAATATATACACATATAGGGTATAAATGCATATATCTATAAAGAGATATGGATGGCCAGAAGACACACAGATAGATATAGATAAGTATATATGTATCTATATCTATCTATATATACCTCTCTGAATATGTAGGCATACAGACACATGTCTCCAGGTATGTGGATGGAGAGATGTCCATAGAACCTCATCCCCCCTAGGGATATAGGGAGAGAGGAAGATTAATCTGACAGCAAGAAGGTTGATACCTGCTTGAATACATACATAAAGAATCCTCTTTTCCTGGTTATGACTGGGAAAGTCAGAGGAAAGGTCTCCTTGACAAGAAGAAGTCTGAATTTTTGCAGAATTTGAGCTCTTGAATAACCAGGATGGCCTACGTGAAAATTGCAGAGGATAACTTTGGTCTGCAGACAGGAAGTCCAGATTTCTCCAGAATTGCAGTATGGAGAATGGATAGAGGACGGCCCTGGAGGAAGATACCCTAGTGACCCGCTTATGAGGGCAAGATGGGTATTAGGAGTCCTCTAGCTGCCATTGAAGAAAATTATCTCTGATGAGAAGACCCAAGGAGATATGGGCCAAGCCAGGGAATGGGCCCTCCTTTAGGTTTTCACGTAATGAAAGGCCTGAGGCTTATGCTCATAAGAGATTTAAGATGAGATAAGGGTAGGGAATACCTGCCAGACATGGAACATGACTGGGGGAACCCCTCCTAACCACTCTGGGGTTATCTGCTAGGCAAGATACTGATGCTCTCTAGCACAGGGCCCATAGTGGAAAGCTAGTCTGTAGAGATGCTGAGAGGTTGCTGCAGGTTGGTTAGAAGATAAAACTGGCTGTGGAAAAGCCAGCAGATAACCAGCTATTCTGCCAAGGACAAGGGGGGTCGAGAAAGATAACTAGAAGTTAACCAACCAGACTGTGATAACAGGTTTTCCCAAACGAGCGTTGGAATAAGACCAGTTTGGCGACTTAGGCACTGAGGCTAGGGAGGGAGTTGCTCAGCTGGAGGGGAGATCCCTGGGTTGGGTAGTGAACAAAACCAAGTGGCTTAAACCACTAGGAACACCTTGCTGCCCCTACCCCCCCCCCTACCCCCTCGCAGCACCCAACTACCAAGGTCAGCGTGTGGAAAAATTTATGTCTCCCTTCTTCCTTTTTTAGATTAGGGGAAAAAGAACAGGACATGGTAGGAGTTCCTATTGTCCTGCAGCCTGCCCTAAGGCAACAAGGGGGGAGACAAGTTCCAGAAGGGAGAATCCCCAGTAGAACAGGTGAGAGGGGACCCATAGGGGCTTACAGTGTAAAAGGGCCACTCTTTACAAAACCAAGATGTTTGTAGTCAGAGGAGGAGGTAAGACAGAGTTGCAAAGAGACCCGACTATGGAGGAAGTCCCTGAACAGGTGAGGATGATACATGCCAGTAGAGGGAAAACAACGGTCTATTGATTAGTTGTTACCTCTGTTTCCTCTCAACAGGAAAGAGGAAAAACTGTTAAGTATGGGCATGATCATCATAAAGACTCTTAGAAAAAAAGATTGTCTTCCATGAGAAGAGATATCTAGGTAGGTTAGGATATAATTTAGTGCAGATACTGCCAGTGAAGGAAGCAGACTGCCACTTTTCTTGTCCTGTGATGGCAGCGGGACCATCCTTCTGGAGAGGAAAAAACAGTTCTGGATTCTGAAAGAAAAAGAAGGTGCCTGCAATATCCTAGACGCGGATCCACCCCCCACCACCCCCCTATGAGGGGTGGGCCCCAGCAGGAGAGTTCAGGACAGAGACCACAGAAAACCCAACGCCTCTGTGGGCCCAAGGACTTATTGTTCCCCAAAAAGCTCACCATTTACCAGGGGATCACGGCAAAGGCAAGAGGTCAGGAGGCAAGGATCCGTAATATGCTGGGAGCCTTACCTGCAAACAACCCCCGCTCAGCTGCATAGATGAAATCTCGCCCCCACACACATGGCACCCTTGGAGGATCCCCACTACCCTGGGGGACCCCCTAGCACCAGTGGAAGGATATTACCCTCACCACACCAACCCACTCAGCTGGGACCCCCACGAACAAGCGGGGAGACTGTTCCAGAGGAGAGAATGAGGAAACATGCTATGAAGGTAACACACCGACACCCAGACCCAGCAAAGATGGACGACGATCTTCGTCCAACACCCCAAAACTGCCACCCCCACTAACCCCCCTCCGCCCGTAGAAAGGACAGGCCTCGGGACGCAGAGAGAACCCATGATCCCCGTCGTAAGCCAAAGGGCTCGGCCAAGGAAAGCCAAAGCCAAACAACCAGACCGGGCCCTGAAACCCACAGGAGGGTGCAGGGCTCTAGTGATATAGGATTTCGTTCTGCAGAGCGCTGGAGGACAAAGACTGGGAGAGGGAGAGCAGAAGGAGACCGAATACCTGAGAGCACTGATACGGAATGGCACGCAGCCAAGGGTAGGCTCTGTGTTCTAGCGCCCCCAGACGCACCATTCCAGGAAAAATCCAGAGGTAAGTAAGCTTAACATCCGACGGTGAGTGTAGTGGTTTTCGCCTGGTTGAATGTGTTCTTTTTTTGGTTCCTTTGATACTTGTTTGCTTATATCTACTTATGTAGCCACCTACGTACGTGTGTTATTAAGAGGAATCGTGTACCCCCTGGTGGAGGGTGTATTTGTTGAGATGCACGCTATCCTAATCCACCTAAAGCACAAGTCAAAGCCAAAGTTATAAAGACAAGTCTTCGAGGCAAGGACAGGAACTGCCTTAGAGGAAAACAACACACCAACCCCAGATCGACCGCACCCCCACCCAGACCACCACCCACCAGCGCATTATAAAAGGAAAATGTGCTTTAAACCTTAGAGCTGGGCGTCACCAATACTCCAGAGGGCCTTGGGCGGTGCCGCACAGCCGACTACCGGGTAGCCTCGCGTGGTTTCCTGCTTAATTTTTACCCTTCTCCACGAGCGTCTGCCCCGCGTTAAATGATAAAAAACAACAAACATCAGGGAAAAATTACTGAAAAACAATGGCCCCCCCCGCCACGGATCACCTTTATTTGTGATCATTCCCTCCCGCAATGAGATGGCTGATGATTCAATGCTAGCAGACAAAACGTTTTACTTATTTATTGTGCGGGCTTCACAGATGACACTGACAGGAGTTTTATCAGGGCGACGCTTGCAGGTTTGGTCGTCGGGTATTGTCCTTGGCTGTCAGGGGCGTCGTGGATTACAAATGGCAGGAATCCTTGGCGGGGCATTCCGCTACGTTATATGTTTAACCGGCCCTCGCCCTTTTGTGTTTTTTTATGTGGTGAGAGTTGGTTTATGATTTTGCCGCTCGTTTCGGGCCGCTCTTTTTTTTTTCCCCACGAAGGCGATCTCGTGGGCCGCATTGCGGCCCGCGGGCGCAGGGTGGTGACCCAGCTCTAACGACCTCCGCGAAGAGATGGCCATCATGGTATTCCAACACACAGATTTTTTTACCGTAGTTTCCCCAAAAACAAACTGCTAATAGAGTGGATTCCTGGGAATATTGCAGTTAAGCCAAACCCACATAAAAGGACACCTATCTTGACTCCGTCAGAACAGTCAGAGGAGGCCATGCAGGTGGAATACGTATTCTATTTTTTTGTTATGATTAGATCTGTTGTGATATGTCCCTTCTTTTTTTTATGGAATTTGTAGTTGCATTTGTATCTGTGCCGTGAGTTATATAGAGTCACTCAGATGCATCGTATTGGAATTTTTTGTGAAATGAAGCAATATTTTGGTTCTTTTTTTGTCTCGTTCGCGATTATTCTTGCTTTTATGCCGTGTGTGTGGGAGTAAGTTAATTTGTGTCAGTTGTCGTGGCTGGTTGTTTTTTCTTGTTGCTTACAAAAAGATGCTGTAAGGACTTGTGTTGGCTACGGTCTTTCTGCCGAATGTGTTTATCCTATGTTTCGTGAAGAACCCTTAGTGCAAAAAGGGAAAATACAAGCCTTTTTCTTTTTACGCTCCACTTTTGTGCAGACTTGTATTCTCTTTGGGACGGTTGGAAACGAGGCCGGCACAAGGCACTGGCCCCTGGGACCCTCAACACCTGGCCCAATATCTCAATCACAAAAACATCTTTAGTGGCCCCGGGACCAGCCCTTTGGTGGAAATAACTACGCTGCCACCAGGGGGGGGCTGGCGCCCGCGGGCGGTGGGCGGACACCAACCCTAAACCACCACACCAAGAGGGACAATGATCTATTTTGAGAAACAATTGCGGGGACTGCTGGGTTTGTTGACCCTGTTGAGGTTGTGGATTCTTTCAGACCAGGGCGATTGTTTCCCTTGTTTGGGAACATCTGTATGATGGGCAGATGACGCGGGTAAAACCTTCTCCCCCTAGGGGAAGAAGAAAGTTTGGTAGGACATTTCTACCATACTAGGAACGAAGAAAGAAGGCGTAGAACAGCCTTCTGGAAAAAAAAAAAAAAAAAAAAGGGAAAGTCAGTGGCATAACTGAGTAACCTGGCAGTAAAGACTCCTTGTTGAAGATGATTTTCTCCCAGTGCAAGGAGTATTTCCCAGTTCTTTCTTGTGCCCATTTGGTCCAAGTCTGAGAGCTTGAAGCCAGGCTCTATATAGTCGTGCCCCTATAGCTTAGATGCAGACAAGTCCCGCTCACAGACCTCAAAGGAGGGTCTAGGGTAGCAACGAGTAAGAAACCTAGAAGATATTTTGAGTATGACTAACCAGTGAGGGAATAGTCTTTACTCCTTTGGGCTCTTGCCAAGAAAAGGAGGTCAAAAAGAAGATGTAATTTCCTTGGGACCTCCTCAAGAGATAGACCCATATATAAAAATCATATGAGAGAAATTCTTTGCTGAAAGCATGGATGTCTGGAAGGTTTGACGTACAAAGGCAATCTAGTGTCTTGATGCTCACGACCTGGGCGGACATAAAAGAGTGCTTTTTTATTACTCTTAACTTGCCGCCTCATTGCTGAGTCTACCACAATGGAATGATGAGGGAGGAAGTTGAGTTACTCTGAAACCCTGGAAAGAGGGGGGCACCTGATATAGGAGTATCAGGTGCCTTCTGGAAGGTGGGGGGGGGTGGTACCTTTAAAGGAGCTTCCCACATTCGTAGAAGGAGATCCTGCAAAGAATGATGCAAAGGAAGCATTATATTATCCTTTGCTTTGCTAGGAACAGAGAGTATTCTGTAATTCCCTTGTGTTAGGATCTGTCCAGGAATAGGAAATGGGCAATGTGATTTTGCCATATCCAGGAGGAAAGTCTGGAAAAGAAGGATCCCCTAGAGGGAACTTTCCCGTGGATAGGCTTAGGATATGATGAAGACCTAGCGTTGGCACCAAGGGGATCTATTCCAGTATATGGGAATAGAAGGATCCTGAATGGTTGCAGTATGAGATCCTTAGATGGTTGGTCTGCTGGTACTGCGAGTGTCAGAACCAGCGGACAGTCGGTAAACAGATACGTCCATGGCTAGGGATCCGATTCCAAACCTCTAGCATCGTGGGAAGCGAGCCTGACGAGGAGGCGGGATGTAAGCATGGAATGGTTATACCGACAAGCAATGGTACTGTAGAATCATTCGGGTACCGATCTCGGTGACCGTATTCTGATACGCTGTGGAAGAAGACCAGCCAGGTGGCAAACTCTAATGGTATATCGAAGGAGGAACCAAAGAGCTTGCGGATCCGAATTATCGGAATACCCCGAGTCCCCTTTTGGGTATACGATTGGGTAGTCCGTACGTGCCGCTCCACGAGCGGCTTACGCGGTTCGCTGCGCGGGCGGTGGTGTGACAGTTCGGCACAAGGGGCGATACACGGGCGGTACCTCGGAGGTCCTCCCAGACGGGAGATCTGATTGCCACTCCCCTGACTACCGGCTATAAAAATGTGTTTTGAAGCGAGACCGTCTATCGATGCAACTGTTTCTGTAGTGGTTTACCGATACTGGAAGGGTCGATCTGGAGCATTATCCACCGGCCGCACGCAGGTACATGCGTGGGGGGGGGACGCCAGACGATGATCCTTGGTGATGGAATGTTTTATCCAACACCAGTGCCGATGCCGGGGGTGTATCGGTTACCGCCTCGAACGAGGATGCCATCCACCGGGCATGGCAATGTATGTTCTGTGAGGGGTGAACATCAGGAAACAACCTGAAACCCCACACAGGATTTGGAGGCCCGAAGACTCCCACCGGGGATTTGAAGCCAGTGGATTCTCTGATGGTGGACAAAAGACCTCGGCATCTCTATGCTGTTGCATTTGCATGAGAGAAGTGCCAGCTCGAGGACGTGGCTAGTAGTAACAGACTGATTTTGGGTTACCTGATCCTGGTGTAGAAGAAGAGATTATGGCGGTGCCCTGAAGTTGGAGGGGGACCGCGTGGGTTGAGGGGAACTCGATGTTGAAAACTTCTGCTCACAATTACTATTGCCCGAGGGATCGGAGGTAAAAAATGGTCAGGACCCAAGCAGGTTTAAGACACCAAATGCGTGAGTGTCTAAAAATAAAGTTGAGTACCACCACCAGTTTGTACATTTCTTGGGGAAAGAGTGGCTGGCGGTTCCATGAAGGAAAATGGAGAGAGGCTAGAAGGCCTCGAGAACCGTGGACACTAAAGGATAGAAAAATATATTCATTAAAAAGACGAAAAAAAATTTTACAAGAAAAGAAACAAAAAAAAAAGAAAGAAACACACCGGTAGGTACCAGTGGCGTCAGAAGGCAGCCGCGGAACCACAAGAAAACTAAAAAATAAAAAAGGAAGAATTTTCTGCGGCTGTTTGACAGCGAGGACGTCCTGCTGGTCTCGCAGAAGGAAAGAAAAACGGAAAAATGAGGACGAGGCAGTTGGGAAGGCGGGTGGAGAAGGCAGCACTGCAGGTGTGTTGGGATGCTTCCAAAGGTTTTCTTGATTGGACGCTGGGAAGCGTTCCTGCGCAAGACTCCGGGGCGGGTAATGAACGTATCCATATGTGAAGACTCATTCCTGCTTGTTCCTGGAGATCTATGCTATCTCTAGGAACAACTTGCAGGAATGGAGTCTTCAATATGGGGAATCCCTAGCTCCCAGATGCCACGATGAAGGGAATCACAGAACCGGTGGAGGTTCGCCTCAGAGCAGCTCTCAAATGAGGGTCACTCTGGATCCCTCGTAGATTTCTGGTATTGTCAAAGTCTGGAAAACAGAAGGTAGGAGTTGTTTCTAAGTCTGAAATAGCTGGTTGCTGGAGCAGTACAGCTTGAACAAACATGGCATCCCCGGCGGGTGTCCTTGTCAGACAGACAATAATGGGCAGTTGAAGGTATGGACGGAAGACCAATTTGTTGCTTTGCAAAAATTTCGTCAATGGCGCCGGTGAGCGTAGGTTTGCCATCGAGGTTGCCATGACGCGGAATGCTGTGAGTGGTGACATGCCTTTTGAGGGAGGAGAGCCCCGCTTTGCCATAGCGAATGAAATGCAGTCCACTATCCATCTGGGAGAGTGTCCCGTTTAAATATAGGTATAGACCCAGGTGACTAGGGTCAAACTGAGATGAACAACTGTGAGGCTTTATGATGATTCTCTGGTCTTTTGGAGATAGAAAGCCAACACACGTTTGCAGTCAAGAGTGTGCAGAGTTGCGTCAGCTCAAGACGCATGCGCGTTCAGGAAAGAAGGACCGCTGGAAGGTAAATTGACGTGTTTAAAATGAAAGGAGACCACCAATGTAGCTAAAGTGTGGGTGAAGTCAAAAGAACAACCTTTGTCATGGTTTAGAACCAGGTATAGGGTGGGTCCGCCACCAAAGCCTGAAGGCTCACTAATATGTCTAGTTGAGGTGGGGCGCGGCAATTAGGAAGAAGAGCACCTTCTCCAAGACAGGAACTTTATTGAGGTCATGGCTAATGGTTCAAAGGGACAGCTTTGGAGGAAGCTGCGCTAGAACGACACTTGAGATCCCCCCCCCCCCCCAAGTTACCAGAGATGGCTTAAGGAGTGGTGTGGGACAGCAGAAAGACCTATCATGACAAACCCGATGCGCTACTAGTGGTTGTGAGGAGAGTGGTGCTGTCCAATACATGTAGGTGGGTGATGAGGCCTACAATGGCCACTGAGGTGACTACTGCTCGAGACCCTCTACGTTGGTTTTCAGGACCTGTCGAGGTGCACAGGTGGAGGAGCCGATAACTGGATAAGGAGTGATCCACTGGGCAGAAAGGCAAAAGAAAAGTGGATTAAGATTCTTTCTCTGGAACACCAGCCACCAGAGAATGCTATGCCATTTAAAACTGTATGGAACATTTCTGGTGGGAGGGCTTCTAGAAGCTGCAGAAGGATCTCCTTAACCTCTGTGATAAGGTCAAATAGCCCTCTTGTAATGCTATTGCTCTCAGCAAGCCCAAGCTTGTGGGACAGACAGGAATTGTGAACTGGGATGGAGTAGTGTTTTTTTATTGCTGTTGTGCCTGGGAGAGGAGACTTGGGCGGCCAGATCCCAATTACAGCAGGATCACTTATCAGTTCGCAGTGAAAACCATGGTTGCGCAGCCAGTTGAGGTGCTATGAGGCAATCATGGAGCCCTTGTCAGGACGTAAAGCTTGAATATGTGCTCGTGGGTAATGACAGTGATAGGTTCTAGGAGGGAAAGCATAAGGCAAAAGACTCGTGGACCCCCAGTCCGCCGATGTGGGGGAAAGCCATTCCACATGCTGGTTGCCTGAATGTCCGAGTTCTTGTGCAGAAAAAAAGGAACATGGCATTTTGGGTGAAGAAGTCGCAAAGAGGGTCTATGCTCTGGACCATGTTACTCCAGGTCTGGAAGATATGTTAGGACGTTGGGTCTCAGATGGGAGAATTCTTTATGACCCATTCATGGGGAAGTAGAAGGATTGGACTGAGCATGTCTGCCAGGAGAGCTGCTATGCTTGTTCCCGCCGCTTCGATGGCCAGTATGTGCTAGTCCATTGGAAGGTTGCCCCACGACCAGTCCGCGCATGGCTACACCGTGTCTTGCGGGTGTTTGCGCTACCATTCCAGAGCATGTGGTTACCAGTAGCTCTCCCGCGAGGTCGAAGGCCTGGTAGAAGGAATCCCGGCGAACCTCCGTTGATTGGTTTGGAGGTCACCGGGCCTCCAGCTGGGGCTGTTGGGCAGGCCGAGTCCACATCAGAGGCAATGATCAAGGGGTGCCGATTTGGCTTTGCAGCGAGAGATCTACCTCGGGAGGTTTGTCCAATCTTCGGATGCGGGACTTGTGCTTTGAGTATAAAAGGATAACCATGGAATCCTGGTGGAGGTAGGAAATTGACCGGCACTTCCAAACGAAAAATGGCATCCGGTGGAATGACACTGATACAGTGTCCGAGGGTGAAAATAGAAGTGTACCAAACCTTAGAGGTCCAGTTCTCTGGTAGGCCTTCTTTTTAGTCAATTTTTTTGACAGAGGGTGGACAATCTGCTGGCTGAATATTCTAGGTGCTGAAGGCAGTTTAGACCCCCAGGTGTGTGTTGTCAATTGCTGAGATGGGGCTGGCACACTTGTGAAACATTTTTTTAAAATACTAGCTGATTTTTACCATGCCTTCACTGGATGGGAAGGCAAAAATGGTAGGCCTTAGGACCTAAAAAGGGCCATCACTATCATCACACCTGGGCTTTTTTTTTCTTTGAAAAAAATAAACTAAAAGAAGACAGAAAATCGAATAGAGATAAGGGAAAACCAAGTGATTTGTCTTTGTTGGTGTGCCCAGCATTCGATGGGAAGGCAGACGCTAATCCCACAAAAAATGAGAAGGAAGGTTTTGCGGCCAGTGACAGGATTTGCTTCATGCTGGCTATGCGGGGAAAACACGAAGAACCTAAAGATATAAGGGGGTTGGGGACTTGGGATAGCAGGGAGGAAAGGCAGCCGTTTGCAGTGCTTTCCAATATGGACGCCCGCGGAGCGTTCCCATGCAGGCTCCGTCCGTTATCGACATCACACCACATGTGGAGACTACATTCCTGCTTGTTTCTGGAGATTATAGGGTTATTCCATACCCCTGCCCTAGAACCTGTGTCCTGAATTTGAGAATCTCTTTATGGATATTAAAAGGGGGATATAAACAGTTCTCTGTATTTGAAGCGAGTGATAGAGAGTGTGTCTGGAGATGAGGGAAACAAACATGCAAGTTCTTTGTGAAGATTCATCAACACCTTTTTTGTCCGAGTTATAAAAGACAAAGTCTTTTCTCAGGGCTTCTGCAGGAACCTATATAAGCAGTGGTGGCAGTTAGCATGTGAAATTCAGAGGGGGATGTGCCATGGATTGACATCTTGGACAGAGGAATCTTAAGGTCACTGCCTCGGGAGTGTTAATGGTCTTCTCCACAGTAAGATTCTAGACTAGTATGCGTAGCTGGTAGACGTGGCTTCTGCACAAAAGATGCCTCTTTTAGTGCTTTTTATAGGAGAACGAAGCGTTTGGTCAGATTCAAATAATGTTCTCAAAAGGAAGTCAGAGGATTTGTTTGTGCTGCAATAGGAGGACATCTGAACCAAAATATTTTGCAAGTACTTTTGCTAATTCCAATAGGACCTAAGCACAAAGGGCACCTGGAATATCTGTTGAAATTTTTAATCTATTCTATTGCACTTCAGACAAGGTCTGAACATCAACTTCTGATTGACATTGATAATATCTTTTACAAAATGATGAAAAACAACATCAAAAGAGAAATTAAAGAAAAAAGAACTGGTGTTTAGTATCCATTTGGCA
>CM066035.1:598426462-598498436 GCA_033557465.1 Ichthyophis bannanicus | reverse complement strand
AGAGTGTCTTCCAGGAAAGGAAGCGGAGGAGAGGGACAAGAGACATCAGCTCCAAAAAGGGTGGTGCCGAGTTCAGTTGGCTGGCAAAAACACCCACATTCAACTCCCACTCAGGAGCTGGGAAGACGGACAGGGAGGGCTTGAGCAGAAGGCACAACCTGCTGAGAAAAAACCGTGACACCAAGGTGTGTGAAACCGGACGCAGAAGTTGGCCTTCCCACCAGCAAGTGGTGAGCTGCTAGACCCAAAACAGAATTGGGACCCTTAAGGCCACTGATTGGATAAGTCGCAGCAGGTGACTGAAGCACCACTGGTACAGCACAGGGGAGAAAGGATCCTCTGAATATACGCAGGCTTGGACCAACCACAACAAGAAAAAACCTCTTTCCCACATTCAGGGCATAGGTTTTTCTAGTGGGAACTGCTTCCTAGAGGCCAGGACGACCCTCTTCAACTTCAGGAGGGGGGGGGGGGTTAGGCCCCAAGGAGGCACAAAAACTACCCCTTCGACAGCTTCCAGGCCAATTCAAAATTTGAGAGATTTTGAGATTGGGGTGCAGAAGAGACCCCTGGTCTTGAGAAAGAAGGTTGGGCCGCAATCTAGAGGCAGTGGAGTGTCCACTGCTAGCTGAAGGCAGAAGTGGGAACCAAGGTTGTCTCGGCACCTGGGGGCTACCAGAAGGGACAGAGGATGGTCTTTTAGAATCTTGAACAGAGTTCGGGCCACCAGAGGCGTGGGAGGAAACGCATATAGGAGGCCCTGGATGACCAGGAAATCAGAAAAGCATCTGCTGCTAGTCTCAGAGGATGCGGTTGCCTGGAGCACAACCGGGGCAGATGTCTGTTCAGGGGACTGGCAAAGAGATCTATGGATGGAAGGTCCCCATCTCAGGAAGATCTTCTGAACTACCAAGGGATGGAAATTTTGTTTAGTGACACATGCAACAGAAAAACAAACAAAAAGCAAAAACAATCACCCCAACCAAGTCCCACACCCCCCCAAAACCCCCACCCCCCCGACATAGCACAAAACAAGTATCACAAACCCCCCCGTGACCCACCTCCCCAGACCCACCACCAACCCACACGTGCCCCTTCTGCCAACAAACAAACCCCAAAAAAGTCCCTGACAATGTCCATGTCCCCTCCCCCCCCCCCCTCAGTCCAATGTCCATACCCGACCCAACCTCCCCCTGCAAGACACACCCCAGCGCAGTCCACACATTGTCCGTCTTGCAATCCCTGAACCCCTGCCCGCACAACACTCCCCACCAGTCCAAATGTTCATTCTGTCTGACTCTCAGACTCCCTACCCCAACCATCCAGAAACAGAGCCCCCTATCCCCCATCCCTCCCCCTTCAGCAGGAGCAGCAGCTTCCCCCTCCCTCCAACCCGATCCTGCCTCCTCCCCATCCATCCCATAGAAACAAACACCTCAAGAAACAAACCTCCCCACCCCCCCCCCCCCAAACAAAACCACATAAGGGCCCCTTGAGCCCATCCCCAACACAATCCCACCAAAACAAATCATAACTAATCATACAAATCAAAAGCTAAATACAAAAGAGAAACATAACCCCCTGTGCTGCCCTGCAATCCAGACAACGGAGCGGGATGCCCAGGACACAAAAAGAACAAACCACCAACAACAAAAAAATTGGGACGGCCACCCCTAAGGAGAAAGGGAGAGCGGACAACTGGTTCAAACCCTCAAGCAGCACCAGCTCACCCCCCCTCCCCTCCCGGGAGAAACACACCCCAAAATAATCCCTAGAAGTAAACCCCAGGGAAGGGTAACCAACACCTCCTATCACACCCCGCCCCCCAGGGATAACAAAACAAACCTCAAAGTCCTACAGGGACGAGAACCCCAGGGAAACCCCTCCCCCTCACGGGGGGCGAAGGGTGAGGTGACGCCACAGACGCTCCCAACGATGAGCCTCCACCACCCGCCTTTCACGTTGCGCCATGCTGGACACTTCCTCCAGAATGTCCCGCACCACCTCGTCGAGGGGCAGGATCAACCCCCGGGTCGAGACATGACAGCGCGCTTGCCACAGGTGGTAGCGCACTACGGCCATGACGAGGTAAAGGGTGCCGGAGTCCTGCCTTAGAGGAAAGGACCAGGCCCCGTACACCCACTCAGTATACGTGAGGAGGGAAAGGTCACGCAGGTGAAGAGCAGCGGACACCAACCGGCAGGCCTCCACGTTGAAGGGGCACTGCCGGAGGAAATGGTCCATGGTCTCCGTCTGCCCTTCACAACCGGCCCTCGGACAGACCCGCTCGGCCTGTGACCTGTACTGAGGTTGTCCCTCACGTACAAACGCCCGTGGAAAGACAACCAGGCCACATTCCCGAACCTTCTTCGGTAGCCGAGGGGAGTTCAACAGCCGAAGGCCCCGCTGCATCACATCCGCTGGACAGTCCCGCAGGGCTCACCGTGGTTGAAAGTGGGAGGCGAGTACCATCCGGTACAATCCTTTCCGCCCCAAGGACTGGGCGAGCGGGTCGGTCACCCCCCACCGCCGAATGAGCCCCACCATCGCAAATACGTTACGATGGGGCCTGTTCCCCGCTCCGGCGCACAAGTGGGACCGAGGACGCCCCCTCCCACTGCTCCCAGAAGCAGGAGAACCATTCCCGATAGGAGGCCACCCACCAGACCCCACCCCCTTCCCTCATCCTACCCAAGTGGAACGCCATAGACAGGACTGACAGGAAGACAAGGGGCTGCAAACATACCCAAACCGCCCTCTGCCCGATCCAGGCAAACGATGTTGCGCTGGACGGGGTTCAGGCGGTACCCCACCGGAAACAGAACAAGACGGCACAGACAGACGCCTGACGGGATAACGGAAGGACGAAGACCGTGGCCACGTGCAGAAAGAGAGGAAGCAGAAACGTCCCGAGGAGTTTGATCTTCTCCTCGTACGTACACCTCCACCCCCTCCACCGCAGCACCCTACACCGTGCAGTCTCAAGACAACGATCCCAAATTAGACTCCGCACAGTCCTCCGACCCGAAGACGAGGCCCAAAACGCGGACCTCCCCCACGGGAGGAGGAAAGGGGGCGCAGGAAGGCGGGGAGCCTCCGAGGGGCCCAACCACAGCGTCTGGCACTTGCTGTGGTTGACAACAGAGTGGGCTACCTCTGAGAACTCCTCCACGGCCTCCCGCAGGGCCTCTACCCCTTCAGTGCCGTCCACGTAAACTGAGATGTCGTCAGCGTAGGCAACGACGGACACCGGGGGCGCACCAGGCGCCTCCAGGCCCCGCAACCCACCTGAGGACAACCTCCGGAGGAAGGGGTCGAGGGAGAAGACATACAGCAAGCGGCTCAAAGGGCACCCCTGCCGCACCCCCGAGGCGACACCAAACGGCCATCCGAGCCACCCGTTAATAAACGGGAAGCTCACCCCCCCCTCGGTACAGCGCCTGCACGACGAAGAGGAAACCTGCGGGGAGGCCGAAGTGCTGGAGCACCACCCACAGGTACCGGTGACTGACTCGATCGAAGGCCTTGGACTGATCCAAGGAGACCAACCAGTGGTCCCGTTGGAGCGACCGGCCTCTTTCCACCACCTCCCGGACCATGGCGACAGCGTCCAGAACCCCTCTCCCCTGAACGGAACAATACTGGGAAGGTGACAGCAAAGCGCCCGACACCTCCACCAGTCGGTTGGCCAAACACTTGGCCAGGATCTTCCGGTTCGCGTTCAGAAGAGAGAGCGGCCGCCAGAAGTCCAAGGAGCTATCGTCCTTCCCCTTGGAGAGCAGCAGCAGGACAGACTCGCGAAATGACCGCGGGAGAAACCCCGTGTCCATGATCTCCTGAAATAGAGAGGTCAGGAAGGGGGCCAGCTGGGCGATGAAAGTACGATAGAACTCCACAGGGAGCCCATCGCGCCCAGGCACCTTCCCCAACGGCATGGCCCGAATCGCCCTCTCCACCTCCACCTGCAGAATCGGAGCAGCGAGTGCATCAACCTGTGCCTGAACCACAGCCTAATACACCGGGGGAAGGCCCAGGTACTCTCGGATATGGGTGAGGTCCACGGGGCGATCCCCAAACAGGTCCGCGAAGTATTCCCCCACCATCCGCAAAAGGTCCTTCTGGGAGGTATGAATGGTACCGTCCTCGCCCCGCAGGGCCATGACCTCCCGACGCCGAACCCTCTCCTTGCAAGTCAGGAAAGGGTCCGGAGTGCCGACCCCACCGGCCGCCCCCTCAAAGCAGAGGGAGGCATGGCGATCGTAAAGCAGGCCACGGAGCTGGACGCGTACCTCTTCCACCTCCTCCCGCGCTGCCCCTCGGGATACCAAACGATCCAGCGACCTCCGGAGGACAGTGTAGGTGAGGTAGTGGGATCGAGCCATGGAGGTACCCCGGGAACGGAAGAGTTGGCGGGCACGCGTCTTCACCTCGTCCCACCAGGCGCCACGGGAAGGAAAAACACCCAGCAGGGTTTCCTGGTCTACGAGAAAGGCCAAGAACTCCTGGACCACCTCTGATGTTGCCAACAACTGCACATTCAGTCTCCACAGGCCAGGACCCCTGCTGAGCTCCTCGTGGTTAGCCAGAAAGGACACGGAGAGGACGCAGTGGTCCGAAAAGTCAACCGCCTGCAACTGCGGAGGGGAACACTCTACCCGGGCACTCACATATATCCGATCGATACGACTCCTGCAGGTCCCATGGTAGTAGGTGAACCCCGGCGACCGTGGAAAGGCCCGGTGGAAAACATCCACCAGGTCAGCCGTCCGGGTCATCTCGGCCAAAAAGAGGCCCTCGTAACTGGGTGGGCAAAGATCCCCCCCTCGGTCCTGCAAAAAGGTGGTGGTGTTGAAATCCCCGGCGAGGACCACCAAACGGGAGGTGTGTAAGTAGGGGCGGATGACCCCAAACAGGGTCTTCCGCGCCAACTTAGACTGGGGGCTGTAGACCACCACGAAACGAAACCGATGAGGCCCGCAGTAGCCGTCTAAGAGCAAACACTGGCCCTGCTCCAGTTCCCACACGTACTGCACCTGAAATCGGTTAGACGTGAACAAAACCGCCACTCCTGCGTAGGGCTGTGCCGCAAGCGACCAGTATGAAGGGCCCCACCTCCACTCCCGCTTTGCCCGATGAAGGCTAGCGAGCGAGGTGAGCCTGGTCTCCCTGCAAGAAGATGACATCCAGCCCACTCGTGGAAAGAAAATCATAGGCCGTAGCCCGCGCCTGGTCTGAGAAAATGCTGGCCACGTTGATGGTGGCGCACGAGAACGCAGGAGTGCACGCCATGCCTAGTTTGTGTGCAGTGACCCTTTCCTCCTCTTCTCACCATACCCGGGATCCCCGGAATCCCTCTTGCAGGACAAGCCCGCGAGCTGGAGCAACTCCTCACGGTCCACGTCGACCACCTCGAGGATCTCCGCCTCCTCCTGTTCGACCCTGTCACCCCACGAGGTGCTGGTGTCCCTGAGACCACCAGGCAAAGCTGTTGCAGGGGCTAACCCAGTTCCCATGGGGCGAGGGGGCACGGACAGGTCAGGGGTCGGAGGAATGATCTCCTCCGTGGGGTCCACCACCGGTGCCTCCCCCCCTTCCCTGGACAAAGACTGAGACAACGGATCAGTGCCCACCCCCGCGGGGGAGGCCGGGACGGCCGGGTCAGCAGGGGGCTCCTGCGAAGGCCCATAACCCAACTGCGGGGGCAAAGACCCGTCCTCCCTCACCCGTCGGGCTCCAGTATCCCCCTTGATTGGAGGACCCGGACCGCGGCGCGCCTTTGTTATTTTGGAAGGCCGCCGCTGAGGAAGAGGGGCCGCCCCCGCCCCTAACCGCTCCGAGCGCCGCACATGAAGCCCTGCCTCCACAGGCAAGCCCTCATCCGCCTCAGCCGCATCAGCAGCCAAAAAGACGAAACGGTTGATGTCCAACACGGGCTCTGCATCCGGCAACGGGGATGTCTCCCGTTTCTTCCTTTTGGACTTGTCACCCTTGGAAGGGACCGTAGTCCATTCCTCAGGTGGCACCACCCGCAACCTACTATCCTGTCGTAAGACATTAACCTCCACCACATCAACCCTCTCCTCCTTCCTACCCGAATCCCCTCCCCCTGATGGCTCCCTCGGCTCGATGGACTCCTCCACCCTAGGGCCCTCGGACTCCTCCTGAGGGAGAGGGGCTTCCACGACCTCCTCCCGCACAGGAGCCCGAGGTGGAGTGACGGCATCCCCCCCCGGTCCATTGTGTGATGCGGAGGGGCAGCGGGCGAAGGGGTGGCCCATCTCCCCGCAAAGGTTACACCGAATAAGCAAACACCCGGCCGAGGCATGACCCCGCCCACCACAACGGGTGCAGACCTGCTCGGGACAGTTCATGCTCAAATGGCGGAATGAGCCACAACGGTGACACTTGCGGGGTTGCCCGGGGTAATAGCACAAGATGCGATCCCGACCGAGGAAACCGGCCGAGGGCACGTGCTGCACCACGTTTCCCACCTCACGCAAACGAATCCTACCCTTCCACGACCCGTCCCACACCCCTAGGGGCCCAGCGCCCTTAACCAGGGGTGCGAGGAGCACCGCATGGCGCGACAACCAAAACTGGATGTCCTGCCCTGGGAGCGACTCATTCCGGGATAGGATTGTCACAGGTACCGTCCCTTGGCGAGAGATAGGCACAACACGAAAGTCGGCCCACCCTCCCTGCCCCCTCTGCTGCTGGTATCGGTCCCAAAAAATCTCCAGCCCCCGTCTCAGCATGAAACTGACATCATATTCAATGGTGTTGTTCATGTGGATGAAGGCATAGAGATCTCCCGGGAGAAACCCCAGCCCAAGGACCATCCTCAAGACCTGTTCCCTGGCTGGAGGGGGCCCCTCCCCAGCCCACCGGATCTGCGCCACGTTGCGCCGTCTGACCTCACCCCCTACCCCTCGGAAACCTCCCCCACCTCCTCCCCCTCCTACGGGACCATTCCCCTGGGAACCCCCCCCTCCCCCCAGCCCCACCCGATGTCCCTGGAGTGGTGCCCGACCCCCTTAGAGCCTCCGCAAAGGTACGGGGGGGGGGAGCCGACCTCCCAGCTCCCAACCCCTGCCCTCCTTGATCTTCCCCTGCTGCCACCTGCGGGGGATCCTGCTGCTGGTCTGCAGGATCCACAACCTCCGCGCATGGGGTGACCTGAGGACTGGGCAAAGTCAGCTCTGCAAACACTGAATCAGGGATGCTATCCCTTCCGGATCCCTGGGTGCCACCGAGAACCCCCGGATTAGCCCCTGCTTCCACCTCAAGCTGCCGAAAGGCAGTAAAGGCCCCGGGAGGGCCTGTCGGAGTCTCCAAAGCTAACTTAAGTGCATCACGGACCTGGTTCTCGGTAACACCCAAGCGACCAGAAAGCCCCCCCATACCTCCGTCCCTTGTTTCCGACCCAGCGCAAGGCTCCTGGGTTTCGGCCACCACTACCGGGGATGGACCCCGCTCCCTTCCATTCCCGGGATCCAGGGGGACCACCGCCAACCCTGACCCTACTGAGGACAAACCCTTCCCCCATTCCGAGTCAGCCACTACCTCCTTCCCCATTATATGACCAATCGGCCGCTCCCCCCTTCCCTCCATCAGACCTTCCCCTGACCCACCGTCCGCTACCCCCTTTACGGCTACCGACAACAAGGCAGGACCTACCCGAGACAGCAGGGCAGATCCCCCACCCAGAACATCCCCCAAACCTCCACCCCCCTGCCCCCTGTCCCTCCCAGGTCCTACCTGATTGTCGGTGCCAGACGTGGCACAGGGGTCCGGAACCACACGGCCGGTAGCCAAGGCTCCAGCAGGAAGGGCGGACGCCCCCCTGCGAGCCAGGCCCCCCTCGGCCATACTGGCTGAAAATGCAGGCATCTGCTCATCCCGCTCCGCTGACACAGATGACAGGGAAAAAGGAAAAGGAAAAACATTCTTTCCCTTCTCTGGACTCCCCCCAGGGGCTGCAGAAAAAGAACAGCAGCCCCTACCCTGCTCCTTCCCCTTCCCAGCACCCTGCCGGCGCCAGACAGCCACCCCAGGGAACTGCGGCCGGCCAGTCTGCAGCCGTGGAGGGCCCTGGAAAGAGGAAGCAGAATCCCCTGTCCCAGTCCCCTTCACCATCTCAGAGCACTCAGCACCAGCAGGAACGGGATTTCCAGGCATCCGGGACTCCGCGGCAGCATCCGCAGACCCCCGACGGTGCAAACCGGCCTCTTGAATTTCACCGCGGGTTGCAGGAACCCCTCCGATAGAGGGGCAACAAGGACGGTCCCATACCGTCCCCAGCGATCTTCTACGGTGCTCCGTTTGCCGTGCAGAGGAGAGAATGCAGCCATCTTCACACTTCCGGGTTTTCCCAGAAGTGACCTCACCGGACTCACGGCGGCCATCTTTGGAGCTGAGACTGGTAGAGGGAAGCCCTGCAGCGTCATCCCTCAGCGGGGCAACCCTCTCCGGATCCCGGACTGCGGCTGTCAGTACACCCCGGCGATCAGGACGGAGGCGGCTTTCTTCAGGCGGTGGCAGCAAGGAATTAGCAGGACAACCTCCCGAAAATACCCGCGGATGATGGGGCTGGATTTCTGCAATCTCCTCGGGTAGGGCTGGATCGGCAGTGCTTGAGGCAGGGAGCAGATGCTGCGCTGTTAGCTCAGGATTCCTCCAACGCTGACGGGCCCCCTTCTTCTTCTCCAGCAATCATCCAAACAGGGGGAACAGGATCCAACGGGCAGGGGATCATCGGCCCAGCCTCCGATACTGGGACAGCCACCTCTCCAGCAACACCACCTTGTTGCTTCAGGTAAGGGTCTCCGGACCGCTGTGGCACACCCGGGCATTGTAACACATGGGTTGGATATTGGAAGGGCACGGTACAGGATTGGGGGTAGCCACCATTTCTACCCACCCCCGGGGGTCTCCCCTGGACTGCAGATACACCATGCCATTTATCATAGTTGTGGTACATTTCAGACAGGGACCCACAACCCTGGCTCTTCAAATAGATGATCTGCTGGTACTTGGCCTTCAAGGCCCGCTTCACCCCCTTCCTATAGCTGTTATAGGCCACCCACTCCTCACCGGGAATGGTGGCCTGCAGGCTCTCCAGGTGGGAGAACTGGGCTTGCAGCTGGGCCGCCTCCTCCTGGAGACCTCGGAGCCGCCGTACCGCCGCCACGATCTCGTCTGGGGCCCTAGCTGGCTGCTGGAAGGACGGCAGGCCCGACCCTCCATCCTCATCCTCACTGGAGGAGGTAGAGGCCTCCTCCAGGACCCAAGGTGGAGGGGGAAACCCGCCTCCTCCAGCACCGTACAAGGCAGGCCTCCAAGGCCTCCCTAGGGCCTCTCCCTGCCTCCACCCAGCCTCCACACCCTGCCTGGGAAGGAGAGAGAAACCTCCTCCCTGGGGTAGCGGGCCCAAGCCTCCGGGCAAGTGGGTCCCTGTTCCCTGAGCAGTTGCAGTCCTACCTGGGGAGTCCCCCACCCGGGGCGCCGTCTGTTCCAGACTTCCAGTTCCTCCATCTGGTATCAAAGAAGGAGGCCCACCAGGCTTGGTAGGCCTCTGGGCCTGGGCCTCTCCTGCTGGAGGTGGCCCAGGGCCCGACATCCAGACACAGGTAGTGAGCAGGAAATCCTCCCTAGCAGGAGCTCTCCAGAACAGGTCCTCTCACCACAACAGCTGAACAGGAAGTGGGCGGAGCTGCCACTCGTGGGGCTGCAGAATCCTGCTCAACCTGTCTGCTAGGTAATTTTCCTGGCCAGGGAGATAAACCGCCTTGAGCGACATGTTGTGCCTGAGCGCAAACAAGCAAAGGTCCTGCGCCTGGACACAGTGCCTCCCTGTTTGTTCACATAAAACATGGCTACCTGTTTGCACTAAAACCGACTGGTGAGCCAGGGTCTGGGAGAAAGTCTTGAGGGCTAAGCGAATATCTCGAAGTTCCAGTAGATTGATCTGCTGCTGGGCCTCCCAGGGAGACCACAGGCCCTGGGTGCACTTGCCCAGACAGTGCGCACCCCAGCCCTGTAGAGAGGCATCGGTGGTCAATACCACTGTGGACCCCGGCGGCTGAAAAGGCATCCCTTCCAGTAAGTTGGGGGGATGCAGCCACCAACGTAGGGAGTGCAGGAATGGTCTGGACACCCTTACTCTGTCGCTGAGGCTCCCTGTGGCCTGCGACCACTGACCCTTGAGGCACCATTGCGCAGGCCTCATATGAAGCCTGGCATTGGGAGTCACATGTATTGTCAAAGCCATGTGGCCGAGAAGCCTCAGGCAGAGCCTGGCGGAGACCAGGGACCTGCTGAGAAACTGGTTTGCCAAGGTCATCAGTCTTTGGGCTCTGTCCTCTGGCAAGAAAGCTTTTGCCTGAAGAGAGTCCAGCCTTGCCACTATGAACTCTAAGTTTTGGGAGGGGAGCAAAGTGGACTTTGCGAAGTTTATGACAAACTCCAGATGTTGGAGTAGAGAAATCGTTCTGAGGATGGCTTGCCTGGCCTCCTGGCACGTCTGACCCCTGATGAGCCAGTCGTCCAGATAGGGGAAGACAAAGATAACCTGATTCCTCAAGTAGGCCGCCACCACTGCTAGGCATTTGGTAAAGACTCTGGGGGCGGAGGTGAGGCCAAATGGCAGCACTCTGTACTGATAATGGTTTCCTCCCACAATGAACCTGAGGTACTTTCTGTGGTTGGCTATGCTCTTTAGATCTAAAGGATGCGTACACTCACATCCTCATTCATCCCAATCTCCCTGCTGGAGGTAGGGCAGAAGTGTTCCAAGAGTAAGCATCTTGAACTTTTCCTTCTCTAGGAACTTGTTGAGATTTCTGAGGTCGAGAATAGGCCTGAGATCCCCTGTTCTCTTTGGTATTAGGAAGTACCTGGAGTAGAAACCGTGACCTTGTAGATGGAGAGGCACAGGCTCCACCGCCTGGTCTTGTAACAGACCCTGGAGCTCCTGCAGGAGGAGGGCTGTATGAAGAGGAGGCCTTGGAGGCTCTCCTGGAAAATAGGGAGGAGGCAACTGATGAAAATGAAGCAGGTAGCCCTTGTGGACTATGCTTAAGACCCAGTTGTCCCCTGTAATGAGTGGCCACCGGTGGGCAAACAGGGCTAGGCAACCTCCTGTGCAGGGATGCGACAGCAGAGATGGAGAGGCTATGCCTTGGGAGTCAAAAACCCCCACCCTGCTGAGTGGGAGCAGGAGCCGGAGGCTTGGGGGCCTTCTGCCTACGGGGCCCATGTCCCTGCCCCTTGGCCTGTTGACCCTGTGGGGGAGCAGGGGAGGCCTGGTAAGGTGGGAACTGTTTGTAGGCAGTCACCTTCCTCGGGTAAAAGGACTTTTTACCCGAGCCCTTCTTGTGTGAAGGGGCAGAAGTCTTTCGAGACAGCCTTGTCCTCGTGAGGTGCTCGGTCTCGAGCTCAGCAGCCTTCTCGGCCATAGGCTTGCCAAAAAAGGTTCTCACCTCGGCAAGTGCCATCGACCAACTTGTCCTGAACCCATGGCTCGAGGTCCGATGACTGCAGCCATGCCTGGTGTCGAGCCGTGATGCCGGCAGCCGCAACACAGGCTGAGGCCTCAGCCATCGTAGGCCGCTCGGGACATGAACTTAGAGCATTCCCGGATCCCCGAAAACAGGGACTTGAACCTCTGCAAAGGTTCCCTGGAGAGACCAGCAGAGAACCCGGCAAGCTCCTTTGCCAGTTCCCACAAGTACATGCCCATGTACAGCTGGTAAGACTGGACACGACAAGCAAGCATCGAGCCCTGGAAGCACTTTCTACCGAACGCATCCAGGTTCCGGGCCTCCCTGTCAGGGGGCACCACGGAGTGCATCTTCTGACTTTTTAGACGATGCATGGCCGATTCCACCACCATGGAATGGTGCGGTAGCTGCGCCTTTTGAAACCCAGGGCTCTTGCGGAGTCGGTAAATGGAATCGACCTGCTTGCTCAGAACCAGCGCCGAGGCCGGTGCCTCCCACATCCAGAAGAGGAGCCGTTCCAGCATCGGAGGAACCGGCACAGTAAAGGCCTCCTTCGGAGGAGAGTCATACTGGAGGGCCTCGAGCTCTTCGGCTCGAGGCTCCTCCTCGGGATCCGCCGGGATCGCCAAAGCAGTGGCCATATCCCGCACAAACTCCAAGAACCGGGTATCCTCCGGAGGGGACCTACTCCGGGGCTCAGACTGCGGTGAGTCCGAAGGGACGCACCGAGTCTTGAAGGAATCAGGGGACTCCTCATCCTCCGTCTCTCAGGCGGACTCGTCCGAAGAGGAGTCGGGCTCCGACCGCATGGGGCCCGGCAGCACCCGCCCCGACGCCGAAGGCAACGGCGTCGACACCCTCGGTCCCGACCGGGAGGTCGAGGGTGACCACGACCGAGGACGACCTCGAGCCTTCATGGTCTCGAGTATCGGCCTGGTGGTCGGGGCAGATGCGCCAGCGAGGCTGGCCATCAGCACCCGCTGCTGATCCATGAAGGCAGACAGTCTACACTCCATGGCTGTCAGCCTGAGACCCAGCTCAGGAGACTCAGCAGCTACTGACTTGGGCCCCAGCAGTGCCGGGCCCGACGTCGGCTCCCTGGGAGGAGAGTCCTCGAGGACAACAGGACTTACGTGTCCAGCAGACTCTGGCTCCACCCGAGGTACTTTTGACGGCTTCTCCTGTTCCACGGGCCCGGGACGGTGGTCCAAGACCTAGCCCTCGAAGAGCCAGGGACCTCCTCCGACGCTGCCCTCGCGAGCCGCTTCTTCCTCTTTCGCTCCCGCTCGGGGGACCCCCCTCTCCGAGGAACCCCGACGATGCTCGGGGTCAGATTCCCGAGACGTCGAGGCCTTGGATGAGGTCTGGGCCTGGCCGGAGGCCGAATCGGAGAAAAGCCTTTCCTTTTGGTGCTGACAACTTCGAAGTGCCTTAGTGGATATTTTTCCACACGGTCCACAGATCTTAGGATCATGATCAGGACCGAGGCACCGAAGGCAGCAGTCGTGTGTGTCAGTGAGAGACATTAGTTTCTTACACCGATCACACTTCTTAACCACTGGAAGCCATCGGGGAAAAAGAGTCCCTGCGAGGTCAAAGGACCGGCCTTCCAGGGAAAAGGAAAAAAAGGGCGCGAACGCCAGCCACGAAGGGCAAAAACCTAAAAAATAAGATCGGGCTCGATACCGGTGTACCAAACCCGGCGAGAAGGGGAACCGGCGTCGAACCGGAGAAAAAAACGCGAAGAAATCGCTAGGAATTGACGACAAAATCTAACTAGGACACACATCCGACGGGCTCCATGGAAAAAGAGAGACTGAGCAAGATGGCACCTTTAGGCGGGAAGGGGACTGCGCATGCATGCAGTATTCCCAAAGGCTTTCATAGAAAGCTGGGGAAATGCTCCGCAGGGGCTCCATCGACGTCAATGTCACCCATATGTGAGGACTGAGTTCCTGCTTGGTCCTGGAGAATGTATAGATACTTATAAATATATGCATATAGATACTAACCTCTGTTGAAGGCCGTTAAAAAAATTTTACATCATGCTGTTATGAAACTGTCTAGGTAAACATTCACACTAAAAAACATAAATAGTTAAGTTATTTTAATATGCATTTGTATTTAATCTATGGCAAAAATATGGGGACTCCCAAGCTGAAGATGCCAGGGAGATATCCCCAGGAAGGTACCACCGTCGAAGGTGAGAATCCTTCCTCCCATGGATCTCTGGCATCCCACCAGGGTTGGTGGGTAGGAGTTGGTTTAGGTTTGAAAGAGATTTTGAAGAACAGCTTGGCCAAAGAAGGCATCCCGACGGGAGGCTTTATCGAGGCAGTAGTGGGCTGTGAAGGTGTGTACCGAAGCCCAGGCTGCTGCTCGACAAATGTCATCGATAGACACAGAGTGGAGATTAGCCATAGAAGCTGCCATGGCTCTCACATTGTGAGCTGTGATATGGTCCTGAAGAGGAAGACCCTTACTCTCATTAGTAAAGGATATGCATTGAGCAATCCATTTAGATAAAGTTCTTTTGGAGACTGGAAGTCCCAAATGACTAGGGTCAAAAGCTACAAAACTTTGCGAGGACTTTCTACGTTGCTGTGTTCTTTGAATGTAAAAGGCTAAGGCCCTTTTACAATCCAAAGTATGAAGGTTTCTTTCTGCATTAGAGGCGTGAGGCCTCGGAAAAAATACAGGAAGATAAATTGATTGGTTTAAATGAAAAGGCAAAACCACCTTTGGCATAAAATGTGGGTGAGTTCAAAGAAGATGAAATTAGACTTACCTGCTAATTTTTGTTCCTTAAAGAACTCTAGTCCAGTCCCGGAACCATTGAGTTGAGAATCTCCTCCAGCAGCTTTGGAGACTGAAACACATCATCGCTTTGACACCTGCATAAATAGGCAAGGACTGCCCCTCTCCTCCAGTACCTATTGACAAAGCAGACTCAGCAGAGCAACAAATAAGTACTTAAATGAATAATGATATATAAACTAACAGGTAACCATATAACAAACTACTAAGTCCTATAAGGAGAGCAACTCCGCTCTTTTTTTTTTTTTAAAAACCTTCGTACCAAAACAGCATCGTCCACCCCTCTGGAGAGCTAAATTACCCCCAGAACTAACACGACACTGCTGCAAAAGGAGTCCCCACGCACTTCTCTCTGGGCATTATGAGGAACCCCTCCCAAAACACACTACACATCACGAACGTCAGGCTGAAACTCCCCCACCATATACCGGGTGGGATCCGGGACTGGACTAGAGTTCCTTAAGGAACAACAACTAGCAGGTAAGTCTAATTTCATCTTCCTTGTCGTCTCTCTAGTCCAGTCCCAGAACCATTGAGGATGTAACAGAGCAGTGAATATCAACGGGAGGGCCCTGCAAGCCCAGCCTGAAGCACCGCTGATCCAAAACTCACATCAGCAGCCGCTTGTACATCTAGCCTATAATGCTTAGCAAAGGAATGTAGAGAAGACCAAGTCGCCGCCCTACAAATGTCTACAGCTGGCACCAAACTGAACTCCGCCCAAGACGCCACCTGCGCCCTAGTCGAATAAGCCAGGAGGCCCTCCGGTACCACCTTACCTTTCAACATATACGCCAACGCAATTGTCTCCTTCAGCAACCTAGAAATAGAGGACTTAGCCACCGCCTCTCCCTTCCGCGGACCTCCAAATATCACAAACAACCTGTCCGACCTAAGAAAGGCCGCCGTCCCGCGGAGGTATCGTTTGAGCGTGTGCCAAACATCCAGGAGATGCAATCTACCTCCCGACTTTCCCTTCTGTTCCTCCGCAAACACCGGCAGAGACACTACCTGGTTCACATGAAACACCGAAACCACCTTAGGTAAGAACGCAGGCACCGTACGCAACACCACTTTGTGGTCGAAGAAGGAAAGATACGGTTCCTTACAGGACAAGGTCTGCAACTCCGAAATTCTGCGAGTGGAACAAATTGCCACCAGAAAAATTGCCTTCAAGGTCAGGTCCTTCAGAGAGGCTTCCCCTAACGGCTCGAACGGTTTCCTGACCAAAGCCTCCAACACCACGTTCAGATCCCACGTCGGAACCAAACATCTTCGCGGAGGCCGCAGGAGCAGAACTGCCCATAAAAATCTCCGAATGTCACCATGCGCCCCTAGCAACTGACCCTGCACCTTTCCCCGGTACAGGACAAAGCCGCCAACTGGACTCGCAAGGAACTAGCCGCGAGGCCCTTCTCTACTCCATCTTGCAAAAAGGAAAGAATCTGAGGAACTGACGCCCCTAGGGGCCGCAGCTTCCGCTCCGCAATCCAGGCCTCAAAGATGCGCAGACGCGAATATAAGCTAACGAGGTGGATCGCCTCCGTGCCTTCAGCAATGTAGAAATGACCGCAGCGGAATAACCCTTGGCCTTTATCCTAGCCCTTTCAAGAGCCATGCCGTAAACAAGAATCGATTCACCTGGGGCATACGCAACGGTCCCTGAAGCAACAGATCCTCCCGCTGAGGTAGCCTCCATGGCTTGTCCACTAACAGCCTCATCAAATCTGCATACCACGGTCTCCTGGGCCAGTCGGGTGCCACCAGCACCATTAGGCCCTGGTGCCTCTCTATGCGCTGAACTACTCGGCCTATGAGAGCCCACGGAGGAAACACAGAGAAGACCGTCTGACGGCCGACTCTGGGACAAGGCATCTAG
This sequence comes from Ichthyophis bannanicus, assembly GCA_033557465.1. Taxonomy (NCBI): domain Eukaryota; kingdom Metazoa; phylum Chordata; class Amphibia; order Gymnophiona; family Ichthyophiidae; genus Ichthyophis; species Ichthyophis bannanicus. Next base: position 598,482,239 of record CM066035.1, on the reverse strand, counting down.
CCCCTCCGACATCCTCTCTCGCCTTCTGCTGTAAAACCTTACTGCCTTCGCCGACTCGAAGGTTGCCATTAGATCCATGAGCAGAGGTCCCCAGCGCTTTACGAGTAGAGCAAACATGTCCGGATGAAGGACCCACTCTCCTGGGTCCACTCTGCGGCAACTTAGAAAATCTGCCTCGACATTGTCTACTCCAGCCACGTGTTGTGCCGAGAGACCCTTCAGATTGTGCTCGGCCCAACTCAACAGCTGACTCGCTTCCTCCTCCAATGCTGCACTTCCTGTGCCGCCCTGGCGATTGATGTAGGCCACTGTAGTCGCATTGTCGGATAACACCCTTACCGCCGTCTGGCTTAACCATGACTGAAACTCCAGAAGGGCCAAGTACACTGCCCTCATCTCCAACCTGTTGATTGACCACTCCTTCTCCACCAACGACCACTGTCCTTGGGCTAACCTCCCCTCGCAATGTGCCCCCCATCCTAGTAGACTCGCATCCGTCAATAGTCTCCAGGATGGAGGCTCCAGAGGCACTCGCGCCTCCAAACTCTCCGTTCGTAGCCACCAGAGAAGTTCCTGCCTGACCTCCAGAGGACAGGGTAACCGCTGAGAATGCATCCGTTTGATGCGACCATCGCCGGAGCAACGCTCTCTGTAACGGCCACATGTGCGCCCTGGCCCATGGCACCACCTCGATCCTGGCCGCCATAGTCCCGAGCAACTGTAGATACTGCCACGCTGTTGGCGCCTGTCGGGACAAGAACTTCTTCACAAGCTCTTGCAAGCCGAGCGCCTGCTGAACCTGGAGAAAAACCGCTCCTGCTTCGTCTCGAAATACGTCCCCAAATATTCTAGGGACTGCGAGGGGATTAGCCTGCTCTTTGCAAAGTTGACCACCCAGCCCAGGCTTTCCAGCAACTGCACGACCCTGGCGGTGGCTCTGACGCTCTCTTCCCTTGACTTTGCTCGAATCAACCAATCGTCCAAGTAGGGGATGCACCAGCACTCTCTCCCTGCAGAGCGCTGCCACCACCACCACCATGATTTTGGTGAAGGTTCAAGGCGCCGTCGCCAGCCCGAAGTTCATCGCCTGAAAATGAAAATGCCCCATGGGAACCACAAAACACAAAAACCTTTGGTGCTCTTGCCAAACGGGGATATGCAGATACGCCTCCGTGAGGTCCAGCGACATCAGAAACTCCCCCTCCCTGACCGCCGCAATCACGGAGCGTAAGGTCTCCATCCAGAAATGCGCTACCCGCAGACACCGATTCACCCACTTTAGATCCAGGATTGGCCAAAACGTGCCTTCCTCCTTTGGCACCACGAAATATATGGAGTATCGACCGCAGCCGCACTGGTCCGAAGGGACGGGCACCACTGCCCTGAGCTGCAGTAGCCGCTGCAGCGTCTGCTGATCCGCCTTGACCTTGTGCGGGGCTTTGCAAGGGGACCGGACAAACGAGTCTAACATGGGCCGAAGGAGCTCTAGAGCATAGCCCTCTCGAATGACCTCCAACACCCACTTGTCTGAGGTAATGTGGACCCAGGCAGGGTAAAAATCCCGCAACCGTCCTCCCACGGGCACAATCCCCGCCTGGGTCCGCCTTATCTCATTGCGCCTTTTTAACGCCTGAGGACTGAAAGGGCGTAAAACCTCTGTCCGCCCCCCAAAATCCTAGAAAGCCCTGGCCGCGTCCCGGGAATCTTCCGCGCTGTGCCTGGCCAAAGCAAGAGAACCGAAACCGACGAAACTCTCTGTGAACCCCTCTGGTCCCAGCCGAACTTTGGCCCTGCTTAGGCTTATCCTCCGGCAGCCGACCTCCCTTGGACTCCCCGAGATCCTTAACCAACTTCTCCAAATCTTTGCCAAACAATAGCTTCCCTCTAAATGGAAGCTTGCTGAGACGAGCCTTAGAAGAACCATCCGCCGACCAGTTCCTTAACCACAGATACCGCCGCGCCACCACTACGGACGCCATACTCTTTGCCAGCCCTCGGATGAGGTCATAATGAATATCCACTAAATAGGCTGTCCCAGACTCTAGCCACGCTGCCTCCTCTATCTGGTCCTCCAACTGCTCCCCCTGCAAACGTTGGGACCACCTCAGGCAGCCTCTCGCCACCCATGCCCCCGCAATCGAAGCTTGCATAGAGAGAGCGGAAATATCAAATACCTGCTTCAACAAGGTATCCTATTTCCTGTCCTGTACATCCAACGCCGCGGCACCCTCTACCAGAATGGTAGTCTTCTTAGTAACTGCCGATACAGCCGCATCTACCTTAGGAGAACGAAAAAGCTCCCTATCTTGGTCGGAGAGCGGGTACAGCCGAGCTATAGCCCTAGAACCTCTCAAGGCAGATTCCGGCAAATCCCACTCCTCCTGAATCATATTCCTAAACACCCTATGTACCGGAATCACTCTTTGTGTCGTTCGCACCACCTGAAACAGCGGGTCCTCCAACGCTTCCTCTGACAGACCTACTGCGGGCATGTGCAGCGTCTTGAGAGTCTCGGCAATCAGCACTGGTAGCTCCTCTCGCCTAAACACCCTGACTACCCTATTCTGTTGTTCGGAGTCAGGCAACTCGCCCTCCTCTAACTCCTCCTCCGAGACCTCTTCTACATCCCCGTCTCCTGCTCCTAGATCTTCCCAGAGCGGAGACGGCGGACTCTCACTACTTGCCCCCTTAGTCTTTTTGGCAGGGGCAGCCTCCTCCTCTGAACGGCACGAGGATCCGTGCCGCTTCTCCGCACGCAAGACCGGAGGAGGGGACGCTATCCCAGGCTGTAGCAAGGCAAACGCCTGCTGCATGAGGGAGAAGTCCGGCAGAATTACCGCAGAGCTCCCTGGCTGCAATCCCAGCGCCGGAGAAGATGCACCTTCCGAGGACGGCCCCGCTACCGGATCCGCGGGGCCCTTAGCCGGTGGCAGAGGCTCCCCTTCCTGCTGAGAGCCCGCCCCCTGATCCCCGGACCGCTCATCCAACGCCTTTTCCATTACGGACGCCTCTAGCGTGCAGGCCCAACACACTCCTGCCTCTAAAACTGCACTGCACCTCGTGCCGCAGACCAAACAGTGAGGTTTAGCCGGCATACTCTGCTCAAAAGGAAAAGATGCACCCCCCAGCAGCCCCCGGCAAACACACACGCTACCTCACCTTTTTTTTTTTTAAACCAACTGCTCCCCCCAAAACAGCTAAGGCTTGGCCCCCTAACCACACTCAAAACCGAGCCCTTAGGAGCCCAAAATCAAGAGCCTGAAGCCTTTGCCGATTTCAAAATGGCCGCCGTCTCGCTTCCCGCGCTAATCCATGCGGCCGTGCTTAACAGCCCGACAACGGATACCACGCTTGTTTGGGGGTTCTCGCTATCTAACCCTCCTGCACAAAATCCTATTGTGCGGCCAGCCGCAACTCACCACTTTCACAGAAGAGGATAGAAAAAGGGCCGCAGGCCACGTCGGAGCACAGCCGGACCGCGGCTTCAGCTCCGACACTCCAACAGCACCCGACAGTGCCTGCCTTCTCTGCTGCTCCGCTCTACGGACCCAGCCTCCTACCTGCTCCTCACCCGTCAAATGCGGGTTCGAGAGCAGGGAGGCAAAGAAACACTGACAACCCCGCGATGCTCGTTAGCGTGCCGGGGACTGACCGAACAGGAGGGGGGGGGGGAGAGAAACAAAAAATGGAAGGGAGCCCTTGTCAGCCAGCAAAAGGGAACACCTCCAGCAGCAGCACTCCTCCTGTAACAAAATAAACCGTTAATTAGGATCTGATCCCCTTCAAAATAATAACTCTGAACACTAAATGCAAAAGTTTAATTTCAAGCTCTGCTTATTTGTGCTGAGTGAGCCCAGTCTCAGGCTCAGAACGTTCTCCAGCTGCTTGGAGACTGAAACTATTGGAGGAGAGGGGCAGTCCTTGCCTATTTATGCAGGTGTCAAAGCGATGACGTGTTTCAGTCTCCAAAGCTGCTGGAAGAGATTCTCAACTCAATGGTTCCGGGACTGGACTAGAGAGACGACAAGGAACAACCTTATCATGATGAAATCTAGTATAAGGAGGATCAGCCACTAAAGCCTGCAATTCACTAATGCGACGGGCAGAGGTGATTGCAATCAGGAAGATGACCTTCCAAGTCAAAAACTTAAGGGCTGTAGTGGCTAAAGGTTCAAAAGGCGGCTTCATGAGCTGCCCGAGAACTAGATTTAGATCCCATGCTACCGGTGGTGGCTTGATGAGAGGTTTAGTTAATAAAAGCCTCTCAAATCTTGACAGGAGTGGGTGAGAGGAAATTGGTTGTCCATTTAGAGGCTTATAAGAAGCCGCAATTGCACTAAGATGGACTCTTACTGAATTGGTCTTTAACCCAGAATTCGATAAGTGAAGGAGATTTATTTATTTATTTTTCTTATATACCGCGCTTATTTAGTCAGTGCGGTTTACAATGAACAAATCTAAACACAATGACACAAACAGCATTGGTTTTTTTGTTTTTTTTTTTACAGAGAACAGGGTACATAAACTTGGCGGTAAACAGGGTTAACTATATACAAAAAAAAACAAAACATGGTTAACTATATACATGGTATTTTGGTTAATTGGGTGGGTGTGGTAAATAAGTTAAACTACAATTACGGAAAAGTTATTACATGTACAGTATAAATACAGAAAGGATAGAGTGAGCAAGTGAGAACCATCAAGATTAACCATTTTCTACCGGGGTTAAGTATGAGAGACGAGCATGAGGGCTATGTTCAGTTGGGGTAGCTTCAGGGTAGTATATTAGGAACAAATAATGTTTTAATGCCTTTCTGAATGTCATTAGACTTGAGATGGCTCTGATTTCAGGTGGAAGGGCATTCCAGGCTCTGGGTGAAAACAGTGAGAAGGCTCTAGAGGCTGTTTTAGAGCATTTTGTGAGGAGTTTCGGGAGATCAATGGAGTTTAATGTAACAGATCTCCTGGATCTGTTATTTGGAGTGATATGTATCATATTGCTGATAGGTGATAGAGATGGGCACTTTGAGGCTTTAAAAGTCATGACCAGGGTCTTGTATAGGGTTTTGGCCTGGAGGGTAACCAGTGTAAACTCATCAGTATTGGAGTTATGTGCTCTGAACGTGGAGCGCCTATGAGAATTCTCGCGGCTGCATTCATGGCCAGACGGAGGGGATTTAGAGTGGATTGCGGGAGACCGTGTAGAATGATATTGGCGAAATCGAAATGTGGTAATACCAAGGCTTGGAAGATAGGAGACCTAAACCTAGCGTCAATTCCGTCTACGCATTCAAATACTTTCATGGAAGCCATGACCCAACTGGGGTATCAACAGCTAATAAATGACGCCACCCATGATAAGGGCCATACTCTGGACATGGTCTTCACTCCCACGAGTAAACAAATCAATGATGAGAAACCTATGATAAAGATAACTCCGGTACCTTGGTCCGACCACCATCGAATTGACATTCAGATAAAACTACCTACACTATCCAAGGACGCGAAAGCACAGAGTGATGCAACAGCGAAGAAAATTCAACAAACTCAACTTAGAAAGTCTTGTAAGTAACATCACGACCCACATAGACCTGCAAAACCAAGACCTAGATGTTCTAACAAATAGCTGGGACACCGGGATTCAGGCTGCAGTGCTCCCAACATGGAAATCCCCCTCGAATCCGAACAAATACCACTCCGAACCCTGGTACACGGAAACACTGACCAAAAGGAAAAGGGAACTCAGAAAACTCGAGAGGAGATGGAGACGCATTAAATCCATCGAACACAAAAAGGAATACCTCATTTCCCTCTCACAATACAAGGAAGAAGTCAACGCCGCCAAAAAGACACATCACACCAACCTACTGAACAAAGCTATAAACAAACCTCGTGAACTTTTTGAATTAGTGAAATCACTAACCAAAACATCCCAAGCTGACCACTATGATGACGTAATAAAACCCCAAACCTTGGCAGACTACTACGCAAGTAAACTTACTGCTACCTTGACCCCAATCTGTCTAAACGCAACATGTCGGAAAGCCAGTATACAACAGGACCAGACATGGAGCGCTTTCCACAAAATTGATGATAAACAAACCATCAAAATAATAACAAACATAAATACCACCACATCACTGCTAGACCCCTGCCCAGCTGCATGGATCAAGGCGGCAAAAACAGATATTGCCCACCAAGTCGCCCATATAGTGAACCAATCGCTACAACAAGGAATCATGCCTGCGCAACTCAAATCTATAATAAGACCAATTCTGAAGAACAACTCACTCAACAAAGACGACCCGGCATCCTACCGACCCATCTCCAGCATATCTTTCTTAGCAAAGATCATTGAGAAGGCAGTCCTTATGCAACTACAAGATCATCTGGATGACCATGAAATCCTGGATGAGCAACAATACGGCTTCAGGCAACATCACGGGGTAGAAACACTACTAATAGCACTCCTTAACCTCCTCAAAGGCCTTGAAGATAAGAAGAAAATGTTCATACTCATCTTCATTGACATCTCTGCTGCCTTTGATACGGTCCATCATGGAATCCTCATAAACAAGCTCGAATCGATAGGGATATTGGGATCCCCCCTAAAATGGTTCTCCTCCTACATATCAAATAGAATGCCACAGGTACAATTCAATGGTGAAAAGGCTGAAGCTTTCTCTCAGATGCAGGGCATACCTCAGGGATCGGCTCTCTCGGCACTACTTTTCAACATTTATATGCAGCCCCTCTGTGATATTTTCCAACAGCATAATGTCAAATACCACATCTATGCGGATGATATTATGATATACACGCAACTGGATACAGTCGACCCTAACTATACGCTACTTGAAACATGCCTGAATGCAATGTTGCAATGGTTAAAGCAAAACAACATGACGATAAACCATAAGAAAACAGAGGTGATGTTTATCTCCAGCAAACCAAATTTTGAACCTCCCGCGACAATTACACTCTGTAACAATACATACCACACAAAGAAAGAGATCAAATACCTGGGAGTCACATTGGACAACAACCTAAAGATGGAAAAACACCTACGCAAAACCAACAAGGCCATTTTCCACAAACTTAGAGTTCTACAACCTCTACGGAATATCCTCGAACCCCACGATTTTAGGACTGCGGCACAAGCACTCATCATTCCGCACCTAGACTACTGCAACGCCATCCTGCAGGGTCTCCCAAAGAAAACACTAAACATCCTACAAATGGCCCAGAATGTGGCCGCAAGGATCATCATGCGAAAAAGCATAGCCGAACACATCACACCTGTGCTAATCGAACTGCATTGGCTCCCTATCACTGCCCGGATACAATACAAAACATTGATAACCACACATAAACTCATACAAAACATAGCTCCATCCTTTCTCTCCACCCTTATCAGCACGCAACCACCCAACAGAGTCAGAAGATCTGTCAACTCAGACACCCTACACGTTCCGCCCGACATCAGAGCAGTCAAATCTAGTACTAGCCGCCGAGCATACTCTTACTCTGCCCCAACCCTCTGGAACCAACTACCGCCTGAGCTCAGAATGACCAAAGACCTTAATGCGTTCAGGAAACAGCTAAAGACCCATCTATTCCAGTGCTATTACAACTTGATGTAAATCCCAGGGAATACAAGATGTCACAATTTGTGACAAGAATTCTGTTAGGTGAAATGTACATATGTAAATTACTGTCTCCTCTACTAGGACCTTATTACTGTGTGCCATGCTTGTCTTTCTAATCATGTAATGATACTCCAAAATTTTTGTCTCAATTTGGCAATTTTCAATCTATAATCAAACCGCTGCTGATCGCTGGAAGCTGCGGTATATAAATATTTTCTAAATAAATAAATAGTGCGGAAGTCGGAGTAGTTAAGTAGAGGTCAGAGATTACGTAAGGATCGAATCTTGTGGTAAATTGCATTCGTTGTTTTCTTAATGTGTGCTGACATATCAAGCTGCTGATCTAATATGATCCCTAAGTATCGGATTGTAGGTTGTGCTTTCAACTCAATGTTGTTTACCTGTAATGAGGTAGGGGGTATGAATGTTGGGTTTCGTGTAACGAATAGAACATCTGTTTTGTTGTGATTTATCCGTAAATTCTGTTTGAGGAGCCAGTTTGATACAGCTTCAAAGCAGTGAAACTATTGGTGCAAAATCTGGTTGTTTTATGTTGAATGGAGCAAACATCAGGATGTCATCAGCATATGCAAGGCATTGTATATTGAAAGTGCGTATCAGATCGCAGATTGGCTGCATATAGATATTGAACATTAGTGCGGACAAGGAGGAACCCTGAGGGACACCTTGTTTTAGGGGAATGAATCAGACGTTGCTTCTCCTGTTCTGACTTGCTGCTGTCTATCAGATAGGTAGGATTTACACCAGCTCAGGGCTAGCCCTTGAATGCCCTTGTCTTGGAGACGCTGTAGGAGAGTGTTGTGGTTTACTGAATCGAATGCTGCAGCTATGTCGAGAAAGATGAGGATGAACCCTTGGTGGATGTTGTCAATGCCTATGATTAGGATATTGAAAAGTGTTGTGAAGGGTGTCACACCATGTTCTTCTCTAAAACCATGTTGTGAGGGGTCCAGAGGAGATTCGGAGTCAACATGGTGTTGTATTTGTCGCTGGACTACTTTTCCATGATTTTTGCTAAAAGAGGGATGCTAGAGATACTCTAGTATCGATTCTAAGGGTAGGACCAGGGGGTTTAATCCCTTCTTGGAGCACCATATAGTAAAATGTTTCCACTTGAAGGCATAAGATCTTCTTGTGGAAAGTTTCATAGAAGCCTGAAGGATATCTTTTACCTGCTGGGACAGGTTGAAATCCTGGAGGTCTAAGCCTTCAACAGCCAGGCCGCGAGGTGCAGGGACTGGGGATTTGGGTGCCATAGCGTCCCGTTCTTCTGGGAAAGGAGATCTGGAGCATGCCCTAACTCCAGAGGTGCCGCTTGAGAGAGATGCAGAAGCAGGGAATACCACGTTTGGCATGGCCATCGTGGTGCTATGAGAATCATGAGACCTCTGTCTCTCTGAAGTTTGAAGAGTGTCTTGGGGATGAGGGGAATGGGTGGAAGGCATAAAGGAAGTTCCTGACCCCAGTGAAGGAGGAAGGCATCCCTTGCCTGACAATTTTTGCACCGGAATCCTGGAACAGAACCTGGGAAGTTTGGCAGTCAGTGGACTTGCAAAGACGTCTATGTCTGGAGTGCCCCAGAGATGAAATTTTCTTTGCCACCTGGTCTAGGTGGAGAGACCACTCGTGAGGAGTAGCAGTACTCAACTGAGTTTGTCTGCCCAAAAGTTTTGAATGCCTGGAAGATATACCACTAGAAGGCAAATTTGATGCTCTCTGGCGGAGGGCCCATAGTCGTAAAACATCGTTGCATAACGACAGAGAGCCTGTCCCGCCCTGCTTGTTCACATAGAACATGGCTACCTGATTGTCCGTCTGGACTAGGACTGTCTTGTAGCTGAGCTGGGCGTGGAACACCTCGAAGAGCTATATAAATTGCTCTTAACTGCAGGAGGTTTATGTGTAAACCAACCTCCGTGGAGTCCAGGTGCCCTGGGTAGAGATGATTCAGGTGTGCTCCCCAACCCACCTGTGATGCATCTGTTGTTAGGGTGGCCTGAAGAGGGGTTGATGGAAAGGAGACCCTACTGTCAGATTTTTCTAATGATTGCCACCATTAGAGGGACAAAATTAGTCATTGAGAGATTGTTATTTTGTCCGACAAATGCCCCGTGGCTTGTGTCCACTGTGTGGAGAGGGTCCACTGAGCTGCTCGCATGTGGAGGCGAGCATATGGGACTACATGAACTGTGGATGCCATGTGTCCCAGTAGCTCCTGAGCAGTGAGGGAGAATTTGCTTGCTGCTTGGGAAGCTAACTGCATTATGCGAAGACAACGGCTTGTGGAAGGAAAGCCCTTGCCTGTCTGGTATCCAGACAGGCTCCTATGAATTCTAGGCATTGGGAAGGAACTAGTTGAGATTTCAGGAAGTTTATTACCAATCCCAAGTATTGGAGGATTCGCACTGTACGAGACAGTGCAGTGCTGGCCTCTGTCACTATGGAGGCTCGGATGAGCCAGTCTAAGTAAGGGAAGACAAAAATCCCCAGGGTTCGTAGAAATGGCAGCCACTACTGCCATGCATTTCTTGAATACCCTTGGTGCTGAAGCCAGACCAAAAGGAAGAACCCTGTACTGGAAATGTCTTTCCTGAAAAGGAAATGTAGAAATTTTCTGTGATCTGGATGGATAAGAATGTGAGTGTATGCATCCTTTAACGTCTAGAGAGCAAAGCCAGTCCTGGCTTTGAAGGTATGGCAGAGTTCCCAGAGAAATCATCTTGAATTTCTCTCAAAACAGATATTTGTTCCATTCGCTGAGGTCCTAGAATGGGTCTGTGGTCCCCCCTGTTTTCTTTGGGATAAGAAAATAGGGGGAGTAGAACCCTGCACCCTGTTGAAGAATGGATACTTCCTCTATGGCCCCTTGGGCAAGAAGCATGGAGACCTTGTGATCTAGCAGATTGTCTGCAGAGGTTTGTGAATTGAACTGCTTTAGAATTGTAGGAGGGGGTAAGCTGTGAAAATGAAGTGTGTACCCCTCCCCTACAATGGACAAAGTCCAATCTTCTGCTGTTATCTGATGCCATCTGTTAAAGTGGCATAACCTGCCTGGAATATTGGGGGGTTGAGGACCCCTCAGAGGCAGGAAGGCAAAGCTCTCTAGGAAGGAGTCAAAGCCCTTGAGGGGGCTGAACCTGGAGAGCTGGTTGGATTCTCGGGCCTTTAGGTTTCTTTTGTTGTCTAGTTTGTCCCTTTTGGGCAACCTGACCTGGAGCTTGAGTCTGATGGGTATAGGAAGGATAAAACTTCCTCTTTTTGCTAAAAGATGGTTTTTTTTATAAGGCTTTCTTTTGGGCTGGAGTGGCTGTAGACTTTGACAATCTATCTAAGGTAGAATTGTCAGCATCTAACTCGTTAGCCTTTCTCCTGCCATTTCTTGCCGAAGAGATTCTCTCCCGTGCAAGGAATGTTGCCTAACTTGTCCTGTACACCAAGTCTCCGATGCCTGTAGCCAGGGCAATCCGTCGTGCGCCAATGGCAATAGCAGAAGTCCTGCTGATGCATTCGAAGTCAGTCAAGGCAGCACGATGTGACAAACTTGGAGACATCCTGAGCATGCTTAACCAGAGTAAGAAAGTTCTTGTCTTCTTATCTGGGAGAAATGGGCTCATAAGTTTCCAAATCTCCTGGTGATTTCTTTGAGGAACATTTCCATATATAGGGATATATGAACCTTTTGATCCCTAGCTGAAAGCAATGGAAGCTTGGAAAGTTCTGCGTCCAAACGCATTCCAGAGTTCCCTGCATTGCACGACCTGGAGGATTGGGATGCATGTCTTTAGCACTTTTCATCCTATGCATGGCTAACTCCACTACCATTGAATGGTGTGGCAGCTGAGTTTTCTGAAATCCAGGACAATTGGTGGGGAACTCGATACATAGTATCAAGTCTCCTAGAGCGAGGAGAAGTAGTCAGAGGTGTATCCTCATTCTGAGCATCACGTTATGCAGAATTTTCATGGATAGGACACAGTAGCTGCCTCCTTAGGAGCTTTAGGATATTGGAGGAAATTTCCAATTCCTTTTGCTCTGGGTTCTTCTTCAGGAGCTACTGTTGATGTGAAAGACCTTTGGCCATATCACGGATGAATATCCTGTGAAATAAGATGTCCCCTGGAGGTGGACATTCTGCGTTGGGGAGAGAGAGGGATACTTCCTAGAAAGAAACCCTCTAGTGCCAGACCAGAATTGTCAGAGTCTTCGGGAATCGGAGAATCCAAGTATGTCCGGACTCCGATGCTCTTGCAAAAGCACGTATCTCGGTAACCGATCGAAGTTCCGGGGGTACCGAGGTAAGCCGGTACTGCTTTGTCCCCTCCAGCCAGATAGCTGTAGCATAGGAAGAGTTCCCACCAGGGCTGGCACCGTCCGGTAACGGCATCACACGGTGTCGGCACTGGTACTTTTGGGATCACCGGTTACCGCATCTGCCGAGAAGAGCTGCGATACTGCGTTCGATAGTGAAGAACCTCTGGTCTATCGGACGCTTTGCCGATGCCTGGGTGTCAGGGTTACCCGGTAAGGACGGGGGACGGAACCCCTGAGCAGTGGGCACAGGTAGTTCTTTGCGAGGTTGAGGCCTCGAAACAACCTGAAGCCCCATCGATGCTTTGGAAGCCAAAGCCTCCTGGCCAGGGCTGTTTTGGCCGGTGTGGTTTCCCTCAAGGGCAATGCCAACGGCCTCTCGATGCTTAGCAGGAGAGCTACCTTTGAGGACCGGCCCTGTTATGTTTAGTGTACCTGAGATCCATGGGAGGAAGAATGAGGCCCTCGACAATGTCACATGCAATGGGAATCTCCAAATCACCCAAAAATCTCGAATCCTCTAGAAATCCCTAAGATCTTAAATCATCTTTTTGTCGGAGCAATGTCTGCCACAGTGCTGATAGATTTTTCCACAGCACCACCGTGTCCACTCCTTTTATTAAGTAATTTGTATAAAAGTAAATCGGTAACTAGCTGTTGCCAAAGTACTGCCAAGACTCCAAAAAAACCAGACGACGCGGCTCACGTTTCGGGTTTTCCTCCAATTTTTCGAGAAAAACCCTGCTTCAGGTCCAAATGGGATCAGCAGTGGACAGATCTTCAGCAATGGATCTGGCATCTGAAGAAAAGAGGGTACCGAGCTTTGCGGCCCGGTTCTGTCTTCCTCTTTTGGGTCATCCCATACAGGAGAGACATTCAGTTTGGAGAAGGATTCATTCCTAAAACCATTTTAGACACACAATCATGGGTGTCAGTGACGGAAATGCACTGTTGGCTTTTCCATGATTTAGGAAAATGGGGCCTAGTGCCAAAAATGGCACCTAGGCACCAAAAAGGAAAGTTTCTGAAAGGAACACTGAAAGTTTCTTCTTTTTTTTTTTTTGTTTGTAGAAGAAAAGAAAAGAAATCGGCGGATACCGGTAGGAGTCGCGTGCGGTAGGCAAACGCGACCACAGAAAGAAGTTTAAAGATGTAATTTTCTTTTCTGCAGTGAAAGGGAATAGGTCCATGTCGGCTCCGGCGGCAAAACGAAGAACTGAAGAGGGACAGTTGGAAAGGGCGGGAAGGCAGGCGCGAAGTGCTGAGGGAGTTGCTCCCAAACAAGCGTTGCTATTGGACACTGCGGGAGCGTTCCCGCGCAGGCTCATCGGTACCCGACGATACCCCATATGTGACGGACATCATTCCTGCTTGTTCCTGGCGATACTTTATGTGGTCTTTCCTACCCATGCCACAAAGGATGGTTCTTTGTACCCCACCAGTGAAAGGGCTGGTGATGCAGAGGAACCTGGGTGAACATCCCTGCTATGCAGATGCATAGGTGTAAGGAACCATAACATAAGAAAACAAGCATACTAGGTCAGGACTAAAGATCCATCACAGCCCAGTATTCTGTTTCGATCAATTGGCCAAGTCAAGGTCATAAAGGTACATGTCAGTGTTTCCAAAAGATAGCATAGTTACTCACCGGTAACAGGTCGCTCTCCCCTTTGGGTAGCAGGAATCAGTCCTCACATAGTGGGTGACCCCATGCGGAGCAAAATCCCAGATTTTTAAAGAAAAGGCCCTTTGGGATTGTACCCGCATTGCGGGGTCCCTTCCGGCCCAAGGGTGCCATCTTGCGCAGTCCCTGACATAGCGAAAATGACGGCAAAAGATAAAAATTAATGTCCTGCAAACTCCAGGGGAGGAGGGAGGGTCATGAGGATATTCCTCTGTCCCCTGGAGAACACCTGTTGGCAGGTGAGTAACTACGCTTTCTCCAGGAACAAGCAGGGAAGTCAGTCCTCACATATGGGATCCCTAGCTATAGGTTACACTTATGAGAACTTCTAAACTAAAAATGAAGCTCCCTCCTAGAAGAGACGACCAGAAGCAGAGCGGTGATAGGAGTTCAACTGAGAAAATAGCACATCGGTTAGCCTGACACCAAGGGTTCAGAGGGTAGGTTGTTGGGCCTAAACCATCAAAACAGGATTACGGAGTACAGCCTGGCCGAGAAAGCACTGTCCCATTGGGACTTCCCTATCCAGGCAGTTACTGGGCAGCAAAACTATGGCTTGAAGACCAGGTGGTGGCCCGGCAGATGGTCTGCCAGTGGAACAAGAGCGGAAGCTGAAGCCACTGATGCCGCCTTAGACCGGACCCGGTGGGCTCGTTGACTCGACCCTGCAAACGGGAGATCGGATGACTCTGTATGCCCCGGCGATACAGGCCGGCCACCCAACGTGGACAACGTATGTTGGAGAACAGCATCCCCAGCCTTACTGGAGTCATTAAGAGACGAAGAGGGAGAAGACCTTGATGTCCCCACCCTCGCTCCATTGTCGAAGGCCAAAGCCCTCTTAAAGTCCACGGTGTGCAGAACTGCTTCTGCCGAGTGGGCACGGTGGCTCTGGGAAAGAAGGTCTGAAGTACCCACCTCATGGGTGAAGGTGGAACGAAGAGACCACATTCGCAGGGAACTTGGGGTGAGTGAGAAGCACCACCAATTCCTATAGAACTGTGTGTACAGTCTATCGGAAACCAAAGACTGCAGCTCACTCACTTATCTGGCCACGTGAGTGCCACCAAGAAACGCACTTTCCAAGAGAGGAAGCCAGAGAGGGCAGGTCAGCACATGGGTTCACAAGGTGGCTGAGGAAGCATGCTCAACGGCCACCTTCAAATCCCATTCTTTGGTCGCCGGAGGGCAAAACGGCGGGGCTTCAGCAGAAGAACATCTTTCAGGACCCTGGTTATCAAAGGGTGTGCAGAAAAGAGGTTGTCCTTCCACTAAAGAGTGGTGTGATGATAAGGCACTAAGGTGGACTCGGACAGAGTTTGACTTAAAGCCTAAATCTGAGAGGTGAAGCTGGTACTGCAACACCATGGACAATTGGCAGGCGAAGGGGTTTTCACTATGCTTATCCACACCACACCTTCCACCTATGCCACTTAAATGCATTTAGGCTTTCCTAGTGGATTGCCTTCTTGAGGCTAGCAGTACATCCTAACATTTGTAGGGAGGAGAAGTGGTGTGAGGACTACCCTTTCAGTAGCCATGCCCTCTATGGTTGTGTTGTATTTTGTGGACCTGAGGTTGGGATGCAGGAGAGTGCCCCCCTCCTGCGACAGGAGGTGGGGGTGTAATCACAGAGGAATCGGAGCCTCCGCCGCCAGTTGAAGCAGCAGAAGAAACCATGGCTGTCTCAGCCACCTGGGAGCTACCAGGATGACCGAGGCTTTGTCTTGAAGGATCTTGAACAGAGTCCGGGCCACCAGGGGCATGGGAGGAAACGCATACAGGAGGCCCACAGACCATGATATTAGGAAAGCATCTGCAGCCACCCTGCATGGGTGTGGCTGTCTGGAGCAGAAGCGGGGCAACTGGTGATTCTGTGGCTCGCAAACAGATCTATGGATGGTCACCCCCAGCACTGGAACAGTTGCTGGGCTATGCTGGGCTCCAGTTGCCACTCGTGCGGCTAGAGAATTCTGCTTAGCTTGTCGGCTAAGAAGTTCCTCCTTACTTGGCAGGTAAACGGTCTTTGCGGTTCATACCCTGGTTTGACTGCAAAAGAGCAAAAGTCCAGGGTCTCTTGACAAAGAATGTGAGACCCTGTGCCCCCCTGCTTGTTCACATAAGAACATTTCCCTTTGGTTCTCTGTCTGAATTAAGACATTCTGATGAGCCAGTGTTTTGACAGAAGGTCCTTAGATCTATTTGGATATCTTGAAGTCTCCTAAGATATTGATCTGTTGCATGCTCTCCTGTGACGACCACACAACCTGAGTGCACAGTTCCTAGCAATGGGCTCCCCAGCCCAGCCAAGGACGCATCCTGTAATCAGCACTCTCGTGTGGCCGAGGAGGCTTGAAGGGCACTCCCTCCAGTATGTTTGCATGGTTGAAGCCACCATGTCAATGACCGCACCAGTCCGGTTATGGATACCTTGATGCGGTCCCTCTGAATCTGCCTGTGACGTTTTGTGTACCACTGGTCCCTTAGGTCCACTGAAGCTTTACTCATGTGGAGTTGGGCATTGTGTGTCACATGTAACCGTGGAGGCCATGTGACCAAGGAGTGCCGAGAAAGTGCCTTGCTTATATCTGGTATCTGCGACTCCCTTGCTGCACTAGTGCCACAAGTCTCTCTTCCTTGTCTGCTGCTAGATAAGCCCTTGCTTGAAGGGTGTCAAACCTTGCTCCTATGAACTCTAGTCCTTGAGCGGGAACCATAGTGTACTTTGTGTAATTGGTCACAAACCCTAAGTGTTGTCACAACTTGATCATGCGAGACGTGGCTTGCTGGGCTTCCAGGGATGACTGTGCTCTGAGCCAGTCGTCCATGTAGGGAAAGAACACATACCCCCTGGTTTTCTTAGGAAGAGCAGCCACTACCGCTAGTCCCTTTGTGAACACCCTTGGTGCAGAGGCGTTACAAATGGAAGCACCTTGTACTGACAGTGGTTTTCCTCCCACCACAACTCACAGATATTGTCTGTGGTCTGGATGAATTAGAATGTTTGTATAAGCATCCTTTTAAGGTCCTTAAGGGAGCATAGCCAGTCCTCGCTGGCGGAGGTAAGGCAGCAATAATTCCAAGGGAAAGCATCTTGAACTTTTCCCTCACCAGGAACTTGTTTACTGTCGCAGGTCGTGGATGGGTCTTAGGACTCCAGTTCTCTGTTGTATCAGGAAATACCTGGATTAGAAGCCCTTTTCCATGCAGGTGGTGGGGCACTGGTTCTACCGCCGGATCCTCAAAGACCTGCTAACTCCTTTACGAGGAGGTCCCTTTGACGAGGGTGTCTAGGAAGGCTCCCCTGGAAAGTAAGAGTGAGGTGCCTGGGTGAGATGGTAGCCGATAGCCCATTTGGACTATCTGGAGAACCCAGGTACCATTGTTATAGGCTGGCCACCTGTGGGCATACAGGATCAGCCTTCCTCCTTGTGCATGGCCTTGCTTGGCCTTGGAGAGAGGGACTATGCGCTGGGAGTCAAAAACCCCCTCCAGTCTGGGCCTGGGCCGGAGCTGGTGCCTGGGGCTTTGGGGCTTTTTGCTTACACGGGCCATGCCCCTGTCCCTTGGCCTGCTGCCCCTTTTGGGGAGCTGGGGAGGCCTGATAAATGGGGTAGTTGCGGTAAGCAAGTACCTTTTCTTGGGAAAAGGGGCTTCTTACCAGAGTCCCTTCTTCTTGGAAGGGGCAGTAGTCTTCTTCGAGAGCCTTGTTTGGGTCAGGTACTCGGACTCAATCTTGGCAGCCTTTCTTGTCATTGTCTTGCCAAAGAGTTGTTTCACCACTCGGCAAAGGGACATCGACCAACTTGTCCCTGTATCAATTGCTCCAGGTCTGACGACTGTAGCCAAGCCTGGTGGCACGCGCCTATTCTAGCCGCAGTCTACCCCGTCCGACTCCTCGAAGCCGTCATAGTCTTCGCTCGAAATCATAAACTTCGAGCACTCCCAAGTCCCAGTGTACAACGCCTTGAAGTTCTTGCAGAGGTCTCTTGTTAAGTCCAGCTGAAATCCCGGCAATCTCCTTTGTCAGGTCTCGGAGGTACATGCCCATGTATAGCTGGTACTTCTGGATTTGGCATGACAGCATTGAACCCTGGTCGCACTTCCTGCCAAGGGCATCCATGTTGTGGGCCTCCTGGCCAGGATGCCCCATGGAGTGCGTCCTTCTGGCTCTTGAGCCGGCGCATGGCCGCTTCCACAACCATGGAGTTGTGCGGCAGTTGTGCTTTCTGGAATCCATAGCTCTTGTGAACTCGGTAAATGGAATTGATTCACCTGCTGAGTCCACATGCAGCGGGGGGGGAGCCGGTGTCTCCCACATGCGGAGCATCAGCCAGTCCAGAATTAAGAACTAGGATTGGGCTAGTATGACTGTGAATGCTGGACTTTTGATCAATACCATTCCTTGGTGTGGTTTCCGGCTTTCTTTTTTATGAACTGCTTTATGATTTGTGTGTTCAAGTTAAATCCCATGGCTGGGTGTATGCTACTAGCGACAATGCGCTGGCGTTTTTGAATCAGTGAAGATAGATTTCGTGGGTGGTACAGTGGGCCTGAGCGTTGAAGCAGGGCGTGTTAGAGTTGGCCGCCCGAAACGCAGTTCTGTGTCTGCTATTTTCGCATTTTCATGTACTGGCTGGCAACATCATCCTTTGGAGAAAGCCTACGTAGTTTGTGCTGAAAACCGACAGTGGTCCTTGCTGGACTCAGATACGTTTTAATTCTGTTTCCTTTTTTTTGCAAGAATATTTTCAGCGTGGGCTTCTCACATTCTTAAATTTTTTACGACAACTATTTTGTTACTATGGCAAGTGATATAAAAGATTTTTGCACATAGTTTTATTGGTAACACTTTGCTGTGGTGTTTCACCTTATTTATTGTTAGCTCTGGGCAGTGAGCTCACTGAAAATTTGAGTAAAATGGATGGTTAGCTTCAAGAGTTGAGTTTTCGCTTTCATGGCTATACTTTCCGACATTTGTTCATTACTACTCACGCCAGCTTTTTAAATAATTTTCACCTCTCTCTATTTTTGTTTGTTGGGAGTTCATATTGTATAGATTTTCAGTTAGGTTGATAATTTGGATATTCCCGAATTAGAGGCACCGTTACAGTAAGTGCTTCCCGATGTGGAAAGTCATAACTGGAGGATCTGGAGCTCTTCAGCTGGAGGCTCCTCCTCGGCCTCCGCCGGGAAATGACAAAGCCTTTGGCCATGTCCCCAGATGAAGTCCAAGAACCAGGTGTCCCTCCGGGAGGGACCTTCTCCGAGGTATCATATCCCAGTGAACTCCCGGAGGGATGTAAGTTGTCCGATGGGTTTTTTCCGATGATATCCTCGTCTTAGACAATGAACCGTTATCCCAACCGGACCCCTCCGAGGAGGAAATCGAGCGGCTCCAGCCGTCGAGGGCTTCAGTCTCGACCACCCGATGCTGGTGGAATCAACGTCGACGTACCTCAGTCCCAAGACGGGATGTCGATTGGGACCTCGGCCGAGTATCGACTCGAGATCTTAGTGTCTCGAGGATCAACTCGGCCTCTTGGGTCGACTTCGACATCGATGGCCCAGTGGTCGGGGGCGTATTGAACGGTGAGCCCGGCAATCAGCGCCACTGCTGATCCATGAAGGCAGACATGCTGCGCTCCAAGGCTTCCAGCCTGAGAACTATCTCAGGAGGCTCCGCATATCCCCGTTCAGATCCCTACACAGTCTAGCCCGACGCTGGCTCTCCCGTAGGAGAGTCCACAATGAGGACCGTACTTACCTGCCTCGGCTTCACCGGGGGTTCCTTACGAGGGAGTTTTACTGGCCTCTCTGACTATGAGGATCTGGGTTGTCGTGTCGGGCTCCGAGACCTTGGCCCTCAAGAGACCTTTCCGGTTTGGAGCCATCTAACGCCACCGCCCTCCATGGTAATTTCTTTCTTCCGCTGGTGTGTCGCCGTGAGGGAGACCCCCTTTCAGAGGACACCTACGCTGCTCTGGATCCAGAGATCTCCCGAGAGGTCGAGGCTTCCGATGATTCCGGGCCTGGGCGGGTGCGGACTCTAGGAAAAATCCTATCAGGTTGCTAGCTGCCTGCTCCTTCAGGCCTTGGAAGACATTTTTTTACATTGGCCACAGACCTTCGGGTCATGGTCGCGCCCACGGGCAACATAGGCAGCAGTCATGTGTGTCTTTGAGAGACATTTAATCTTGTGCACCGATAACACTTTTTAAACCCGCTGGCAGCCATCGGGGGAAAAAGTGCCCCTGCAAGGTCAAAGTCACCGGACTGCCAGCTAAAAAGAAAAAAAGGATGCGCGCACGCTATTCTATACGGACCAAAAACAAAAATTTGGACCTTCTCGATACCAGTGGACCGCTCCGAAGCGGGAAGGTTAACCGGCGTGTGAATGGGCTAGACAGAAAAGTATTTTTCTGACTTAACAGTTTTAAACACCTTTTTCGTGAGTGAATTTGGACGACGTCCTTTGGGCTCCGCGGAAAAAGGAGACTGAGCAAGATGGTACCCTTGGGCGGGAAGGGGACCGCACATGCGTGGTGCAAATCCCAAAGGCTTTCTTATAAAGCTGGGGAGTTTCTCCGCATGGGGGCTCCGTCAGCGCTGACGGCGCCCCCGCGGCCGCCCCCCACCCCCCCCACCGCCCCTCCCCCCAAAAAAAAAAAAAGACCACCCCCCCATATGTGAGGAGTGACTTCCTGCTTGTTCCTGGAGAAAGCAAGATTCCATGTTGCTTATCTCATGGGTAAGCAGTGGGTTTTAGCAGTACAATTTAAGAATAGTTTAGTGACTTTTCCTCCCAGGAACTCATCTGAACTTCTTTTAAATCCAGCTACACTAAGAGCTTTTACTACATTCTCTGGAAAAATATTCCCAGAGTTTGATTACAAGTTACGTGAAAAAAAATTGTTTCACTATCAAGCCATAGTGTGTTTCTATTTAGCATAAATATTACCGGAACTCTAAAAAAGATATTACAACATGAGCTGAGAATTTGGCATCATTTTCAAGCTGCGCACAAAATCCCAATTTCAAGCCGCCACAAGATCCCATGTATCAGCTTTCAGTTTAACATCTGGCCTTCTTTTTTCTATAATTTCCTGGTATTGAATAACTCTATTGGACTTTCTTTTTAATATAAGCTTGTTGAACCTGCCAGCTCAATGGCCTTCAAGCAGATTTTGAAATAGAAATTCCCTGCAGAACTTCCATTTTAAAAGGTACAGTCAGGCCAGAGCTTCAGAGAGGTTTTTGCCTGCATATTCTGAAGTTGCAAAAGTATGGCAGTGAGGAACTTAATGAAATAGAAACCAAGGATTTCAAACCTGAAAAATCCCCTCATATACTTCTGATATCCTGCCCCAAGCACCACCATTTTCCCTACAGGGGGGAAAACTTTGTGGACTATACTGTAGCTAACATACTTGTTTCTCCACAAAGGTCCTTGGAACAAATTTCAAATCGGGATTTTGCACAGGCAAACCCTTGATTGCCCATAAAATTCCCTTTGAAAGTTTGCCCCCATTATACTGGAGTCACAGAAATGAAGCCAATACAAAAACAGTTTGCCAGGCTAGAAACAATGATATCTTCTAGCGCAACCCTGAGCCCCACTATATGCAGCATCTCTGTGGAAGATAGTGCAACAATGATGTCTGAAGAACCATGCCCCTTCACGGAGTCATAAAACTATAATTAATTCTGTGCGCTGTATTATTATACATCTGAGTGCCAAGTATTTAGTGGTGGTTGTCTTAAGTCCAAAATTTGTAAAACATTCCAAAGCTCATGAGAAATCCAGTAAGTTGCACAATGCCTTCTTGTACCTCACATTTTACTGTCTGCCCTGTTGCTGTGAAGATACATTTTTTCACAGTTTTGGGGGGGGCCAAAAAAAAAGTATCGATGATTAATTGTTGAAAGGTGCTTTGAGATTATGCTTCCTTTATAATGAACACAGTAGATCCACAATGGGGGATCCTTTTATCTCCACACTAATAAGTTGAAGGACACTTAATATTCCGCCCATCGCAGAGAAGTTTGAATTGTATTAATACATAAATCAGAATTATATTTCAATACATACAAGTCACAAAATTAGCATAGCATACAGAATTGGTGTCATTTCTACATAAAGTACAAACTAACAAAAGCCCACGCTGTTTTGACCAAATGAAAGCTACAGAATCTGTACACTGTTTCAGTAGCTAAAAAACATTTCTAAAATATTAAAAATAATATATTGCAAGAAATAAAAATAAAAGATGGCTCTGAAACTTGAATGTGAACAAAATAGAAGAAAAAGGGTTATATCATAAAAATATGTAAAATCACATGAATTCCAGAGATTGAAACCCTATTTGTCAGAGTGATTCATGGTTGCAATTTATTTGTAAAACAAGAACAACAAAGGTTTTATTAAGACTGTGGTATATGCACGTGGCTTGTGGTATATTCTTACCAAGTAATAAGATGTGACTGTAATTAAATATAACTAAATCCATGAAAAATGAAAATTGGTTCAACTATCACTGCTGAATCTGGACAGAATTTGCTAACAGAACAAACTGAAAGTCTTTGTTACACTCTTCGGGTAATATCTCCAAAGGGGTTAGTCTTAAGCATAGCATGACAGGAATGAGTTTCACTGGTAAGCCAAAGTATGCAGAATAAGAGCTCAGGCTCTTAGATTTACTGTTAGTGCTCTTTTAATACTTTCAGTATGCCAAGGAGAGTCCCTTCTGCAGTTCATGGGGTAATATGTACAGAGTATGCTTGAACATTCTTTTAATCAAATCAGTGGCAGCCAATGCACTGGGGCAATTTTTGTATCTTTCTTGATATTTTCTTGTCTACATTTGTTGGTACTTGAGGATCTTCTTTTTCTCTACCCATATAAGAGATAATTTTAGAAAGCATTTTGTGTCTATATGGCGGTATATGTGAACAAAAGGCCTCTTACAAAATTAGGTCACAAGTAAAAATAGGCGTGGTGCAGTTAAGCATGTACTTGTATGTGACTTTAGAGTAGTCATGTAAGGGAGGAGTTTGGGCAGGTTATGGGTGGAACCACAATTTACATTCATATTTTATAAAATATGCACATACTTTATACACTAATACTTATACAAGCTCCCAGGTAAATGTAAATGTTCAAAGCTTCAATATAGCTGCTGTTTCTGCTGAATTTTGTGCTAGTATTTTATAAAGACATATAAAGGCACATTTTACAAATGACATCCAAGTGCAATCTGGGACTTCCAAGCCAGAATGTCCAAAAAAACCCCAAAACAGGCACATCTAAGTTCAGGCAGGATTTCACAAACGTTGACGTACCTGATATGGATATCTGCAGGGCAGTCTACATAGATGTCCCTGGAATACTATTCAAGATCAGGGATGCCTAAGAATAGCCTAAGCAGTGGCAAAAGTTTGCTAAGGGCCCCCCTATTTCACCCCTCACCCTTCTTTGCGGTATCACGAGACTTCGGCACAGGGGGAACATCTCCGGGCCTGGAACAAAGGCAGCACAGCAAACAGATAAAAGTAACTTTGCCGTGCTGCTGTGTGGGCCCCCTTCCTGCCCGAGCCTCCCAGAATTTATGCCGCTGGCCTAATGGTTAGAGTAGTGGGCTAGAGCCAAGGAAGCCAAGATTCAATTCACGATCTTGGGCAAGTCACTTAACCCTCTGTAGTCTCAGGTACAAACTTAGATTAAAAGTCCTCTTCTCTACACCCTCCGGATGTTTTACAACTAAAACGAGCACTTTCCCAATGCCTATTCGTGCTTGGAGCAAGTCTAATCTTGGACAGGGTCACAGTCCCCGATGTTTCTGAAATTGAATGAGGATGTCTAAGTCCATTGCACCACCCCAGACATGCCTCCACTATGCCCCTGCCTATTTGGCTATTCCCACAATGGAGATATTTTTAAAAGCCCTTTACAAAATGGTTCCATGAACGTCTTTGTGATGTGGGCATCCACATATACGTTTTTGGACGTCTAAATCATGACTAAGACTTAAAATGACCACCACTGGCACATATGTGTCTTTATAAAATAGCCTAAAAATAGATGCTTACTTGGCTGTCAAGCAAAGGCAAATTGCTATAAAATTACCCTCACAGTGCCTTGTAAAAGTCCTCTTACCTCTGTGCATTTCACACAATCTTCTCTTCTAAAAAATATGATTCGTAATACAGTAAGCAGGCGATCTACATAACAAACTCTACCCTTTCAATATGAAAGAACAATTACAGCAATATTCAAAAAGTAATTTAAAAAGAGATACCAAAATCTCTTCCTTGCATATGTTTCACACCCTATGTCGAAACAACCCCAAATTAGCTCTGGTTTCAAAATTACTTTGACAAGGCTTGTTAAGTGCCATTGAGCCAATGTCGACTTATGGGGACATATTTACTAAAGGTTAACACACATTAATAGAGTTAAATGCCACTCCACTCATAGAAATAAAATGGTACTGGCACTTAATACTCATTAACTCTATTAATGTGCATTAACGCCCTTTAGTAGATATACTCCATGGTGACTCTGTGGATAGTTGTCCTAAACTGTGTTCGATCTTCAATCAGGCAGCTTATTGTTGATAGAGTGGCATCTATAGCTGCTATTATTGTATTGTATCCATCACACTGTTGGCCTTCTTTTGTATCGACCTTCAACCTTGCCAATTATGCTGTCTTTCTCTAATGATCTTTCTCTTTGCATGATGTGTCCAAAATATCTAAGTCAAAGTCTTGTTATTTGAGCCTCCAAGAAGAGCCTTAGGTTTGATCTCCTCCAGTATGTCGTGAGCCCTCTCGGTGCACCTACCAGTGAGATCAGGTATTGCACTGGGCCTCAGTGTAACTGGCCTCCTGGTAGTTGTAGTTGCTGCCAGTTACAAAATTAGTTGTGGATAACCGATGTAAGGTAAACAGGGCTTTATTTCCCTTTCCCAAATAGGATATTTCAATATGTACAAAAACAAAACATAACCCTTCTTCGGTAAAACAGAAAGAGAAAACTAACACAAAAATGGCTTTCTTTCAGCTTCTTAACAACAGAAATATTTTAAACACAGACCTGTAGCCACCCAGAATAAGGCCTTCTCTTCACCTTGTCAGGCTGCTTATTCTTCTCTATCTTAGGGAGATTATATTATCTGCCAGAGAAGGCTACAATCCATTTCTTCAATATTCTGTTCAATCACAGAGGCTTCACATTGCATCGGCTCCTCAATAGGAATTAATACCTCTTTACTTTCTCCCTGTGTGGGCTTGGCAAACAGTCCGTCCTGGCTGTGACGTACTTCTTTTCACTAAGGGAAAACAGTTTGCTGTTACCACAATTACTGGGGTTTTGGTAGAAGGAGCCTCCCCTCTGTTGATATCTGTTTGGCAGGCTAAAGAATTCCCCTGCCCATCTATTAGGAGGAATTACTCCTGCTCTGAGCTCTGCTCTGTTTAGGAACCTGGAACCAGCTGGAACTTCTGACGGCAGCCCTTCTGAAACTCTGTGTCTCTCGTACCTCTCAGAGTGTTTTACTTCTGCAGGTAAAAAGCCTTTCCTTTGTTTATTATAAGGGTACTGGAGTTTCTCTGCTCCCCTTAGGCTAGCTTTGGATGGCTTCTGGACTTCCACAAACTGTCCCTTATCTCCAAGCCATGAACTCCCCCTTTTTGGACCGGAATAAAACTTCCTGGCTTGTACCTTTTTTCTTCTGTCTCTGCTCCAATCTGGGCTGTTACATTCACTCTCACTTTCTGTGTCAAGCTGTCTGTACCTTTCATTCAAGCATTCCTCGGACTCACTCAGACCTCCGTTCAGGCTTCCAATGTGGTAATTAGACACGCTCTCTTCACAGCTTCTCTCGTCCTCATTCATCCAGTTCCTTCTCTGGGTTTCTCTCCAGCTCCTATCCTGGCTCTTGGTCCTGTTCTTAGTCCTCTTCTTGTTCTGGGTCTGCCTAACTGCTCGTGAGCTGAGTTTATCTAGGTATTTCCTAGCTGCACCACTCCCCAGCTGATTAGAGTCAGGTGAGAACCTCCTGGCTTCTCTACTGGCTGGGTGTGTCTCCCTAGCTCGTGACCTCACTTGCTTACGTTGCCCATGGCAACTTTCTACCATGTGCTTTCCCCAAACGTTAGTATTTCCTTGCATTGCAATATCATCTGTCTCCATAGGGGTCACTAATGAGTCTGCTCTGTGACAGATTCCCCCCCTTAAAATATTACGGGCTGCCGCACAACTACACGGACAGCACGTAATTCTGCCCGGGTGCGCCTATAGTGCTCCCTGTAAACTAAATTAGCCTGGGCCTCTCTCTCTTTCCAAGGCTTTAACACGTTAAGGTGATAAACCTGTCTTCGTCCCCTATCGTTTTCTATTAAATAGGAAACAGGCCCAACTCTTTTTACCACTGTACCCGGTCCCTTCCAGTGGGATTCAAATTTGGGACCCGGATCTGCTACCTGGATGAGGACTTTATCCCTGACTTCTAGGTGTCTGGGTTGTGTGCCCTTATCGTAGTAGCGCTTCTGACGCTGCTGGCTAGCCTTGAGATTGTCTATCGAGGCTTTAGACGTCTTCTCTAAGCGCGTCCTTAAGTTATTTAAAAATTGGGGTACCCCTACCTCCGGTATTTCGGGTTCTACCCACTCTTCCTGCAGAATGTCTAATATACCTCTTGGGGCCCTGCCGAACAATAATTCGAACGGGGATGCCCCCAAGGACATTTGAATACGCTCCCTACATGCGTACAATACGAATGGGAGCAAGGTGTCCCACTCTGCCATTTCTCCCTTCCTTAAACCTCTCCTCAATAGATGTTTAATGGATTGGTTCATTCGCTCCACTAATCCATTTGACTGGGGGTGGTATGCCGCAGTCTTAATGTGGCGAATGCCAAATGCTTCCCACACTCTAGCAAGGTATCGCGACACAAAGTTGCTTCCCTGATCTGTTAAGATCTCCTGGGGAAACCCCACCTCGCAAAATAACTTGACTAGTTCTTGCGCTATTACCCTAGCTGAGATGTTCCTAAGGGGAATTGCCCACGGGAACCGCGTGGCGTGGTCTACAATCACTAGCATGTATTGGTAACCCCTAGGTGTTTTTATTAGAGGGCCCACTGTATCCATCCCCATGCGTCTGATGGGTGCCGAGATGGTAGGCAAAGGCACCATAGGTACGGCCTTTGGTCGTGCTATTGAGACCCTCTGGCAGGTAGGGCAGGAGTCACAGTACTGTTTTGTCTCTTTGTATACTCCTGGCCAGTAAAACCTCGCCAGTATCTGATCTAGCGTTCCCTGAACACCTTTGTGACTGCCTATCGGGTGGTCGTGTGCTAGGCGTAGGACAATAGCCTTGAAAGTTACTGGCACTACCAGTTGTTTCCTGACGGCGTCCGTATAAGGATCTATACTTTCTCTGTATAGTATGTCCTTATCTAGTAGGAATCTGGGAAGTATGGGTCGATCCTCTTGCGCCCACTCAAATGCTCTTTTGAGCGCGGGGTCTGCCCTTTGTTCCATTGGGAAAGAAGGGAACTTCTGAACTAGGCTGCAGGTACCCACGGTAACCCTTCCCCGGCCTCTAGTTCTGCTCTTCCTTGGGTCCTTTGATTTCTCTCTTGGCGTTTCCTAGCCTTGGGTTTTTTCTCCTCTTTATTTGGGACCTGAATCAACTCATCGTGATCGGGGAGTGTGTTAGCCTCAACCGCTTCTATCTTTTCCTTGGGCTTTTCCTTAACTTCCTCCCCCTTAGGTTCCTCTGTTTTTTCAACAGATGGTTCCTGGGTACCTGAGGTCCCAGCCAGAGACCTGGTCGAAACAAGGCCTGACCTTGTGCCTAAGCTTTGCAGCAATCCTCCTTTGAACGAAGGCCAATCATGTCCTAAGATAAGTTCCTGGGGTAGCCCTGGGACTACTGCCACCTGGATCTCTCTTTCTATCCCCATCCCCTTAACTCATACTGTCAGACGGCTGCCTAGGGTGAGAACTTACACAATCTTGACGATGCATATATTCATATGATTCTTGCAAGGTATTGTGGGTAATGTAGTTCATTCACTCCCAAACACAGCTGAAGACAATAATTGAGTTGTGAAACCAGTGGTAAGGCCAATAAAATACTTCTTTTATTGATGGGGTTTAATTCACCCAGCACAAATATGCTTGGTAGCAATATAAATGAGGTTACTTGCTTGCAGTGTTTAAATGGAAAACAAAGTCACAAAGCAAATCAGAAAACAACCTTCAGCTTGTCAGGCAATTAGCTAATGTTTTCTTAGCAAATAATTACCAAATAAAAAGGCACAAAGAAATGAATAAACTTTGCTTGTTAGGTTAACTTCTGCTTATTTTCCACGCAGATCCCAGCAGTGATTCTCCCTTGCTCACACACACAATCAGGTGCAGCTTTAATTACTATCAATTGACCAGCTGAAACCCTTTAGCTGGCTGGCTGCTACTGTGTGAACCCAAATCCTGCTTTAAGAGCTGTTTGCAGTGGAAATAAAGAACAAAGTTAGGTTTCTTTGTGATGGCTGATGTGTTTGCTCACAGAAAGCTAGCAATAGCATTTAGATAGAGAACAGTCCATGTAAATAGTTTCATCTGCTGTATCTCCCCCTTCATCAATCAGCATAGGGTCACTATCATACATTGGCACAGACGAGTCTTTCATTAAGGCACTATCATGAGAATGCTTATTCCCTTGCTGCCATTCACTATTATAGATAGGGTCTGGATCAGTGTTCATACCTGAGCCTCTCCTGCTATCATAATTCCTCTCTGTATAGCCTGGCCAGTATGTAATCCAATTCTGATGTCCAGCCTTCCAATCTTGATCCCTGGACACTGGATCTCCTCTCACATACCTTCTGGCCTTGGTCTGAATGTCCCTTCCACGTGCAGTCTTCTCTCTTCCAGGTAGCCACTGGTGATTCCTATCTCTGCCATTCCATTCCTCTGGCTGACTCCAGTCCAATGGACTCTGCTGGCATTTGGAATACCTCCCAGTATAGGTACTGCCTTGGGTTCTCCCAGACCTTCCAATGGCCTTTCTTCTCTTCCTTCCAGAGAGTTTCCTTCTTTCTCTATCCGCTTGGCTTGGCTTGGCTTCTGTTTCTCCAGGTGATTCTTTAAACTGTAGCTGGGCTGGAGCTTGTAGCTGTTGCTGAAGCTCTCCCTGAAGCTCTTTCTGTAGCTGTCTCTGAAGCTGTTATCTGAAGAATAAGCTCTATTCTTATTCTGTTCTAATGTGTGCTCCTCCCTAACACAGCGCAGCTGTGTTGAATCAGGCCCTGCCCTTTGAGATGAGTGCTTAGGGATTACCTCATAGCTCTCTTGATTGCACACACATTTTCTCACTTCAGCCCCTCTCATGGCTGCTGGAAACCTGGTGCATTCTGGGACTGGTAGTCTTTTATGTGAAAACTCTGTTTTCTTACTTCTACCAGAACTGACAGGTTGTTTGTTCAGAGTCACATCATCTTTTCTATAGCTCCTACCTGAGCTATGATAAGCTTCCTTATCACAATACCTTATGCAGGGGATATGGAAGACGGGCGCCATGCACACATTTTATCTGTACTTGGTCTTTTCTCTGACCTGAGGCCGCAGAGCGAGACTGCTCCAGGGTCTCCCAAAACTTCAGAGAGACCATGCTCTGTTCTGCGCCTGAGTCCATCAAAGCTAAGGCGTCTTCTCCATCCACCAAGACCTGGAGAAAAATGCCTTTCGGGACCTGTTTCTCAGCCCCGGCTATAAAGACCATTTTCACTTTACAATTTCTCTGGTAGTGGCCTGCCTTTCCACACCTATAACATTTTCTATCACCAGCCACATTATCAACAGTATCATCAGGCTTATCCTTTTTATACATTGTAACTCTATCACCCTTCCTCATTTTACCAGGATTTTCATTGCCATTTTATTTTTAACTCACCAATTCTAGAGGCGTCAGCTCTTTTGACCTCATAATATACCTCCGCCATATTAGCTGCCTCTTCGGGATCACAGCAATCCTGTAATGTGAGGAAGGTCCTTAACTCCAGGGATACAGAATGCATAAACTGCTCCATTATGATATCAATCATAAGGGATTCTACAGACCTCCCTTCGGGGTTGAGCCACTTATATGCAAGGCTTTTCAACCTTTGGTATAAGGCTCTGGGAGTCTCCTTATTCTGTATTTTCGCCTCCCTGAATAGGTGTTTGTAATGCCTGGGCGTAAGGCCTAGCCTATCCCTTCTGTCTGTTTTAATCTCCACATAATTAGTGGCTAAGGTAGCAGGCATTCCCTTAAATGCTGACAGAGCCTCTCTGTTAAGGTCATAGCAAATCGCATGGCCCACTGCTCTGATGGCCATTTGAGGGTTTCTGCAATTCTCTCAAAAGATTCTATATAATCGTCTAAATCATCATACTGGGTGAGCTGTCTCACAGACAAATTAGAGCAATTGTCAATGCTACTTGCGGCATTGCTGGCAAGTTTGCTGCTTCATTGTCCTGCGGCTTCCTGACAAGAACCTCCAACGCTTCCATCAAAGGTCGCTGCTTGCTCCCTCATAGCATTCTCCTGTACGGTCCTTTGCATCTGCTATCATATAAGCGCTGTCTTGTCCTGTCCCAACTGCGCTTGCAGCGCAATTCTGGACGGCCTGTTGATCCATCTCTCTGGAGCTGAACACCTGCAAAATACAAGAAAACAAGCACGTCCCAAGTGCGCCGCTTCTTTTTGACCACTTTCCTCTCGCCTAACCGTCATTGAATAGCGCCCCCTTTCTCAACAGTGTCCCTTCTATACCTTTCCCACCCATGGCACCGTTACCTGAGTTTTCTTGTATCCTTCCAGCGTGTGAAAACGTTTGTTGGCTGTTTCCTGTTCGGGCCGACCTGCCAGCGTAAATCCTTCCTTCATGTAGTGCTTCTGTCGTGGTCCCCTTTGTTCCTCCCAGCGAGGTTTTTCTCTCTTTGCTTCTTCTCATTGATCTCCAGCGAAGTCACGTGGTTTTACCACAAAAAATCCTAAAACACTACGCCAGTTATGTCTTGAGCCCTCTCGGTGCACCTACCGGTGAGAATCAGGTATTGCACGTGGCCTCATTGGTAACTGGCCTCCTGGTAGTTGTAGTTTGCTTGCCATTTACAAAACTTAGTTGTGGATAACCGATGTCAGGTAAACAGGAGCTTTTATTTCCCCTTTTCCCAAATATGATAGTTCAATATGTAGCAAAAAACACAACATAACCCTTCTTGGGTAAAACAGAATAAAACTGTAACACAAAAATGGCTTTCCTTTCAGCTTCTTAACATAGAAATATATTTTAAACACAGCCCTGTCGCCACCCCCAGAATAAGGGGGGGGGCCTTCTCTTCACCATGTCAGGCTGCTCTATTCGTTCTCTAATCTTAGGGAGATGTATTATCTGCCATTTCTTAACTTCACGACTCCCCCCCACCCCCCCCTCCAAAAGACAAGTGTCGGCCGGGGAGTCCCTGGCCCCCATTTTGTAATCTCTCGCTTCAATATGTTGCATCTTTTGGCAATCACAGCACGAGCTTCAGCATTGCATCGGCTCCTCAATAGGAATTAATACCTCTTTATTTTCGCCCTGGGTGGGCTTGGGCAAACAGTCCGTCCTGGCTGTGACGTACTTCTTTCTCACTAAGGGGAAAAACTGTTTGCTGTTACCACCACAATTACTGTCGTGTTTTGGTAAAGTAGCACTCCCCCTCTGTTGATATCGGTTTGGCAGGCTAAAGAATTCCCCCTGCCCCCATCTATTAGGAGGGATTACTCCTGGCCCTGGATCTCTGCTCTGTTTTAGGAACCTGGAACCATCTGGAAACTTCTGACGGCAGCCCTTCTGAAACTCTGTGTCGCTCGTACGCTCTCAGAGTGTTTTACTGTTCTGCAGGTAAAAAGCCTTTCCTTTGTTTATTACATAAGGGTACTGGATGTTTCTCTGCTCCCCTTAGGCTAGCTTTGGATGGCTTCTGGACTTTCCACAAACTGGCCCTTATCTCAAGGCTCTACACTCTCCCCCTTTTTGGACCGGAATAAAACTTCCTGGCTTTGGTACCTTTTTTCGGCTGTCTCTGCTCCCATCTGGGCTCCGAGTTACTGTCACACGTGCTCCCACTTGGTCTGTGTTCCAGCTGTCTGTACCTTTTCGTGCACACAAAGGCATTTTCTCTACGGGGACTCACTCACAGACCTCCGTTTCGTCGTAGCTAAGTGAGCTCCCACTATTTCCCCCTCTCATCGTCTTCCAAGCTGTCCTCTGCGTAATTAGACACGCTCTCTTTCCCCACCACAGCTTCTCTCGTCCTCAAAAACAACACATACATACAGTTCCTTCTCTGGGTTTCTCTCCAGCTCCTAGCCTGGCTCTTGGTCTCGGTTCTTAGTCCTGTTTCTTTGTTCTTGGTCTTCCTAACTGCTTCGTGGGCTGTAGTTTATTCTGGGTATTGTTTTCCCTATCTGCACCACTCCCCAGCTGATTAGATGTCCAGGTGAGAACCGTCCTGGTTTCTCTACTGGCTGGGTGTGTCTCCCGAGCTCGTGACCTCACTTGCTTGACAGTGCCCATGGGGCGAACTTTCTACCATGTGCTTTTTTCCCCAAACGTTTAGTTTTCCTTGCATTGCAATATCATCTTTCTCCATAGGGGTCACTAATGAGTCTGCCTCTGTGACAAGTACCAATTAATTTGTTTCTTCATTTTACGGTCCATGGTATATGCAAGTATTCGTTTGCCAGAATCCTAATTGCTAGACATCGATCTATCTTCCCCTTCGTTTCTTCACTGTCCAACTTTCCACAATCCAATCAAAAATCCTATACCATCAATAATCCAATGATTCTTTGAAGTATTAATTTTACAAGATTTTTGAATGAATCATTTTAATTAAAGAACAATGTTTTGATCACAAGTGTATACATATAGAAAGTCAGATTTGGATAGTATTGATCCGCAAGACCAGTATAGATTTATGAGCCCCATGAAGAACGGCATTCTCAAGCCAAAACATGGCAAGGGAGGTTTCTTGCTTTGTACTCCTGATTGTGGTTCAGTAAAAAAAATTAACTGGACTTTTGTTTCTGCTGCCTGTTTTGTTTCTTTCAACCAGTGAGACACTGCATTCCAACAGTTTTTCATTTAACAGAAGCAGTTACTGTAAGGATTCAACCCTGGGCTGAATGTTCACTTCAATACAAATAATAATCCATGGTAAACCAATAGCATGACCCTTCCAGAACACTCATAAATCTGCACCATGTTGCTTAAGTAGGAATTGAAAAGTAGTGAACTCAAGAATACATAATCCTGTGGGGACACCACAGGTGTATGGTTATTGCACTGGATTCTTGGCTCTCCATGTCAGATAGGCCTTCTGAGTGGGGTCGAGCTGGGGGTGTGTGTCGTAATGGGGGTGAGGGGTGATATGTGTCGGGGGGGTATGAGAAAACTATCCCATCCAAACCTATCTCTGCTAATCTATACAGCAACACAAACTGACCCACTAGCCAAAAAGCTTTTAAAGTCTAGAAAGGAATGGGAGTTTGGATGGTTTAGCGTCTTGCCTTTCTCTGAAGTATCAAGATGTGTTAGCTTTAGGTATAGTAGACATTTTTTCCTGTCCCCAGAAGATTTATACTCTAACTTTAATGACCTGAAGCAATGTAGGATTAAGTAATGCTTTGCTCAAAGAGCTACAAGAAGCAAGCCGTGGGATTCAAACTTGACTTTCTGGGAGTGCTCATCCTACTGCTCTAAAGCATTATGCTACTACCCACCACTCCACTCCACCATGCTAAGTAGGATGACCATAGGTCGTGCTGTATTAACTAGATGCAGTAGTAAAAAGAGCCACATCCACTTTTACTTTCGTAGATAAACACCCCTTATGATTTGATCGATATGGCAAGATATGAGCCCTTACTTTGCCTCAACATACTGCCGATGTGTGGTGATGCACATGTCGCAATGCCCTTTAAAAGCTGGAAAACAAAGAGTTTCTTTTTCCAATAGCGGGAGATGTTGCTCACAAAAGCATAGCTCCCAAACCGAAAGAGAAACTAAAGCACGACACTAGCAGGGCTAGCCTTAAGCCACACCCAGCCTCTAGATGTAGTTGCAGGCAGAGAGAGGGTGGGGCCAGGGAAGCAAACAATCCACCGAACATTTAAGCTGTTTCACCCAGGAAGTTAGGCAGAACCAGCAGACCGAGGCAGAATCTGGATAATCAGCATAAACTGGCAGAGGAGTCCGGAGCTGAACAAACAGGACGTGCTCAGACGTGTCCAGATTTACCTATAACGCCATTAACGCCGTGTCGTAGGTCCCACATGCTGGCAAGGCGGGGCGGCCACAAAAATTGATACTGGCGTAGGGTAAAATACTAGTATAGTTTAAAAAAAAGCTGGCTGCTGCTGCCGCGGCAAATCATGGACTGTCCCGCGGGGCCCCCTCTGAATCCCGTCCTTCCCTTCCGCTACGGCCGTGAGCCCCCCCCTCCTTGCCGGCTTTGAGAGGCTCAAAGGAAGAGTTGTCCCTCCCGTCCGCGTCTCTGTAAGCGCCAAGACCGCCAGGCCCTCCATAGGAGGATCATGGAGCTTGAATGCCACCATTTGTGGGCGTATCCGCCTGCATGGCCGTTGTGATGAGCCAGTGCCGTGGTGAGGTAAGGGAAACCCGGTACCCCCTGCCGTCTGAGAGAGGTGACGGCCTCAGAGAAGCACTTTGTGAATAAGGCCCGAGTGGAGCCTACCTTACTACGACTGACTAACTACTACTGATGTAGCACTCTAAAGCGACAAGCACGCAGCGCTGCACAGCTAGCCTACAAGAGGTGGCTAACATACAAGAGACAGTCCCCTGCCCCATCAGTGTCGATGCTTTGTCATACGGAGCTTACAATTTTGTTAGAACAAGACAGAGCATTAATCAGGTTTTAATCGGAAGGTACGGTGTGGTACAGTTTGGTAGCAGCTTTGTCCTATATTTTTGGGTCCTAAACGTGTAATGGGGGTTAGGGTATGATGAGGATGGATTCAGGATCTGAATTCATTTGTGAAGGGTTGGGGTCTTCAACCTGGATTTGAATAGGGCCAGGGAAGGCGCCTGGCACACAGACGCAGGAAGGCTGTTCCAGTCTTGTTGCGCAGCAAGGTGAAAGGAGCACAGTCCGGAGTTCCGCGATGCGGGTGAAAGCATTGAATAGAAGTGATTTGTTTACGGAGCGCAAAATTTCGAGCATGGTCGTAGTGGGATAAGGATAATAGATATGAGATCTTGAGGGTCCATAGATTGAATTGCATTTATAGGTCAGCAAGAGAAGCTTGAATTGGGATGCGGAATTGGACAGGGACGCCAGTGGAATGTGAGCTTGAGGAGAGGAGTAATTGTGGGCATGGCAAGGCTGCCAGAAGATTAGTCAATCAGCGTGTATTTTGCTCTAGATGTTGGAGGGGAAGGATGTGGCTTCACGGGGATACCACGAGGAGTACAAGGTTGCAGTACTACAGGCTAGAGGAGATTAAAGATTGGATAAGCAATTTTGTGGTTTGTATCAGAGAGGAAGGACGGCTCTGTCTGATGTTGTTAACAGAGTAAACGCAGCAGCCAGCTACAAGCCATATGAGTTGGGAAAAGTATAGAGGGCGTCAAGAGATGAACCCCTAGATTTGCGGGCCGAGGGAACAGGAAGGATAGTAGAGCCATCCACATGGACTGAGATAGGGGCGAAGTGGGGGGTGGGGGGGTGGAGGAGTTTTGGGGTGGGAAATGACATAAGGAAGAGTTTTCAGGCAGGTCTCCTTGGGCCATGTTCAGTATTTTCAAATCGGCAAGGAGACCAATGTCCAGTCTTAGCGATGTCTGAATACAAGCAGAGATCTTGGACTTGGTGTTGCCTTGCCGGAGAAATCTTAGGTGTAAAGAGGTAGATTTGGGAGTCATCGGCATAGAGATGTTACGGACCGCCCTGGAGGAACAGATAAGCACGCTAGAGCCCTTGGGTATAGAGAGAGAAGAGGAGGGGTCCCAAGACAGATTCCCTGGGGTACACCTACATCAGGCGGGGTAGGGGGAGTAGGAGAAGCCGCCAGAGCATACACGTAATGATGCGATGGGAGAGGTAGGAGTAGAACCATGTATAGTACAGAGTCCTTGAAGCCAAGCTAGGAGAGGGTGGTGAGGATAAGGCCTCATGGTCAATGGTGTCAATGGCAGCAGAAAAGGTCAAGAAGGATGATGATAGAATAGAGGCCCTTATATTTAGCCAGGAACAGGTCATTGGTGACTTTTTGGTGAGTGACATTTCAGTGGAGTGTAGGGGACGAAGGCCTGATTGTAGTGGGTCCAGGAGGGCCTGCAATGTGAGTAAGTCGAGGCAGCTTCCGGTGGACTGCTCATACAAATAGTTTGGTAATATGAAAAAGGAAGGAGGGAGATGGCTCGATAGTTAAAAGGGCATGTGAGATCAGTTGAGGGTTTTCTTGAGGATTGGTGTGGACAACAGCATGTTTTCAGTCAGCGGGGACAGTGGCAGTAGAGAGTGAAAGGTATAGGATATGAGTGATGGAGGGGACAATGAGTGAGGAGGATGGATCTTAGGAGATGGGTGGGGATAGGGATCTGCTAAACAGAGGTGGGTTTGGAGGAGGAAGCAAGAAGTGTGGTTTCCTCTTTCAGAGATCAGGTGGAAGGAGGAGAAGGTAGCAGGGGGAGTATGGATGGGTAGGAGAAATGGGGGGGAGGAGAGGTAGATGAGGGATAGGGAATTGGCGGGTAATTTTGCTGATTTTTTGTCCCATGGAAGTAGTCGGCTAGGGTTTGGGCAGAGATGGAGGGTGGGATCGTGGAGGTGGGAACTTGATGAGAAAATTGAGGGTGTTAAAGAGACAACGCGGTACAGAGGCCAGGTGAATTAGTCAGATGGATGTAGTAATCTTGTTTGGCAATTGCTAAGGTCTGACTGTAAGGAGCCAAGCATGAATTTGAAGTGTATAAGGTCTTCCAGGGAGTGGAATTTGCCCAGGCTCGTTCGGCAGAACGGGCACAGAATGCGTAGGTAACGGATGGTGGGTGAAAGCCAGGGTTGGGGAGTAGATCAGTTTCCAGGACGTGAGGGGAGATGGGGCAAGAGTGTCAAGGGCTGAGGATAGTGTCCATTGTAATGATGATAATGCTTCATCGACTGAACTCTGACAATTTAAACTGGAGGCAAGAGATGGAGAACTGGTGCGGAGAGAGTCAGGGGATTAATATTTTGAAGGTTTCTAAGTAGGTCGGAGGAGACAGAACGAGGTTGATCATGGTGGGAGCTGAATAGGTAATGTTAGTAGGTGATGGCCGAATGAGGGAATGAATGAGTTGCGGAAGTTTGATGTGAGAGGATTTTGACGAAGAGTATATTAGGTCCAAGGCAGTGGCCGTGTATGTGTGTGGGGGCAGTGGAGCAGAGTTGGCGGCCGAATGAATGGATTAAGAGTGAGGAACTTTGAGGCATTGGGGTCGGAGGGGTTTTCCACGTGAATGTTGGACATCGCCAATAATACGTAGTGGGTGAGGAGGGATCCATAAAGGCCTAAAGCCAGGAATCGAAGTAGACGGTGATAGAAGTTTGATTATGGAGTTGTATCGTATGGGCGATAAATAACAGCGGCGTGTTATTATGACGCCTCTGTCTGGATCACGCCGCTTAAAGGGCCGATCGCCCTTTGATCTCCTGAGCGGCATGTGATTATGGCTCCGTCTGATCCACGCCGCTTAAAAGGCCGATCCGCCTTTGATCTCCTGGCGGCGTGTGCTGATGGCTCCGGCTGGAGCACGCCGCTTAAAAGGCCGATTGCCCTTTGAGTCCTGGCAGCGGAGCACGCCAGCTTAAAAGGCCGATTGCCTTTGATATCCTACTGCGTGTATGATGGTCTCTGGCTCTGGGAGCCGGATGATGAATCCGAATGGGAGCACCCTGTATTTGTGAATGCTCCCCTTTCACCGGAAGTGCAGGAGCTGCCTGTGCTGATGGTGAATCAAAATGTGGGTGTAAGCAGTCCTGAGAGTCCACGGCGCATAGCCAGTTTGCCCTGCTGGAGGAAGGGCAGCAGTGTGCAAGTGATAGCATTTTGAACTTCTCCCGCACCAGAAACTTGTGTTTGTTTTTGGAGAGTCCCGAGGATGGGTCGTAGGCCCCCCGTCTTCTTCGGGAATGAGGAAGTACCGGGAATATAAGCCCCGACCTTGGAGGTGCGCCGGTACCCTCTCGCTATCGCAACATCACGCTTGGCAAGGAGATTGTCCCAACGCCACGCTGTAGAAAGTTCACTAGTGCAATGGGGATCGAGAAGGTTCCGCTGAGGAAAAGGGATAGGGACGTCTGTCGCAGACAGAACGTTAGCCACCCCCCGACGACTCATATGACCCAAGTGTCTGCCGTTGGGGGGGGATGGACATCCCACTGAGGGGTGAAGGAGGAGAGGGCATCCTCCCACCGGCTGTGGTGCTGCTGGGGGTCCACAAATGGCTATGCTGCTGGCGTCCATAAAACCCCTGAGCGGGCTGAGACGGTCGAAGGGTTTGGGCCTTGGGCCTTGGGCCCTTTTTCGGCTTGCGATGACTGTGGGGCACAGACTTTCCCCTGTTGTTGCGGGGGTCGGCGTGGGAGTGGGGTGGGTACGGTCGGGGTAGCTTCGGTAGGGGTATACCCTTCCGGCGGAAAAGAACAGTGTATTAGTTTGCTGTTTCTTCTGAGGGAGGGAGGAGGTCGTGCGCGAGCGGCGGGTTCAGGTGATGAACGCTGTTTCTATCTCGGGGCCTTATTCTCCATCGGTTTACCGAAGAAGCCTTGCTCACCAAGTCAGGGTACGTCTCAGGATCTTTTCCTGGACCCCACTGCTCCACGTCCGAAGACTGGAGCCTTGCCTGGCATCGGTGCGCCCCTATGCCAGCAGGACGCCACTCGAGGCTGAGAGGCTTGAAAAAGGAAACGAACCCGTCCAATAGGCAGCGCAGAAAGAGATAGTTTTTTTGGAGCACTCCACGATGACTGTTTCCAGAAGGGTCCGGAACCTACTGAGAGGGTTCGCCCACGAGGTTCTGCGGAGAAAGCGTATAGGTAGTAGTTACTCACCTGTAACAAGGTGTTCTCCAGGTAGCAGCAGGAATCAGTCCTCACCTAGGTGTGAAGGCGGCCGCACGACGGAGCCCTACCAGCGGATCAATTTTCTCCCCTAGCTGTTCAAGAAAGCCGTGTGGGAATTGCAGCGCGCATGCGCGGGGAGTTCGTCTTCCCAGCCCGAGGGTTGCCATCCTATTAGCCAGTCAGATGACATAGCTAAAAAGACAGCATATAAGAAATTTGTCAAAAGAACATAAGCAGCGATTGCAACTTCCAATGGTGAGGAGGGAGGGTAGGGGAGGACTGATTTCCCTCGCTGCTAGCCTGGAGAACACCTGTTACAGGTGAGTAACCTACGCTTTCTCTCCAGACCAAGCAGGAAGTCAGTCCTCACTTATGTGGACTCCCACAAGCTCAAGGCTACCGGAGACCCTAAGAACAAAAATGAGCTCGACTCTAGCTCAGCAGCAAACAGAAGGGAAAGATATACTTCCGCTGATAATACCACCCCACCGGTAAGCCCAATCCGGCGATGGAGTGGTAGAGTTGCTCAGTACCCTCAAAGGAGGATTAGACGGGAGGAATGCCTGTCCCGAAAGCACTGTCCCTACGGGACTCCCCTACCACTCTTCGAGGGACAGTAATGGACCGCAAAAGTCTGGCTCTGACAGACCCAAGTAGCAGGCCCGGCAGATGTCTGCCCAGCGGAACAGGAGCGGAGGTAAGCCACTGACGTGGCCCCCCACTTTGCCCGAACGCAATGAGCCGTGACTCGACCTTCCAAAGGAGAGTACGGCCTGCTGCCCCATAAGCTCAAGGATAAACAGTCCGCAACCCAGCAGGGATCAGAGTACGCTTGGGAGACCCGGGGAGCCCCAATCTATTGGGGTCAAAAGACACAAAAACGCTGAGCACTTAATGTAAACTGGTGCTCAGCGTACGGTCAAGGTTAGAAGTTCAGAGCCCTTCTACCAGTCCAGGGTATGGAGGGGACCGTCTCAGCTCGGCTTGAGTGCTGGTCTGGGAAGGAAAGAAGGTTGGAAGTACCACCTCCTGATTGACTGGTGAAAAGGGGAGACCAGCTTTAGGCGAAAAGAAGTTTCGGATGAAGTCACGTAGGACCACCCTATTCTTGTAGAACCTAGTGTAAGGGGGATCAGACACGAGGGCATGCAATCACTCACGCGTCTAGCGGAAGTGAGGGCTATCAAGAACAGTGTGTTCAAAGACAGAAAACGGACGAGAACAGGTTCTAAGCCATAGTTTCAAAAAGTGCGGACAGGTGATCCGCTGCAACACCACATTTCAGGTACGCAGTCAGGCGCTGGCGGGCTGCAGAGGTTTTTTTGGTTTAAGTAGAAGGAGACCTCGGAGAAACCTCGCTACGAGAGGGTCATTGGGAAGAGAGGTCTGCCGTCCACTGCGCACATGATGTGCTGAAAGAGCACTGAGGTGAACTTTGACGGAGTTGGACTTAAGTCCCAGATTAGAGAGGTGCAGCAGTACTGCAAGATCACCGACAGCCATGGGCAGGAGAAGGGGATCCTGAGACTGTTGGGGGTACACCCCACTCAGACTGCAAAGCGACGCCATTTGATGGGCACGTAGCATCTTTGCGGGTAGAAGGCCCGGTCGCTGAAGGACCAAGACGACCATCCTCCACCTCGCGCCGGCAGGAGAAGGGGAGCAAGGACTACCCCTCGTCAACCAGCCATGCCATGAGGTATGAGAAGGACCTGAGGTTGGAGGTTGCAGGAAGGGACCCCTGATCCCTGAGTGAGGAGATTCCGGTTGTGATACCCCCAGAGGGATGGTGGATCCTCCACCGCCAGTGGCAGCATGAGCGGAAAAACCACGGCTGTCCTGGGCCAATATGGGGCACACGCAGCTCATGACGGCTTTGTCTCGCGAGGAACCTTGAAAAGAGTCCCCCACGAGAGACTAGCCGGGGATGGGAGGTAAAGCATTACAGAAGGCTCCCCGACCATGAGATCAGAAAGGCGGTCCGCCGCAATGACCCGAATGGGGGTGCGGCTGGACGAGAGCAGAACGCGAGGAAGTTTGCCGGTTTGTGAGGGACTGGAGCCAAAGAGATCTAACCGTGGGGATACCCCACTTGAG
Organism: Ichthyophis bannanicus; assembly: GCA_033557465.1. NCBI lineage: Eukaryota > Metazoa > Chordata > Amphibia > Gymnophiona > Ichthyophiidae > Ichthyophis > Ichthyophis bannanicus. The sequence goes on along the minus strand of CM066035.1, from coordinate 598,441,313 downwards.
GAAGAAGCTTCGGAAACTACCAAGGTATCCAGAGACGCCACGTCGTGCGGCGTGGAGGACCCTGCTGGAGTTTGTCTGCAAGGCAATTTTCTTGGCCACCGGGAGATACACCGCCTTGAGGAGAATGTCCCGATGACATGTGACGGCCCCAAGAGTCAGAGCTTATGTGCCTCGCCCGGCAAGGAGGAAGGACGCCCCGTTGGCCCCCCTGCTTGTTCACGTTAGGAACATGGCAACTTGATTGTCCGTCTGGACAAGGACGGACTGGTTGGAGAGTCAAGGTGGGAGGAAGGCCTTGAGAGCTAGGCGGATCGCCCTGAGCTCCAGGAAGTTGATCTGCTGAGCAGGGCTCCCACGTGGTCCAGACGGCCCTGAGTACGAGGCCTCGTTTGGCAATGCGCTCGCCTCAGCCCAGGAGGGATGCTCCGGGTGGTCATGCACCCGGGTCGGCTGAGGTGGACTGGAAAGGCAGTTCCGAATATCAGTTTCGGCTGCCGGAAGTCCACCACCGGAAGAGACGATAGCAGCGGCTACGGGAGACGCGCACTAGGTTTCTGCTAGGGAACCGCCTGTGGCTTGTCGCCACTGTGCTGGACGGAGGGACAGAACCATTGAGCAGACCGCATATTCAGGCTGGGCATTGGGGGTCACATGGACGGCTTGCGACAGCCATAGTGTGCCGAGCAGAGGTCCTACAGGAAGCGCCTGGCGGAGGACCAGGGGCTGGACGTGGTCGGAAAGGCGGTCAGGCTAGGCAGTCCACATGATCCGTTTGAGCCCCTGTCGAGCGGTAGGTACGCCTTCGTGCCCGAAGATGTGTTGCAGCCTCTGCGCCGATGAACCTCGAGATCCTGTGGAGGGGAGCAAAGTGGACTTGCGAAGGTTTATAACAAAGCCCAAGGCTGTTTTTTTACCAGCAGATGTCACCGTGCGGCACGTGGCGTTTGGTGGACCTCCTGAGCGGACAGCTGCTCCCTGATGACGCCAGTCTTCGAGGTATGACGGAAAGACATAGAGCGCCAGTGAATCCCGGAGATGGGGCCGCCACGACCAGCGAGACATTTTGTGAAAGACTCGCGGTGGCGACGGATAGGCCAAAGGGCAGGAATCTGTACTGGTAATGATTTCCTGCCACCACAAACCTTAGGTATTGGCGGATGGCTTGGGGTGGATGAGGATGTGGCGTGTTTAGGCATCCTTTAGATCCAAGGAGCCTAGTCCAATCTCCCTGCTGGAGGTAGGCAGCAGAAAGGGGATTCCAAGGGTAAGCATTTTTAAACTTCTCCCGCAACAGGAACTTGTTGAGGTTGCGCAAGTCCAGGATGGGTCTGAGGCCCCCTGTTCTCTTTGGTTATCAGAAAATTACCTTGAAAATAAAAATGCACTTGACCTCTCAGGTGGTGGGCCGACTCCGGTTCCACCGCCTGTTCCTGCAGAAGACTGCTAACTCCTGAAGGAGCAACTCCCTGTGTCAGAGGGGGGCGCAGGAGGTGCTCCCTCCCAGAGGAACAGAGGAGGGAGGGACCTGATGGAAGTGGAGAAGGTAGCCTTCTCAGCACGACCTGAAGTACCCAGGCATCTGCGGTGATGCTGGTACCATCTGTGGTGCGAAGTGAACCAATCCGGCTCTCCTTGCTGGGAGGAAACCAGCGGGGGGGGAGAGGGCTATGCGGAGCGACGTCAAACACCCCCACCCGCCCTTCTGAGCAGGGGGTGTGTGGATGCAGGCTTGGGTGGCCTTTGCTGTGCCTACGGGACACGTTTACCACCGATCCCGCCGTCCCTTGGCCTGCCTGGCCCTGTTGGGGGGAGCTGCAGGGGCCTGATAAATGGGAGGTAGCTGTTTGTAGGCAGTCCGCCTTCACTCGGTTAAAAGGACTTTTTGTTCCCGAGCCCTTCTTTTTCCTGGGAAGGGGCGGAGGTCTTCCTAGAAAGAAAAGCCTGGTCCTGGTGAGAGTCTCAGTCTTCAATTTTCGGTGCAAGCCTTTATCCGCAATGGGCTTGCCCAAAGAGGTTTTCCCCGCCTCGGCAGGGGACATCAGACCAACTTGTCCTGTACCCCAAGGGCTCAAGGTCCTGACGACATGAAGCCAAGCACTGTCGTCGGGCACCGATGCCGGCTGCGGCCACTCTAGCCGAGGCCCTCAAAGCCATCATAGGCTGCTCGGGACATGAACTTTGAGCATTCCCGATATGCCCGTGGACAAAGGCTAGGAACCTCCGCAAGGGCTCCTCGTGAGGAAGAGACCAGCGGAGAATCCGGCTAGCTCGTTTTTAGCCAGATCCCGGAGATACATGCCCATAGTTAGAGCTGGTAAGTCTGGACACGACATGCGAGCATAGAGCCATGGAAGCACTTCTTGCCAAGGCCATCCAGGTTACGGGCCTGCCCTATGCCAGGAGGCACTTCCCCCTTCGGCCGTCTTAAGACGCATGCATGGCCGATTCCACTACCATGGAATGGGTGTGGCAGCTGTGCCTTCTGAAAAGCCAGGGCTCTTCGCGGACCCGATAGATAGAATCGACACGCTCTTGCCATCAGGACCGGCGCAGGAGGCCGGACTCTCCCACATGCGGAAGAGTAGTCGTTCCAGCATAGGAAAGGAACCGAGCACAGTACAGTCTGTTCCCGGAATCAGCGGGGAGAGTCATATCTTGGAGGGCGTCGAGCTCTTCGGACTCGACGGCTCCTCCTCGGGATCCGCAGGGAAGGCCAAAGCCTTTGGCCATATCCCTAACGAAGTCCGAGAACCGGGCATCCCGCCGGGGGTGACGGTAATGCTTCCGAGGCTCGGAAAACCCCCGGTGAGTCCGATGGGGGACACTCGCACCGAGATAGTCCGGAACGATCATAGGGTGAAACGGTCTTCCTCCTCAGACCTCCCAGACCGATCTCCGACGAGGCACTCGGTTGGGGTCGCCCGGGCAGGGTGCGGCGCCAGCCGCCCCGACCGTCGATGGGACGAAGTCCGGCGTCGGCAGACCTCGGTCACGCACGGGAGGCTCTGCCGAGGGTGTTAACCGTCGACCGATGGATCGACTTCGAGTTCTCATCGACTCGAGGATCGTGCTAGCGTCATCCGTGGGGAGTCGGACTTGGACCGTCGGACGTCCCGGCGGTCGGTTGGCAACGGAGGCAGCTGGCGCCAGCGAGGCCAGCGAGGCACGTGCCCGCTGCTGGTCCATGAAGGCAGACAGGTCTGCTCTCCAAGGCCGTCAACCTGAGTCCCAGGAGCTCAGGTGACCCAGCAGCCCCCGACTCGGGCCCCGACGGCGGCTGTCGCGGGAGGCGAGTCCAGAAGGACAACAGGACATTACCCGGGGCAGCGGAATCTTCAGACTCCAGGCGAGGTCGATTCGGGATGGTGTTCCTTCTCAAGGACCCGGGGCGGCTGTCGGGGCTGATGCTACCTGGCACCTCGCGGAACCAGGAGCGTCCACCGACTCCGCGCCTCGGGGGCGGGTAATTTTCCTTCCCGACGATGGTCCCCCGGAGGGAGAAACCCCACGGTTCCGGAGGAGACTTCGGCGACGGTCTGAGCTGGAGCCTTTTCGACGCGGATTCCGGCCTACCCGACGAGGTCCGGGTACGGCTGGGGTCAGCGAAGAAGATTCTCTCACGCTGATGCCTGCCTGATCGCCTTCACCGCCTTTGAGGACAGTTTGCTGCAGGGCCCACCAGATCAGTTCCTCAGGATCCGTGCCCAGGCGAGCGGCAGGCAAAAGTCGTGGGGGTGTCGGTTAGTGACATATTTTCGGTCCACCACTCGACCACACCGCTTAAACCCACTGGCAGCCATCGGGGGAAAAAGGGCCCCTGCGAGGTCAAAGGACCCGGGCTGCCAGGGAGGAACCGAAAACGAACGCTCTGACTAAGTCAGAAAAACCGAAGAAAAGATAAGCGACTCGAGACCGGCGTCGCGAGGGTCCGGGCGGGAGAGGGGAAAACGATCGGCGTCGAACCGAAAGAAAAAAGGATAAACCAAAGAAGAAAATCAACTTTTTCGCGCGGGACAAGACGGGGACGTCTGTAGGGCTCCGCGGAAAAAGAAGACTGGTCTAAGATGGCACCCTCGGGCGGCAAGACGACCGCGTCATGCGCGCTGCCAATTCCCAAAGGCTGTTCCTTTTTGAAAGCTGGGGAAAATTGCTCCGCGACGGGCTCCGTCGGCGGCCGACGTCACCCATAAGTGAGGGACTGCACTTCCTGCTCTTCGGTCTTTCCTGGACGGAAACCCCTGAGTTCCCTTGGCTAGGTCCTTTGTCAAAAATATGCCCATGTACAAAATGGTATGCCTGAATATGGCATGATGAGCATGGACCGCTTGTTAGGACCTTGCAGCCCTTGGGCCTCCGAGGGCTATCGACCCCCTGCCCAGCGGAACCAGAGGTGACGTGCGGGCTCTTTTGTTTTCCTCATAGCCAGCATTTTCACCACCACCATGTAGCGAGGTGTTGGGGAGTTGGGTTTTCCCTGGAAACCCGGGGCCAGACCGCGGTGGACCCTGTACATCGCTATCAGGCGCTTGCTCACAAATGGGGACTGATAGCGGGTCCTCCCATAGCTGGATCGTACGGAGTAGCACCTGGGACAGAATGGGGGGAACCGGAAACAGTGAAGAGATTCCCGAGGCGGGAACTCGTACTGCAAGATATCGAGCTCTTCAGCTCCAGATATTCCTCCTCAGACCTTGGGTAGCCCAGGATGAGAAGACCTGTTCCATATCCCTTACCAAACACCACCAAGGGGGTCTTCCAGGTGGCAAACACCTATGACAGGCAGGGGGGGACAGGTTCTGACGGGAGTCCTGTATGGAATAACTGGGTCTCTGGGGAGGTATCCACCCATCTGACTCCCAGTATGAGAAGCGAAATCGGAGGAGGAACCCGATTTGGGCTGGTCACCCTCGTCTGGAAGCCGAGGCCTGCTTGGAGGCCCAGAGGCCTGGCGGATCTCACCCCCCGAGGCAGAGATGGGAAGACGAATCACAAGGACCGACGCTGAGGACCCTCACGAGGACCCTGGCTCATCGGGGGTTTCCAGGGCGGATTTTGGTGGTCCCTCTCGAGGAAAGACCTAAGCGTGTCTAGGTGTGGGCCAGCGAACCTGGATTACGAGCGTCTGCTGGGAAGCTATGAATGCAAAAAACGCTACGTCTCTAAGCTCCAGCATATGGGGCACTCCACGAATGACGTGGCGGGTCCACTGCGATCGCCGACAGGTCGGGGGTCATCAGGTCAGGTTGTTGAGGAAGAGATGGGGTCCCTCGCTGGGATGGGCTCTCAGGAGACTGGCGCCATCGCCCGGGGGCTTCTGAGTCTGTACGGGCGAACCTTACGAGGTCTCTCCTTGTCTCGACTCCCCTCGGGAGAACGCCGAGGGGGCCTAATGCGACAAAGCACGGGAGCGCTTGTGCTTGTTCGGACGCCCCCGACAGCGACTTTGAGGCCGCCTTCTTCTTACGCCGCTCCACTTCAGGGGACCAAACCGGTTCGGAGAGAAGAGGACGAACCGAGGGCCCACCACCAGGGATTCCGAGGCACTGCCTTATGGAAAATGTCCTCGGAGGATTCTGCCTTACGACGTGATCAGGGCTTTGGAGGACATTTTATTGCAAATGCAAACCGAGCTCTGGATCATGGTCGGCCTCGAGGCACCGCGAGACAGAAGTCATGGGTGCGGTCTGAAGCGACCATGTTATTGGACATCTATGCAGTTTTTTGAAGCCAGTAGCCATCGGGGCAAAAAGGACCACCGGCGAGGTTGAAAGACCCATGTGGCCCAGCAGTTGAGGAGCAAAACAGGTGTGGGCGAAGCCCGCTAAACAGCAAAAATGTGAGAAAAAATTGTCCCCTTTCCTCAAATGGAATGGGAGCAAGGGAAGGTGATGGGTAGATGACCAGTGCAAGCCAGGAAAAACTAGTAGGCCAGAGGCCGGGAAACAAAACACTTGTGTCTGAGGGATGAGGACGTGCCTTCCGAAAGGCTTCGTGGAAAAAGGGAGGAGGAACTTGAGAGACTGAGGCAGGGATGGCAGCCCTTGGTCGGGGGAGGAAGAGGACACGCAGCATGGCCAAGCAATCCATCAAAGCTTAGGGACTTGCTCCGTCGGGGCACCGTCGATGCCAACTTCACACACCCATAAGTAAGGACTGAGCTATCCCGCTTGTTCCTGGAGAATGTTTAGTTTTCACATATGGGGGTGACGTCAGACTCCGACCGGAGCAATGAGTGGGAACGCTCCATCAAGCATCCAAGTGGAAAGCTCTTGGGAGCACTCCACTGCGCCTATGACGACTGCCTTCCGCCCTTCCCAACTCTCTTCTCTTCATTTCGCTTTGTAGTGAGGATAAAGAGAGTAGAAATGAAACACCTATAGCTCCTAAGGAAGGAGGGCAGGGTTGTGAAGACTAAATTCCTATTGTTCTCGGAGATCACCTGTGTACAGGTGAGTTAAAGCACAGTTTTACTACCTGTACAGGTGATCTCTGGGAACAGCAGGAATAAGTCTTCACTATATGGGTTACGTCGGGGTACCGGGAGGAGTCCTGCATCTGGAACGCTTCACAGTGTCCAAATCAGAAAGAAAGCCTTTGGGGAAAGCATCCCAACACGCCCTGCGTGCTGCCTTCCCGCCTTCCCAACTGCCTCTCCTTCAGTTAAGTTTTAACAGCTGAGACAAAACATGAGCGGAGAGACAGAGAAGGGAAAGATAGAGATAGAGAAAAAGCAACTCCGAGGGGAGGTTGGGTGGGGTTGTGAAAGACTTATTCCTGCCTGTTCCCAGAGATCCCCGTTACAGGTTAAGTAACTGTGCTATCTCCAGGAACAAGGCAGAAATGAGTCTCACATATGGGGACTCCCAGCTCAGATGCCCAGAGGGACAGTCCTAGCATGTTGCAAGTCTAGAACGAGCCATGCTATTCCTCAGGACCTCAGGCATCCTGGGGATGGAGGGTAGGAGTTGAATACAAAAAGGAGCATGGATAGCTGGCTTAGAACAGGGCTTCAAAAGGGGAAGACCCTGTATAGAGAGCATTTTAGTGTAGTATAATATTGTAATTTGGGACTCCCTTGTTGGCATTGCACAAGTCCACTGAAGCTACATATGGATATGTTCGAAGAGCCAGTGAGTGTGCTCAAGGGGTACCTCACTGAGAAGTAGAGGTAAATAAAGTTAGAAACAAAAACAAGTGGAGGTCAGAAGAACCTTCAGGGTGAGAAATAGCCCCAGGGGAAAAGCTGGGGTTAGTACATAAGAGGTAGAGGCTCAGAGGAGACGAGAGGAAGGTACCATGAAACGAAAGCTTAAGCTGTTTTGGCCCAAAAACAGTACAAAACTTGGACTCAAGAGGAAAAATGAGTCTGGACCAACTGGCCTGGAGTTGGAATCAGTCCATGTAGGGGGAGGAAAGGGGTTATGGATACCCTTGTATCTGATAAGGAAAGGTAAAGACAAACTCAGGGAGCGCTAAGCTTTAGAGTAACTGAAGCTCCGCAATGTCTTTCCTAAATGGGGTCAAAGTAGGATAAGAAAAAAAAAAAGGGTACATGGAGAGCTCCAGGTTAGTAACTAACCTTCAAAGGATTATGGTAAGGAAAAAGGTTTGTTAATTACCACAGGAATGGGTTATAAGTGTAGACCCCCAAGTATGCTGGCACAGCATTGATAGGGGCTAGTGTCCATTTGTCAGGATCATATAGGAAATGTAAGGGATATCTGAAACCTAACAATCAGATAGATAAGTAGATGGATACAGATCTATCTAAATATATCTCTCTTAACTATATTTATTTAAATAGATATGTGTATATTTATCTATAGTTAAATATAGACACATATAGGGTATAAATGCATATATCTATAAAGAGATATGGTATGGCCAGAAGACACACAGATAGATATAGATAAAAGTTATATGTATCTATATATCTATCTATCTGACATATATGAATATGTAGGCATACAGGAACATGTCTCCAGGTTATGGGGATGGAGAGGATGTACATAGAAACTCATCCCACCTAGGGATATAGGGAGAGTAGGAAGATTAATCGGACAGCAAGATGGTTGATACCGGCTTGAATACATACATAAAGAATCCTCTTGTCCTGGTTTATGACTGGGAGATAAAGTCAGAGAAGGAAAATGGTCTCCTTGACAAGAAGAAGTCTGAATGTGTTGCAGGAATTTGAGCGTGGAATAACCCAGGATGGCCTACGTGAAAATTGCAGAGGATAAACTTGGGTCTGCAGACAGGAAGTCCAGATATCTCCAGAATTGCAGTATGGAGAATGCGATAGAGGACGGCCCCTGGAGGAAGATACCCTGAGTGACCCGCTTATGAGGGTCAAGATGGGTATTAGGCGTCCTCCTAGCGGCCATTGAAGGAAAAAATTAAGTCTCTGATGAGAAGAACAAAAACAAGGAGAGATATGGGCCAAGCCAGGGAATGGGCCATCCTTTAGGTTTTCACGTAATGAAAGGAATGAGGCTTAGTGACCTCAGTATATGTAGCTTCAAGATGAGATAGTACGGGTAGGGAATACCTGACAGACATGGAAACACTGAATGGGGGAACTCCACACTAACCATCTTGGGTTATCTGCTAGGCAAGAGACGGATGCTCTCTAGCAAGGGCCCATAGTGTAAAAGGCTACTCTGTGAGAAGAGATGCAGAGAGCATGCTGCAGGGTGGTTAGAAGATAAAACTGGCTGTGTTGGAAAGCCAGCAGCTAACCAGCTCTATTCTGCCCCAAGGACAAGGGGGCGAAGAATAGAAGTTAACCAACAAGGACTGTGAAAACAGGTTTTCCCAAACGAGGGTTGATCAACCAGTTTGGGACTTAGCACTGAGGCTAGGAGGATTGCTAGTGGAGGGGAATCCATGGTTGGGTAGTGAACACAAACCAGTGGTTAACCACGAGGACATTGCTGTATCTGCAGCAAGCAACTACCAGGTCAGCGTGGAAAGGATAATTATTTTCCATATTCCTTGTTTAGATTACTGGAAAAAGAACAGACATAGGTAGGATTTCCTATTGTATGAGCTGCCCTAAGGCAACAATGGGGGGAGGACAACTCCAGAAGGGTAGAATCATCCCCCGTAGAACAGGTAGAGGACCCTAGGGGCTTACCAGTGTAAAAGGGCCACTCGTACAAACCAAATGTTGTAGTCAGAGGGAGGTAAGACAGAGTTGCAAGGGAGACCGGACTATGGAGGATAGTCCCTGACAGGTGAGATGATACATGCCAGCAGTGAGGGAAACAACTGTCTATTGATAGTTGTTAACTCTGTTTCCTTCAACAGGAAGAGGAAACTGTTAAGTATGGAATGATCATCAAACAAGGACTATTAGAAAAAAAGATGTCTCATGAAGAGATATCTACGTAGGTTAGGATAAAGGTAGTGCAGATTACTGACAGGAAGGAAGCAGCATGCCACCTGTTGATGCAGCGGACCCCTCCGTTGGAGAGAAAAAACAGCAGTTCGGGCTTCTGAAAGAGAAAAGAAAGTTGGCCTGCAATATCAAGAGGGACCACACTAGCGGGAGCAGGAGAGTCAGGGCCAGCGACAACAGACAGAAACCAAGCCTCATGTGGGCACAGGACTTATGTTCCAAAAGCTCACAATTTTAAGGGGAGGCAAGCAAGAGTCAGGGAGGGGGTCAGATAACTATGCTGGGAGCTTACTTGCATAAACGCTCAGCTGCTAGAATCTCAATCTGCCTGGAGATCCACTACTGGGGAAGCAGGGGAAGGCTTACCTTCCTCAGCTGGGAGAGAACAAGCGGGAGCCTGGTTCCAGAGAGAGTTGAGCGACATGCTATGCAGGTCCAGAGCAAGATTGGGATCTAGTCCAAAAGCAAACCTGAGTAGAAAGACAGGGCTGGAGAGGAGAACCAGTCCTGTAAGCCAAAAGGGTAGGCCAAGAAAGCCAAAGCCAAACCACAGGGAACGGGCCCTGAAAACCCACAGGAGGGGCAGGCCTCAAAGGTCCTGAGGAGGAAAGGACTGGGAGAGCCGCAAGGAGAATACCTGAGAGCGCACTGATACGGAAGGCAGCAGCCAAGGTAGGCCTCCTGTCGCCCCAGAGAACCCAAAAAGAACATCCAGAGGTAAAGCTTTTAATCTTGTGAACTGTTTTTCCACTAAAGCCAAAATAAGAGAAGGAACCTTGGGAGGGAGAGTCTCCGCACCTGAAAGCACAAGTCAAAGCCAAAAGTTTAAAGACAGTTTGAGCCAAAAGGACAGAACTTTAGCGGAAAGCATTATAAAAAGGAAAATGTGGTTTAAACCTCTAGAGCTGGGGTCACCAACCTCCAGAGGGCCGCGGGCCGCCAGACGGAACTACCGGGAGCCTCGCGGGCCGCACCCCCCTTCTCCCTGCCCCCGGCGAAAAAAAACAACAACAACGAAAATTATATTGAAAACAATGGCTGCGTAACTTTATTGAATTAATGAGGATGGCGGATGATTCATGCTAGGCAGACAACAAAGCTTAAAGTCCGTCTCTCACAGATGACAACTGACAGGAGGAATGGGACGATTTTGCGATGGGTGGTCGGCCGGTGAGTGCGATGCGGTGGCGCGCGTGGATACAATGGCCGGAAATCCGTGGCGGGCCGCAGCGTATGTTAACCGGGGTGGGGGTAGAGCCTCGCGGGCCGCACGAAGGGATCTCGGGGCCGCATGCGGCACGCGGGCGGCAGGTTGGTGACCCCTGCTCTAAGCGGAAGAGATGCCATCATGGTATCCCAACACACAGAACCGTAGGCCCAAAACAAACTGCTAAGGTCTGGGAAGCAGTAAGCCCAAACACAAATAAAGGACACCTATTCTGACTCTTCAGAAACTAGTCAGAGGAGGCCATGCAGGGGGAATCCGTACATGCAGATATTGATAGCCTTAGGGAAATGTGCATACTGTTGCCGTGAGGGATATAGATTTAGAGTCACTCCAGAGCTCTTTGGACACAGTGAATGAAAGCAATATTGTTTTGGTAGACTTTTATGCTGTGAAGTTAGCAGTTTCTGGTTGTTTTATTGTGCTTACAAAAGCTGTGCTGTAAGGACTGGTTTTGAGACGTCTGCCAATGTGTTTATCATATGGTTATGAACCATTTAGTGTCAAAAAGGCAAAATAAAGCCTTTTCCTTTTTCACTCCACTTTTGTGAAAGACTGTATTATCTTGGGGAACGGTTGGAAACGAGGCAGGCACAAGGCACTGGCCCTTGACCCTCGAACATGGCCAATCTCAATCACAAACATCGTAGTGGACCCGGGCCCAGCCCTTTGGTCGGAAAAACTACGCTGCCACCAAGGGGGGGGGATGGCCGCCGCGGCGGGGCTGACACACCCTCAACCACAATCCCAGAAAGAGGGACAATGATCTATTTGAAACCATGCGACTGCCTGGGTCTGTTGTACCCTGTTGAGGTTGTGGATCCTTCAGACCAGGGCGATGTTTCCCTTGTTTGGGAACATCTGTTATGATGGGCAGATGATGGGTAAAACCTTCTCCCCCTAGGGGAAGAAAGTTTGTGTAGGACATTTCCTACTTACTGGGGAAAGAAGAAGGCGTTAGAACAGCCTCTGGAAAAAAGGAAAGTCATGGTGGATTAACTGAGTAAACCTGGAGTAAAGACTCCTTGTTGAAGAGATTTTCTCCAGTGCAAGGAGTATTTCCCAGTCTTTCTTGTTGGCACATTGGTCCAAGTCTGAAGCTTGAAGCCAGGCTCTACGTCGTGCCCCTATAGCTAGAGCAGAAGTCCCGCTCACATGACTCAAAAGGAGTCTAGGGTAGCACGGGTTAAGAAAACTAGAGATATGTTGAGTATGACTAACCAGTGAGGAATAGTCTTTACCTCCTGGGCTCTTGAAGAGAAAAGGAGAGTCAAAAGATGTAATTTCCTTGTGATCTCATCAAGAGATAGACCCATATAACAACTATATGAGAGAATTCGTGCTGAAAGGATGGATGTCGGGAAAGGTTTGAAGTCCAAGGCCATCTAGTGTATTGACTCACGAGCCTGGCGGACAAAAGAGTGTCGTTTTATTACGCTTCACTCGATCTCCATTGATGATTCTACCACAATGGAATGATGAGGAAGTTGAGTCCTCTGAAACCCTGGAGAGTGGGGGCACCTGATATAGGTAGATCGTTTGCTCTGGAAGGTGGGGGGTACTTTTAAAGGAGCTTCCCACATTCGTAGAAGGAGATCCTGCAAAGAATGAGCCAAAGGCGGAAAGCATTATATTCTCCTTTGCTTTGCTAGGAACAGAGGAGGTATTCTGTCTTCCCTTGTGTAGGATCTGGTCCAGGCAATCAGAATGGCAAGTGATTTTGCCATATCAAGGAGGAAAGTCTGGAAAAGGAAGGATCCCCAGATGGACCTGCCCTTGGATAGGATAGATATGATGAAGGAACTAGCGGTTGGCACCAAGGGACTCTATTCCAGTATATGGCACTAGAAGGATACTGAATGGTGCAGTATGAGATCCTTAGATGGGATGGGTCGCTGGTACTGCAGGTCAGAACCAGAGACAGTCGGTAACAGATCGTCAATGCTAGGGATCGATTCCAAACTCAGCATAGTGGGGAAGCGAGCCTGACGACGAGAAGCATGGAAAGTGGTACCGACAGCAATGGTACTGTAGATATTGGTTTCTAAAGATCTCCGGTAACGTATTCCTGATACCGGTGGAAGACGACCAGCCAGGGTGGCACCACTATAATGGTATCGAAGGAAAAAGAGTTGCGGATCCGGAAGTATTCGGAACCGAGCCTTTGGTATCGATGGGAGTCCAGGTAACCACCCCCCCCACCACCCCCCCCTAAGGCGAGTACACGGTAACCAGTCCTCCAGACTGGAGATTGATTCCAGACTCGGCAATCCAAAGGGAAGAGAGTCTATCGATGCACGTCTGGAGTGGTACCGATACTGGAAGGTCGATCTCGGAGCATATCACACCGGCACGCACGGTAACCGAGGCAGCCAGACGATGATCCTTGGTGAGGAATGTTTCATGCCAACACCAGTGACCGATGCCGGGGACGATCGGTACCGCTCGAAGCGGATGCCACCAAGGGCATGGCTCAGGTATGTCCTGTGAGGGGTGAAACCTCAGGACCAACCTGAAACCCCACACAGGCTTTGGAGGCCGAAGCCTCCCACCGGGATTTTGAAGCCAGTGGATTCTAGCGGACAAGCCCCTAGGCATCGCTATGAGGTGCATGAGAAGTGCGCGCTCGAGGACGGGCTAGTCTTAACAGACTGTTTTTGGGGTTACCTCGATCCTGTGTAGAAGAAGATCAGGTCGGTGCCATGAAGTTGGAGGGGGACAGCGTGTGTGAGGGGAACTCGATGTTGAAAACTTCTTTTCAAATTACTATTGCGCGAGGGCTTCCGGAGGAAAAAGGTCAGGACACAACCAGGTTAGACACCAATTGTGAGGGTCTAAAAATAAATTCCTTGTACCACCACAGTTTGTACATTTATTGGTGAAAGTGGCTTGCGGTTCCATGAAGGAAACTGGAGCGGACTAGAAGGCCTGAGAACCGTTGGGTTGACACTAAGGAAGAAAAATATATTCCTTAAAAAGGAAAAAAGTTTACAAGAAAGAAAAAAAGAAACACCGGTGGTACCAGTGGCGTCAGAAGGCAGACGCGACCACAAGGGAAAACTAAAAAGATAAAAGAAGAATTTTCTGACGGTGACAGGACGCAGACGGCCTGATGGCTCCGCGGAAAAAAAACGAAAACTGAGGAGCGGCAGTGCGGGAAGGCGGGGAAGGCAGCAAGCAGGGGTGTTGGGATGCTTACAAGGGTTTTCTGATTGGACGCTGGGAAGCGTTCCTGCGCAGACTCCGTCGGTACTGACGTACCCATATGTGAAGACTCATTCCTGCTTGTTCCTGGAGCCTCGATGCTATCTCTAGGGAACAAGCAGGAATGGAGTCTTCATCTATGGGGACTCCCTAGCTCCCAGATGCCAGATGAAGGGAATCCAGAACCGGTGGAGGTTCGCCTTCAGAGCAGTCTCAAAGAGGTCAGGGATCCCTCGTAGATTTTCTGGTATTGTCAAATGTATGGAACAGAAGGTAGGGAGGGGTTTCTAAGTTTGAAATAGGTGCTGGAGTACAGCTGGAACAAAAATGGCATCACCGAGCGGGTGGCCTTGTCCAGACAATAATGGGCAGTGAAGGTATGGAGCGGAAGACCAATTTGTTGCTTTGCAAATTTCGTCAAGGGCTAGTGAGCAGTAGGTTTGCCATCGAGTTTGGTGCCATGACGCGAATGCTGTGAGTGGTGACATGCCTTTTGAGGGAGAGCCCCGCTTTGCAATAAGCGAATGAAATGCAGACCACGATCCATCTGGGAGACGTGTACGTTTAAATATAGGTAGACCCAGGTGACTAGGGTCAAAGTGAGATGAACAACTGTGATGGCTTCTAGGATGATCTCTGGTCTTTTGGAGATAGAAAGCCAACACACGTTTGCAGTCAAGAGTGTGCAGAGTTGCTTCAGCTCAAGCCGCATGCGGTTCAGGAAGGAAAGAAGGACTGGAAGGTAAATTGACTTGTTTAAAATGAAAGGAGACACCACTTTTAGCATAAAGTGTGGGTGAGTCCAAAAGAACAAACTTTGTCATGGTAGAACCAGGTATAGGGTGGGTCCGACACCAAAGCCGGAAGATCACTAAGTCCGTCTAGGTGAGGTGAGGGCAATTAGGAAGAGCACCTTCCAAGACCGGAAACTTTAGTGAGGTCATGGCTAATGGTTAAAAGGGAAGCTTGAGAAGCATGCGCTAGAACGAACATTGAGATACCAAGTTACCAGAGATGGC
>CM066035.1:598313504-598425962 GCA_033557465.1 Ichthyophis bannanicus | reverse complement strand
CAATACCCAAACAAGGAAAGGAAAGACAACAAAGAAATAAAGTACCAAAAGCAATTGAAATAAGCTGGGGCTCCCCTCCATCAGCAACCTTGAACCCCTCACCCACTACCCCCTTCACCTCCCCCATGCCCCCCTACCCCCCCAATTATTCCCCCCCCCCCCCGCCAGAGCCCAACCGCACCGCACCGGGAGTCCACAGGCCATCTGTCCGTCTCATTATCCAACTTTCGCCCCAACCCAGGTGTTTCAGTGAATCTACCTTAACCCGAGGCTAAAACCACACTCCTCGCCTTGGGCCCCAGACTCTGGATGTAGGGCATCCATATTAACAAAAAGGAGGCCCAGCGCTGGGGAGTCCCCTTCGCTGCCCTACATTCCAACAACATCAATTGATGAAAGCTGTTGCGCCACTCCCAAAAGGAAGGAGCCACCGATTCCCGCCACCTATGAAGGATGGGTCCCTTCCCCACCAAACAGGCCTTACGCACTGACTCCCCCAGCGCCCCTTCAACAGTAAGGAGCCCATGCAGTCCAAGACAACCAATGGAGCTGACCACCGAATACGTTGACGCAAGATACTGCTTAAATATGTTGCAATGTGCGCCCAGTAAGGCCGAATGCGGCCACAACTCCACCACATGTGGCCTAAGTCTGCCAAGGGAAAGGCACACCTGGGACAGCCCCCATCATCGGTTATTCGACTTCGCAATGCTCGCTGCGGAGAAAAATGAGCCCGCGTGATACATTTAAATTGGACTTCTCGCCATCTATTCCCCTCCACTAACCGCGCAATCCTCTTTAGGGCTGCTCTAATCGTTCCGGGGGAGATCTCACACCCCATCTCCCGTGCCCAAGCGTCTTCCTCTGCTGAATAATCCGGGGGAACACTATATTGATCCAACCAACTTTTCAGCTCAGCCACCTTTGGCGGATACTCCTGCCCCGCGAAAAACTCTATAATCTGCGCAGAGCGCGTCTCCTGCAACCCACACTGTTGTAAAGGATCAACATAATGCCGGAGATGAATATACGCAAACAGGGAGTTACCCCGATTCAGTTCATATTCATCACATAAAACCTTAAAGGATTTACATCGACCCTCTAGGGCAGCGATGGCGAACCTGTGGCACGCGTGCCAGCTGTGGCACGCGAAGGCCTTGCAGCTGGCACGCGGGAAGGTCCGCAATCGAAAAAAAAAAACAACAACCCTGTCTGCTGCCGTTGTCGGGGCCGCCGTGGCAGAATCGAGCGTGCCGCGGGGCCCCCCTGTACCCGGCAGATCCTGCCCTCCCCGTAGCAGCTCTCTCTTTGGAGCTACAGTCAGACGCGCCGGCTTGCAGAGCGCGAAGGGAAGAGTTTCCCTTTCGCGACTTGTTAAGCCCGCGGGGGCTGATGGGAACTTCCAATCTGCCCCCGCGGGCTTAACAGAGCAGCGAGGTAACTCTTCCCTCGCGCTCTGCAAGCCGGCGCGTCTGACTGCAGCTCCAAAGAGAGAGCTGCTACGGGGAGGGCTGGCTCTGCCGGGTGGGTACAGGGGTGGGGCCCCCGCGGCTACGCTCGCTTTCTGCCGCGGCGGCCCCGACAACGGCCAGCAGCCAGGGTTGTTTTTTCTTTTTAATTTTCCCTGGGGTCTGGGCTGGGCTGGGGGGGGTGGGGGTGGTTAGGATTGGTGATGGGTCTGGGGCTGGGCTGGGCTGGTGGGGGTTAGGAGTGGTGATGGGCTTACTGTTGGGGCTAGGTGATGGGCTGGGGTGGGGTAGGGAGTGGTGATGGGCTGGAGGGGGGGTTAGGAGTGGTGGATGGGCTGGGCTGGGCGACTGGGGGGGGTTAGGAGGGGGGATGGGATGGGCTGGGCTGGGGGGGTTCAGGAGTGGTGATGGGCGCTGGGCTGGGCTGGGCTGGGGGGGGGGTTAGGAGTAGTGCTGGGCTGGGCTGGGGCGGGCTGGGGGGTGTTAGGAGTAGTGATGGGCTGGGGTGGGGGGGTTAGGAGGGGTGATGGGCACTGGGCTGGGGGGGTTCGGAGTGGTGATGGGCACCGGGCTGGCTGGGGGGTGGTTAGGCGTGGTGACATGGGCGCTGGGCTGGGGGGGTAGGGAGTGGGTGATGGGCGCCTGGGGGGTTAGGAGTGTGCGGTGATTGGCTGGGCTGGGCTGGGGGGGCGGCGACTCGGGGTTATGGAGCAATGAGGTAGTGATGGGCTGGGCTGGGCTGGGGGGTGTTAGAAGTAGGGATGGGCTGGGGTGGGGGGGGGGTTAGGCTGGGTGATTGGGCACTGGGCTGGGGGGGGCTTAGGAGTGGTGATGGACACTGGGCTGGATGGGAGGGGGTTAGGGAGGTGGTGATGGGCACTGGGCTGGAAACGCGGGGGGTTAGGAGTCGGGATGGGCGCTGGGCTGGGGGGGGTAGGAGGTGGTGATGGGCGCGGGGGGGTGCAGGGAGTTAGGAGTGGTGATAGGGCGCTTGGGGGGGGCTTAAACTAAAAATTGAGTGAGGGGGAGATTAGGACTGGGAGTGGGCTGATGGGGAGGTTAGACCTGGAAAGGGGCTAGTGGGATTAGGACTGGGAGTGGGCTATGGGGGGCTAGGATAGGTAATAATGGGTTGGGGGGTTGCTAGGACTGGAAATGGAGGGCTGAGTGGAAGGGGGCCGCTCTACTCTGGATACTGCAATTAGCTGTGGGGGATGGGGCTTGGAATGGACTGGGTACTGGATGGGGACGTGGGGGGGCTTGAAAACTGCAAATAGCTGAATGGGGACGGGGCTTCTGGAAATGGAAAATGGGCTGAGGGGGATGAAAAGTGGGGGGCTTGAAGAAGGGAATGGATGCTGGGTGAGACTGGAACTAGAAGGGAGCGGATGTTGGGGGAGGATTAGAATGGGAATGGGGTGAATGGGAGACAGTGTAACAACTGGACGGAGAGGGAAAAAGATTTTGTGTAAGGAGGGATGAAAAATCTACAATTGGCCCGGTTATTGGGAGAGTAATTGGGGATTGAGGATTATGGATGGGGTAAAAATTTGTCGGGGATGAAATAGGAATGAGGAAAAGAGCAAAAGGAGAAAGATTAGTATTGTTAAAAGCAGATGTCGGAGGAGAGAGGAGAATGGAAAAAAACACTAGAAGACGAGAAGAAAGGACAACATGGACAGCAGACGATTTGGAGTGTTAGCAGAAAACATGAAGAAACCAGAAGAAAATGGCTGGACCAATTGCAACTGAAAAAAAATGCACAAAAGGTAGAAAGATATCTATTTATTTTGAATTTATTACACTGGAATTATGTCAGCTCTGGGAAAATGGGTCTCATCATTAACATCCTGCGCTTTGTTTGGTAAAAGAGGAAATTCATATTTTACGTTGCCACTTGTTCTCTTTCCACAGTATGCACTGAAATGTATTGGTTTAATATTTGCCAGTGTTGCCTTTGGATAGGTAGGGTATGGTGGCTTTGTCGAGTCCTGGTAATGCTGTCAGGATACGGCGAGGTTTTGCTATGGGTTCTAAATTGGGGCAGCAGTTTGTAGTAGTTCCTAATGTGCCCTGGCGGTTGGCACTGGATTATAGTAAATGTAGAAATCTTTTAGTCTTTCTGTAAGCCATACACTCATTAAGAGGACATGTTTACTCAAAGATAGTCGTATGGTAACATTATCATGCGAAATATTTATGCGAAATCAAGGAAACCACTTGTTATGATCAAATGACGTTGCTTGGCACTTTGCGGAAAGGTTCTTTGGTTTTGTGCAAGAAGGCGAGTTTGGGCACTCGGGGTGCTCAAAAAGGTTAGCCATCACTGCTATAGGTAGTAACTACATGCCCAAGACATTTTAGCCCCTTGTCACTGCCACTCCAGAACAAAAATATAGTCAGACGAAACTACAGTGTGTGGGTGTTGTGTTCAATTGTGGAGTGTGTGGTCGGTGCCTGGCGGCAAAGGCTACTGGTGAATTCTGACAGCGCGGGGCGAGCGAGGATGACTGGGTTCCAAACCAAAGAGACACCACAAAAGAACTGCCCCAAAATTTATTAAAGCCGCTGCCAAGTCCGTCAGAGGGGATTCACCAAAACACTATCTCGTATACGACTCGGCAACAAAGAAGCCATCAAGGAGATGCACAACCACACTTAAAACGAGTGGGGCATTAAAAACGCCGTATTCAAAAAGTAGACCTGGGGCGTGTAATATTCGGGGACTCCCACCCAAGTCACCAGGTGTCCATGCGTGACAGGGCCCAACGTTTTGTAGTGAGACAGATCCGGCAGCCCCATCCCGCCACGTTCCCAACTGCCCATCAGCGCGATGTCTAGGTCCGGGTGAAGGAAGTCCTGGCTGTATGGTGGTATACGACCGAACCCCCACAACGACCGAAGACACGTCCGCGAGACTTCATCTTACGATATCCGGTTAACATCTCCAGACTCGCAACAAAAAACCCACAACAGGTAAAGTTTGCAGTCCAGTAACAGCGACGAGTCCGTCGGAAGAACCTTGATCATCCTTATAGCAGCCAAACCTACCACGGACAGTGACAACGGGACGGGGAGCCCAAGCTTGTAACTGTTGCCTGAATCTTCGAGAAGACAATCTGTCAAAATTCAGTTTATAAAGTGTTTTAGGGTCCCTGAGGCCAAACAACAAATACCTAAATAGGGGAACTGACTCTCCTGCCCACCGAAGAGGGAAACCTCCCGCCATTCCTTCCTGCAACGAGCCTGCCACATCTAGGGCCTCAGATTTGTCCCATGTTGATCCGCAACCCCGCAAATTTCCAAAAAAGAGCAAACTACTCCAGCAATGCAGGTAGTGATTGTTTGACGGGGACGTCACATGTACTAAACAGTGTAGTCAATCACCGCGACGAATGGGAGCCATTTTAAACTCATGCTTCCATCGGTGCTCAGACGCCGACAGATCCTCCACTGATTTGCACAGAGGCTTCCACCTTTGGGCACCAACGGATCTAAGGGGCCAGCGAGTGAAAAGCAAGGGAGAAAGGGGGGCAAGCCTGCCACGTACCTCTCTCAAATCGAAAAGCATCTGACAGGAAGGCCCTCTACACAAAAATGGCCGCCAGTGGGACCCTCATAGTATCAGCTCCCACAAACTGTTTACACAATGTTGAGCCCTGACCATATTGGTGGGAGGAGGAAGTTTCAAATAATCCAACGTTAGACCTGATCGACGGCTCTTCCCTCTCCGCATCAAAGCTGATATAAACTAGAGATTGCAGGATTACGGTGTGTCCATAAGACACTGCACCGATGCCAATATTTTGCGTACTTACGGAATGCAATAGTCCGCCCCCTTTTCACAGCCCACCTGTGACTCAAGCTTCAACTCACCTAGGACTCATGCCAACCAAGATCAGCCTAGATTTTAGCCAACACGTGCTTCAACGAGGCACAGAAGGAGATAGGCCGCGGGGAAATAAGAAAAAACAGCTTGAGGGGAGAGACCTTCCCCGGTTTAGGTATTAAGGTGATATGGGCATGATTTTTCTCCCAAAGCCGAAGATGATGGGATATAAGTGAACACGCCCCTTGGAGGTCAATCCGTGCTGGATTGAATACATCATCCCACTAGCGGGAAAGAGGAACACCTCCTAGCTCCCCTAATCATTTGCTGATGAATTATGCCCCAGACTGGCCTGTTAAACCCATCAGGACCTGGAGAGCGAGACAACCACTAGCGCCTCTGAATAACCCTAAGAACATCCGTGCTACCGTGACGTGGCCGGGGAATTTCACAGATGGGCCCGCTGATCCATAGACACCTTGGAGGGTAATTTCAGCTTCTCGAAGATAAGCGATCATATCAACCGAACGATCCATCCCCTCTCTGCATAAAAATTCTGAAAATACGTTAGAGAAAAAATATACTTGGCGCTATCTCTCGACCCTCAGTTTGTAGCCGCCCCAACTCGTCCCGTATCGCCACTATTTGGAGGGCTCCCATGATTCCCTGAAGGGGCACGCACGCGAGCAGTCTCCCCGGCTTATCACCGAATCGATAGAGTTGCGATAACGAATAATACATATATGATTTCTTAGCTCGTTGGTATATCAAGTCATTAAGAGACACACCTGAAAATAACATAAGCGTGTCTTATTTCTCCGGAGTAGGATGACTCGTATACCGCCGCCTCCTTTTTTCACGGATAGTTTTTCCAACTGAAAAATCCTGGGAAGCCAACACTTTCCGCTTCCTAGGCCGCATAGGGCTATAATATCACCCACGTATACACCACTTTCGCGTGTGTCACAAAGTAGGTTCCGCGTGTACACTGCATGAACATTATGATTCTTCCGAAAATCCAGCCAAACGTGACTGAAGGGAAGGCCGCGAAACTATGGGTGGGTGTCTACTGGCTAATATCGACAGAGGGAAAAGCGTACAAATCCGCGTTCGCTGGGCGCCTAGAACTTTCCCCCCAAGAAACGACCTCACCCATACAGGCAGTATGATCGGAGCTCTTCCGAGGGGACCATATTTGTGCGCCTCCCACCTGTGCAAAAAAGGTCAACTCCGAGATTAATGTATAATCTATTCTGGCACTGGAGGCAAGAGCTCTGGATTTGATGTGTAAAAATATTCTCTAGCGGGTGCAGCAAACGCCCAAGGGTCCACCAAACCCAATCTGTGGCATCGGGCCGCAGCAAACGCCCTGGTGGTCTGTACTCGGGCTCTCTCCCCTGCCCCCGCCACAGTGACCAATCCAATATCCAAGAGCCAATTCAAGTCGCCCGCCAACACCAAGGGAGCAATTGGCCATTGTTCAAACCGAGAAGACAAATCGGGCATGACAGCATCCTATCCAACACATTCGGGCTATCCAGAGTCCCTAAAAATAGAGACTTCCCTGAGATGTTGCGGAGAGCCAAAAGGTACGGACGTTTCGGATCTGCATACTCCCGCTCTATTTCAGTAACGGGGAGTCTCGTGTGTTTAAAAATAAGGCACTCCCCCTTTCTTCCCAGCGGCCGGGGCACCCCATACACCGCCCACCCACTTCCCGCCGCAGTTTATTGTGCAACTAGCATAGCGGCAGTGGCGAGAGATAATGACAGAAGGTGTAAACACTCCGTGGTGAGTTATTTGTAACATGGCTACATCACACTGTAATCGAGCCAGGGGCACTGTAATAGCCTTCTATCTCTTGAAACCAGCGGTACGCCGGGTCAACGCCACCGCGTACATTCCAACGAGGACAATAGCCTATGCATGAAAAAAACCGAATTGGCTGATTCAGCCGTTGCTGCGCTTTCCCAACACAAGAAAGGGATAGTGGCGTCCCAGCCACCGGCCATGCCCCCTAATATTAAGGAGCGACCCTTAAACTCTACCTTGGGGAGCGGACAGATCAGGCCAGCCATGCGGTCGGTTCTCCAGCCCCACCCGTCAGCCAACCATCCAATCCACAATCCCTGACCTCACTTCATCTGGGCTCTGCTAATATTCTAAACCCCATCCCCCATGCCTATCCATAGGCACTTCTTCACACCCACACTCCTAATCACTTTTTTCCCTTTCCTCTCAGAGTTAAACAGCGCGGTAGGGTAGAGGCGACGAACTCTAGACGTGACTAGACGAGGACAAACCCCCCCCCCCCTGACAGTCCACTTGCTGACATACCCCCACCCACCATTTCCAGTATTTCCATCTATCATCCCTCTGAACAGCCAGACCTACGTTATACTCCCATTTAGGCACGTATGTTAGGTCGCATAACCCCAACACCCAAAACCGCCACCCCTTTTTCCCCCCCTCCCGGGCACCCCATCGTTCAGTATAGAAATCAAACCCCCATAATGATAGCCCTCTAACATGTTGCCCCCCTCAATGCTAGCCCCCCACCGGTAGGTCGCAGTCCATGGAGCATGCAGGGGAGAGGAGACCATACCCCACTACCCAACACACACTGACAGCCCTGAGAGGTTCGGCCTACCTCCGAGGCCACCCCTGTCTACATTTAGACAATTGCTACGACCCCGACCCAGGTTTAGCACCAACCCACCCTTCACCCTCCCAGGGCAATAAATGCCAAGTGACCTTACTATACACAAGTACAAAAGAGTGGCGACGGATTACACAAAGTACGACTGGTACAAGCGGGAACCCCCCCAGAAAACACCAAACTGACCCATCTCCCAAACAGAGTATCCAACGAGGCAGGAAAGGAAAAAGAAAAATTGAAAATTATCTTCACCCCCCCCTTCCGGACCCTCCCTCCCCCCCCCCGGGTTAAAATAGGCACAGACAGAAATTGAAGTACAACAATAAATTGAGCCGCTGATTCCCCTTTCCACAGCCCCCCTCTAGCAGTTCCACGGCAGGGGAGCAGAACGTCATCTGGGTGATAACACTCCATCTCCTCCCCCCCTACGACACTCTAAGCCACCCTCCGTTTGGAAGCCATTCCTGAGACCGGAGAGCCAATGCAGCTGTGAGGGTAGCCGCCGAAGTCCAGCATAGCCCCCCAATATTAAAGGGCACGCATGGGGACCCTCCACACCCCCTATGCACCCCCAGCCCCCCTTATGTTAACACCCCCGGATTGAGACCAACCCCTCACCCCGCCTTTGCCACGCGGTCGCCCTGAGTAGTCCCAAAGGTCAAAAATATGAAAACAGGCCCTTCATACAATTAAACCCATGCTAACTCAGGAACACACAAACTCTCCTGCCATCTTAACCGCCTCACCAGAGACCTCTGGGATGGTCCAAATTTGGCCCTATGGTGCATAGTCCCAAGTAATCAAATGTCCAGGACGTCCTATCTTCCAGGCCTTGCACAGCCGCAATAATTGCAGGAATCTTCCCCAGAGGCAAGGGCCTCACCACTGCATAGATCCTGTCCGATGCAGCCTATACCTTCAATCGGCTTCTGATGATGGTCCCGCCAGCTGCTCCAAGAAGACTAGGGCCTCTGCAGGGGTCCCCAGGTAGCGTGCCTGGCCATGATGCTCGACGCGCAGTCTAGCAGGATACAAGAGCGAAAAAAACGCAGTCCCTTGCTGGCCAACTGAGCACAGACAGCAGAGAAGATCAGCGTTGGTTGGCTAACCAGCAGTGAATAGTCTTGAAATACCAAGATGTGCTCAGTATCTCCCGCCTGCCTCCTGCGATTACGGGCCGCTCGTAGCACTTCTTCTTTCTGGCGATAGTCAAGAAAACATGCTATCACCGCACGCGGCAGGCGAGCCTGATCCCTCCTGGGGCCCAACCGATGCACGCGCTCCAATTTAATAGGGGCCTCCACCTCGTCATTGAAGAGTTTCGCCATCCATGTGAGTAAGAAACTGGTGAGCGCACTGTCTGCGACATTCTCGGGGATCCCAACAAACCGAAGGTTCTTTCTGCGTCCCCTGTTCTCTAGATCCTCCAGTTTATCCCCTTGCTGTTTTATCGTAGCTTCCAGGGCCTGCACTCTAGCAGCTAAGGACTGTTGGGTGTCCTCCAAGCCTGAAATTCTTGTTTCCGCAAGTTCCATCCGCCCAGTGAAGTCTGTTATATTTTGGGCAACAGACTGCAATTGGTCCCCCAGCTCACGAAAACAGTCATCAAGAGCCCGCACTACCGCGGCACTCACATCTGCCACCATGCTTTGGTCACCTTCCGAATCTGGGCTTTTAGGAGCTCCCTCCGCCATCTTTGAGTCCGGGGCACAGGCTTTGTCTCTCCTGGACAACTTCGCAGCCATCAGGCTTCCCCCAGTTCCCAGGGGGGGGGGGTGCTATTGCTTTCCAACCACCCTCTCTGTTACTTTTCGAGGGGTTCAGGGGCATGCAGTCTCTTTTTAGCAGGATAATTTGCCGTGTTGCGGGGTATGATGCCCGGAGCTGATCCGCACGTGTCTGATCAGCTCATTCCACACCGGAAGTCCCTTTATTTACCATTTAACAAAAGGTTGGTTGCCCTTAAAATATCCCCTTTCAGTTGTTCCCACTGTTTTTCTACATTCCCCAGCTGTTCCCATCCAACTAACGACTCCCTGAGGTATTGGCCCATCTTCGCAAAGTTAGTCTTCCTAAAGTCTAAGATCCTCGCCTTTGAATGGATTCTAACAGCCCTAGTCCTAATACTGAACCACACCATCTGGTGATCACTGGATGCAAAATGATCTCCCACTACAACATCAGAACACTTTCCCCATTGGTAAGCACCAAGTCCAGTATGGCCCCTTCACGTGTGGGATTCTGTTACCAATTGCCTGAATAGTGTCTCCCTGTAGAGAATCCAGGATGTCCTTACTTCGACATGATACTGCAGCAGGAATGTGCCAATCAACATCTGGCATATTGAAATCTCCTATCAGTAGCACTTCCCCTTTCCTAGCAATGCTGCGTATGTCTTCAATTAACTCTCTGTCCACCTCTTCCTCTTGTGAGGGAGGTCTGTATATCACACCAATGTAAATAGATTTCTCTTTCCCTCTTTCTAGTTTAACCCACAATGCCTCCCCTCTCCCTTTTAAGCTCTGTAATTCCAAAGCTTTAATCGTAGTTTTTACATATAGTGCCACTCCTCCTCCCCTATTCCTACCCTGTCCTTTCTGAATAAAGTATAGCCAGGTATAGTTACATCCCAATCATGGTTTTCTGTGAAAGCCTTGTAAAGGAGTTCCGAGTTAGGAATTTTAACTGGGGCTGGAGGAAGGGCTGGGAGAACCAACTTGTGGATGTTTAACAGCTGGGACAAAATAAAAACTGCTTTTATTTTCCCTGAACTGCTGTCAGGCCTGAGTTGTAAAGAAAACTCCTTCCCACTGCATGCTACACTACCACATTATGGTGGCAGCTTGGGGATTTCCTCTAACCACGTGACTGAGGGCAAATCCACATACTGCCAGGGCTGGGCCTCTACAGCGTGTCAGGATTTTTGTTTGGTTTGTTTGTGTGGGCTAAGAGGGTTAGCCTCGCCCTACTTAGGGGGTTTGAAAAGGTTAGTCAGTGCCAGACAAGCAGCCTCTGTTTTAGCCACTAGAGGCTGCTAAAAGTTGTTGGCGCTGAATACTCCAAGGATAACTCAGCTGCAGAAGAGGAAGCCGTGTTGGTGTTGGTGTTGCCAGGATGCAGTGGCTCCCCCAGATTCTGGCTGAAGGGCAGCAGCAGCAACAACAACAACAATCGTATCTAGAGCGCCAACAATAGTTTCAACCCGCCCTGTTGGAAGGGCAGCAACCGCCCCAATGAAACAGTGTGTGTGTCAGCACCCCGCTTACACTGGAGAGTGCACTGGAAATAGCCAAGGGATAACATGAAGCTCAGCCGGTGACTGAAGTGAACAGTTAGAAGGAGAAGAACTCACCTGTTAGCCCAGGAGGACGGAAAGGGGAGCTAGAATAGATGATGATTCCCCTGTTCCGACCCTCAAAGTCATGTCCTAGGTGAGAGCATGGCCCAAGCCATGACCCCTTCACCTGTTTTAGGTGTGGAGCCCGGGGACATTTTGCTCGGGAATGTCCCTAGGTATGGAAGGATACATGGATGTCAGCCTAACCACCCCTCACACCTGCGCTTTTGTGGACACTCTCCACCCAGGGACCCAGAACATTGTGATTCGAGTGGAACTTGAGGGGATCCGCCTCAGGCCTTCATAGACTTTGGTAGTGTGCGGACACTCATTCGCTGAGAATCTGTAACCTGATTTCAAATTTATTTATTTATTTAGCTGCATTTATATCCCACTTTTCACCAGGTCAAAGCGGTTAGACATAAAAGGGGGGGGGGGGGGTACAATAATCAGCTTGACAGAGAAAAGGGGGGCCGACAGCAGGGGGGCCAACAGGGATGATCTGAACAGAAAGTAACAGTACTTTGCGAGTCTCAAATTGACTAATGCAAAGATGGTAACACTGACCTGTATGCATAGAGACCTAAGAACATAAGATATGCCCTACTGGGTCAGACTAAGGTCCATCAAGTCCAGTATCCTGTTTCCAACAGTGGCCAACCTAGGTCTAGCAGTCTCTCCCCAAAAGACAAAGGTTCCTCAATGCTTGTATTGGGTCAAGCAGTGATATCCTGGGTCCCTTTTAAAAATGATTTATTGACCTTTCCTCCAGGAACTTGTGCAAACCATTTTTAAACCCAGCTACACTAACAGCTTTTACTAACATCCTCTAGTAACAAATTCCAGAGTTTGATTACACGTTGAGTGAAAAAATATAGGGGTATGTTTACTAAACCGCGCAATTGTGCGGGGTGCACTTGAGCGTGCGCTAAGGTACCTTAGCGCACACTAATAGTGCATTTTTAGTGCTCCACACACGTGTGCGCCGCACGCACAAGTGCGCGGCGCGCTAAAGTGCGATAGAGACGTGGAAAGGCATTCCGAGGGCGGAGGAAGGCTCCCGAGGGGCGGGGGACGGGGTCAATGGGTGGAGAGTGGGAGGGGAGAGGCTCCCCGCACAGGAGCGGGGCTGAAATTCAACAAAAAAAATACCGCGAGTGAAAACTTCGCGTTAGAAGCCGATTTAAAGGGAAGAGAAACCATTTCCGTCAGCAATGTACAGCAAAACTGGGGAAACCTACA
The DNA here is from genome assembly GCA_033557465.1 of Ichthyophis bannanicus. Lineage (NCBI taxonomy): Eukaryota > Metazoa > Chordata > Amphibia > Gymnophiona > Ichthyophiidae > Ichthyophis > Ichthyophis bannanicus. The sequence continues at coordinate 598,413,426 of CM066035.1, read as the reverse complement.
AAACGTGAGCAGTGTGATACATGTGCACAGAACAAAATTGCAAATAAAACTTGAAAATGACCACAACAAAAATGTAGAAAATTATAATTCAGCTGGGCAACAGTGATAGCAATGGGCAACAATAAAAAAAACCACTCCCAGGAAAGCTCCAAAAAAAAAAGAAATGATTTTTGGAAGGGTCTACGCTCTGTAGACTCTTTCAAAAATCATTTCATTTTATTGGAGCTTTCCTGGGAGTGTTTTTTATGTTGCCATTGCTATCACTGTTGCCCAGCTTGGTTTTGTTTTTTTTTCCCCTTTTTTCAAGGTCACTTTGAGGTTTATTTGCACTTTTGTCCCCATACAAGGTAAATGACCCACAGTAAAATTGTGCAGAGCAGGATTTCTGACTCGTCCGGCCAGGTTTCCTATCTCCAGGGACTACACTGTCTCTGTGGCCACAGTGTGGTGCAGCAGACACAGCCAGTGCCTATAAGGACCAGAGGGTCACAGGTTTCAAATCCCAGCTGGGGGCTCCTGCCAACACTGGAGACGTGGAACACTGGGTTGGCAGGAGCCCCAGCTGGGATTTGAACCTGTGACCCTCTGGTCCTATAGGCACTGGCCCCACAGTTTTACCCACCACTAAACAGTGATAGTACAGACACTCCTTTATTGCAGAGAACATAAGCATGGTTCAAACACCTATATTTTACCCTACACCGCACACAAACCATAACAATGGGCATTACCTACAGCCGAGTCCCCCAAATTCAGTCCTGGAGTGCCACAACTCAATCAGGTCATATGCTTTTTCCAACATAAGGACATCTCTGCATGTTGGCGGGAAGGGTACAGGTGGTGGAGGGGGCAGTGGCTGCAAACCACAGGCAGACAGTGGGCCTAGGCCTGTGTAGGCTGGCACTGTCCACCGCAACAGACAGGCTCTGTCGGATGTACAGTCATGGACTCCCCAGGGAATGCAGCATATCTGTTGGCAACACGGTGGTGCAGTGCCACACAGACAGTGTGTGCAAGAACAGAAGGTCACAGGTTCAAAGCCAAGCTTTTTCCCACAACTAAACTGTGAGAGTAAGGACAAACCTTTATTGCTGAGAACTCCGCATGGTTAATACGCCTATATTTTACCACACCAAACACAGACACCATAAACAGGCACATTACCTAGAGCAGAGTCTCCCAAATGCAGTCCTGGAGGGCCCCACACCATTCTGGTTCCATGCTGCCTCTAATAAGGATGCCTGTGCTGCATATCTATGCACCACCCCCATTGTATGCAGATGTAGCTCATGCATATTTATGAGGGACAGCATGAAAACCCGAACAGAGTTTGGAACACCAGGACTGGAGTTGGGAAACTCTGCCGTAAAGCAGCAGCCAACAGGGCCAGACACACCCACACACACACCCACAGGCCCCATTGGCCAATGCCTCCTGGAGAGGCAGGACAGTGGGCCCTGCGTGCATCTCCCAATACTAGCACTTGCATACCTTAGCAATGCCACCCGACACCTGGGTAAACGGTACACACCTATCCAAATGTTTCCTAGGATTACTGGCAGATAGTAAGTCCTACGTTAAGCACAGTTTGCTCATTGAGCTCCATCATAACAATCTTTCTGATGTCTGCGGTGTGTGCCTCAGGGTCTGGTCTCGTGTCAGTGTTTACCACCCTGGGGAGTGACCCCCAACAGTATTGCGTAGCATATCCATGCCTGTACTGTGCCCAGGACTGGTGTGGTGGGCAAGGCTGATAAACTCCTCTATAGTAGACACAATGCTGGCATAGGTGTGGGAGTGTTTCTCTGTCTATACAGTGTGTGGTCGCTGCAAACACCTTCCACAGCCCACACTGCCAGCACTGTTGCCAGTATTGGCCTGCCAATGTGCATAGTGAGGAGCAAGGTACCATGGGTATAGCCCAGACAGGGTGGTGCTGGACAGGATGCATCTGCACAGGGCATAGGGCACTGGCTGGGACATTGTAGTGCCTGGCCACCACCTACACAGACAGGGTGACTGACCTCTGTATGTCCTGCTGGGGAATCACTCTCACCCTGACTGTGCAGTGATGACAGCATGTCTAGGCACCCCCATAGTGCTATATAGTATTTCTCATGTGATATCTATGGGTTTCCTTTTGGGGCCCAGTCACTGATTTATCTGCTTGCTGTGTATGCTGACATCCCAGTTATGGGTGCACGCATCTCCACTGGGAACATGCACTATGAACTGCTTAGCAGACTGTTTGCAGGTGGTATGTGTCCTTGATGGAGCGGCTTGCAGGGTGCACAGCGGCTGATGGCTTGCTGCAGGAGAATATCAGATAGTGGTGGGTGCAGCTTAGCATATCCAGGCCTAATGTCTATCTGATATTGTGTTTATGGATGTGTATAGAGCTGCATTGACTGCCCTGTGGGGTGTCTGTTCCTCAGCAGGAATGGGGTTGATGTTCCCCTCTACTGCCACCTTTGCAGAGAGGTAGAGTGTGGATCTATTGATAAGAGACCCTGTTTGCCACCCTCAGCCCTGGAGGAGGGGGTGTGGTACATGGCCCACCTAGGGGTCCATGGGGCTACACCTGACTGAGACAGACAGAGATATCCAAGGTGTTTCTGCAGAAACTACCTATCTCACACATTAACACTGCTTTGGACCTCCGGCATGGCCTCTTTCAGCATGGAAGGTGTTGTGGACCTGGTCCCTGGGCGCCTCACCGCACCTTCAGGGTGAGCACAGTACCCGCACAATGTGAACAGTGTGTAGCTACTCTGTGCCAGTAAAACACACGGTCAGTACCCCCTACCGGGCCGAGGTGCTGTGTGGGTGCACACGGTCACTTCCCCCTACCAGGCCGAGGTCCTGTGGGAGTGCATTCGCCATCTTGTGTTCATCTGTGGACAGTTGATTTGCATGTGCAGTGCATCATGGGTACGGGTGGGCTAACCGTATCCTGGTGACCACAGCAGACTGTCTGTGTGGTGACAATGCAGGCTTTCTGCAGCCAGCCAGGGCGCTTGCTAGCAGCTATAGAACTGTAGCCCAATGGTTACGTCACTGCCTGTGAAGCCAGAGATCATGGGTTCAAACCCACAGTGGGGTTATTTGATAGGGTTGTCCAAAGCATTATTTTTTTTAATGTACATATTTTGATGCCAGCAAAAACACCCTCAGCGTACTGTACCCATAAGGTGCCTCTGAGGGCGCCCTATAGGGCACCTTATGGTTTCCGTCCACATAAGGTGCACTATACATTATCCTGTGATGCAACTTATAGGGTGCCCTATATGGGAAATTTTAGGGTGCCGTGGCAGACAGTGCACTTATAATGTGCCCTATGGAGTGCCTTATAGGGTGCCTTATACGGCACCTTCAATTACGGCACGTGAGGGCGTGTTTGCTGGCAGCAATTAATAAAATAAAAATAAGGTGCTACAGGAAAAGATATGTACATTGCAAAGCTGATGCCACAGCCAGCCTTACATAGTAGGCACCCTGGGGTGCAAACTCATGACCCCTGTATCAGCAGTCAGTGCCTTAACCATTGTGCTCCACTGCTGCTCCTCCTTGCATGTCAGCGCACCTACTTATGCTTTACATTCCTTAAGCTGCACAGTGCTGCCATCAAAACAGTACTCTGACCTTGCGGTACCTCATACGGCACCCTCTAAAGCTCCCTATAAGCAACATTCTAGGGTGCCTTGGCGGACAGTGCACTTTAAAATGTTGCCTTATGTTAACACGCTTTGAGAGTGCGTTTGCTAGTAGTGATAATTAAAATAAAATAAAATGCCTCCTAAAGCAAACTTCCCATAATACGTCTGCCTCAGCCAGCCTTGTTCATTGGGCTCTGAACCCTTGCTCCCTGCACCATTGGTCAGTGTCTTAACCATTGTGCTGTGGTTTTGTTCCTGTGTTTGCACATCAGCGCGCCGCCTTATGCCTCCCAATATTAAATAGCCTCCTAAATCAATAGCACACTGCCTAATGCACCTCTGCGCGCTGCCTTATGCCGCCCATTATTTAAATGCCTCAGCCAGCTGTCTTCATTGGGCACTGTGGGGGATTGAACCCCTGATCCCTGCACCATTGGTCCGTGTCTCAATCATTGTGCTGTGGCTCTGTTACTGTGCTTGTGCAGCAGCGCGCCGCCTTATGCTGCACAAAATGAAGATGCCTCCTAAAACATTAGCATGCTGCCTTATGCCGCCCATTCTTTAAATGCCTCCTACATTAATGCCTCAGCCAGCCGTCTTCATTGGGCACTATGGGGGATTGAACCCCTGATCAATGCACCATTGGTAAGTGCCTTAAACCATTGTGCTGTGGCTCTGCTCTTCTGCTTGTTCATCAGCGCGCCACTTATGCCTCCCGCGCAGCTTTCTCATACACTAATGTGCAGGGCACATGGGCGCCGCGCACCTTAACGCATATGTAAATTCCGGTTTTTCTTTTTCAGCAAGAAACGCCCACTCCTTATATGGCACCCGCACACTAGCGCGGCCCGCACATTACCGGGGTTTTAGTAAACATGCCCCATAGTCTTAAATAGTTTACCCTGTAGCTTCATTGCATGTCCCCTAGTCTTTTTATATTCTGATGATGTAAACAATCGATCTACGTTTACCCGTTCCACTCCATTCATTAATTTGTAGACCTCTATCATATCTCCCCTCAGCCGTCTCTTTTCCAGGTTGAAGAGCCCTAACCTTTTTAGCCTTTCTTCATAGGAGTATCCTTCCATCCCCTTTACCATTTTGGTGGCTCTTCTCTGTACCTTTTCTAATAACACTATATACTTTTTAAGATACGGAGACCAGAATTGCACACAATAGTCAAGGTGTGGTCGCACCATGGAATGATGACAGAGGCATGTATAATATCCTTTGTTTTTATTTTCCGATTCTTCTTGCTTTCCTTTTTTACTGAGTACCTAGCATTCTATTTGCTCTGGCCGTACTTGGGCTGCCACTAGCACCACTGGGCGATGAGGGTGTTATAAACATGTTATGCCACGATAGATATTCCTAAATCTTTTTCCTGGGTGGTGGTTCCTATGTGGAAACTTTGGCAATCGTGTAACCATAAGTGTTGGGTTTGTTCTTTTCCTAGGTGCATATACTTTGGGCACTAAGTCCACATTAAATTGTACAATGGTTGCCATTTGGATGGCCCAGTCTTGCGCAGTTTATCAAGATCCTCTTGCAGATGTTCCTTTCGCGACAATACCTCTTGGGTGGTATGACACCTTTAAATAGTTTGCCGTGTCATGGTCATTTATCAATTTGATAACTCTCACTGTTTTATTCAGCGCTTATTACAGGGTATTTATGAATATGTCAAAAAGCCAGCCAGGGTACCGTCAGGCAGAGATGACACCCCCCTGGCGGTACTCGCACTTAGACACTTTTTCCATTAGGGAACGTTGGCCCACTTAGCCCCGAATACCTCTGCTCTTCTTATCCTTTCAACTAACGGCAGTTCTCTGAAAACAATAGTACCTTGGGTCATCCTTGATCCCGCTGCAATGAAAGGACTTTTTCAGTTTTTGCCCAAACAGTTCTCTGGGGACATGAGGGGGGTCCTTTGTCAATAAAAGGCTTTCTAAAAGCGTCCAGATTACATCTATTTCAGTGGAGGCGAACCTTATTTGAGCTCCCGAGTGGTGCGGCCCAAGTACTGCCGTGCACAAAACAAAAGAATTTCCTCAAACGGGCCAAGCACGGTCATTTGACTAAGTGGTCGTTTATTTGGCATTCTAAATATTTTTGCATAATGTTATCGCAATACACTAAACTTTTAGAGTAAATCGATGTCTCTTAATGAGTGTATGGATAAAGAAAGACGAAAAGATTTCTTAAGCATTTATGCTATAAGTGCCAGTGATCCAACAGCGCAGGCCACATTAGGAAACCGTACTACAAACGAAAACACAACGCTGTCCCATTTAGAACCCCATTAGCAACATCCCGCGTTATCCTGACAGCATTCCCGTATTTTATCCTGAACAGCATTACCAGGATCACACAGCACCATACGCCGAGCCTTAATCAAAAGGGCAAAACACTGCAAAATATTAAAACCCAAAGTACTAAAGGCAAAAATACATTTGGCCAGTGAATACTGGGGGAAAAAGAGAAACAAGTGGGCAACGTCTCAAATAGGAATTTCTTCGCGTACCAAAACAAAGGCGCAGATGTTAATGAATCGGAACTTATTCCGCAGAGGGCTGACAGATTCCCAGTTAATAATTCCAAAATAAAGTAGATATCTTTCTACCTTTTTGGGAATGTTTTTACAGTTATTTGCACAAGTTGCAATTGGTCTCAGCGCTATGTTGTCCTTCTGGTATTCGTTTCATGTGTTCTGGCTAACTCTCTCTCCATGCTATGCTGTCCGCATTTGTCCTTTACTCTGCATTCTCTCTTCTAGTTTCTTTTTCCATTCTCATCTCGTCTCTTACATCTGCCTTTAATCATACTAATCTTTCACTCCTTTTGGTCTCGTATCATCATTCCTATGTCATCGCCCGAGCACAATTTTAAAGTCCCCTTCCATCATCAAGTCACAAATTACGCTCGCCAATACCGGGCGGCAATTGTTAGATTTTTCATCACCTCCTTAACAAAAAATATCATTTTTCCCCTATTCGCATTTTACATATCACAGCCCGGCGGCCATCCCATTCTAATGTCCTCCCCCGAACAATCAAGCTGAATCAGCTCCCTTCCTAGTTACACAGTCTACAGACATCCATTCCCTTTCTCAAGGCCCCCGCCGCACCTTCACATCAGCCGCTATTTCCATTCCAGAACGCCGTCACCGTTTCCTCGCATCAGGCTATTTGTGGCAGTGACAAGACCCCCACGTACCCACTTCCAATCAGCCCCCATTTCCATTCCAATTGCCCTTCATACCGCAACAGCTATTTGCAGTTCAAGGCAAGACCCCTGCCACTCAGGGGCCGCATTTCGACAGCTCGCTAGCAACGGCCCCCAACCCATTAGCCAGTCCCCTAGAGCTCCCACCATAGCCCACTCCCAGTCCTAATCCCACCCGCCCATTTACAGTCCTAACCTCACATGCAGCCCACTCGACGGCAGTTCCTAGATCGCCCCCCATCAATCAATTTGGTATGTTTAAAAGCCGGGCCCGTCCAGCGCGCCTATCACCACTCCTAAACCCCCAGCGCACCACTCAAACACTCCTACCCCCCCAGCCCAGCGCAATCACCACTCCTAACCCCCCCAACCACCGCCCCCCAGTGCCACATCAACCACTCCTTAAAACCACCCCCCCCAGCCAGCACAGTGCCTTCACCACCAACTCCTAACCCCCCCAGCCCAGTGCCCATCAACAACTCCTAACACCCCAACACCACAGCCCAGAAACACATCACTAATCATAACAACCCCCCAGCCCAAGCCCCCAGCCCACTAATCCAATACTCCTAACCCCCCCAGCCCAGCCCCAGCCCAACACCACTCCTTAACCCCCCCCCAGGACATCAACACTCCTACCACCCAGCACAGCGCCCATCACCAACTCCTAACACCACCACCCAGCCCAGGCCGGTGTGCCCATCAACACTCCTAACACCCCCCAGCCCAGTGCCCATCACCACTCTTCACCCCCCCACCCCCACCCCAGCCTATAACTACTCCTAACACCCCACAGCCCAGCCCCAGCCAAGACAATCCATCACTACTCATAACCCCCCACCAGACCAGGCAAGCCCAGCCAATCACAACTCCTAACCCCCCCAGCCCAGCCCAGCCCAATCCAAGCTCATAACCACCCCCCACCAGTCAAGCCGCGCCCCATCCCCATCCCTAACCCCCCCCTCCAAGCCACATCACCACTCCTAACCCCCCCAGCCCAGCCCCAGCCCATGACCACTCCTAACCCCACCAGCCCAGCCCAGCCCAAGCCCATCACCACTCCTAACCCCAACCCCCCCCACCGCCAGCCCAGCCAGGGGAAAATTAAAAAAAAAAAAAAAAAACAACCCTGTCTGCTGCAGTTGTCGGGGCCGCCGCGCGCAGAATCGAGCGTGCCGCGGGGGGGGGGGGGGGGGGCAACCCCCCCTGTACCCACCCGGGGCAGACGCTGCCCTCCCCGTAGCAGCTATCTCTTTGGAGCTGCAGTCAGACGCGCCGGCTTGCAGAGACGCGAGGGGAAAGAGTTCCCTCGCTGCCTCTGTTAAGCCAGCGGGGGCTGATGGGAAGTTCCCATCAGCACCCGCGGGATTAACAGAGTCGCGAAAGGGAAACTCTTCCATTCGCGCTCTGCAAAGACGGACGGGTCTGACTGTAGCTCCAAAGAAGGAGCTGCTACGGGGAGGCCAGGATCAGGACGCCGGGTCAAGGGGGGCCCGCCGGCTACGCTCGATTCTGCCGCGGCGGCCACGAACAACCGGCAGCCGGAAGGGTTCTGGCTTTTTGGTTTTCGATTGCTGGACCTTCACCGCGTGTGGCCAGGCGGGCCAAGGCGGCAGCCTTCGCACGTGCTGCCACAGCTGGCACACGTGCCATAGGTTTGCGCCATCGCTTGCACAGAGACATCACAATCAACTCACATTTGTCTTACCTGTTTATGAATCACTTTCAAAAAAAAAAAAACATAACAAAATTAGGTTAAGACAAGATCTTCCTTGTCTAAAAGCCATGTTGGACGGTCTCTCCCTTAAGACAGGGACTATCTACATGTTGAGTAATTTGTATTATGATATGGTTCTATACAATTTTTGTACCTAGGTACTGAGTCAGGATCAACCGGTCTGTAGTTTCCTGGCATCACCCCGGGAAACCCTTTTTAAAAATTGGGTTACATTGGCCACCTCTCCAAATGTGCAGGGATTACAGTAGAGGATTTTAATGATAGTTCCGGATTACGAATAGCAGTGTCTGCAATCTCCTATTTAAGTTCAGGCAAAACACTTGAATGTTCGACACCCATCCGGTCCAGGTGATTTGCTAATCTTCAGTTCTCAAGTAGTTGTTAATTATCATCTTGTTTTCCCGGTGATATCAACATTGTCTTGTGTCAGTTCTTGCTACAGTATCACCTTGTAATACTACTTCAGTAAGTGGGTAACATCTCTACATCTTCCTCAGTTAGTCAGTAAAGATCAAAGCAAAGAATTCATTGTGTCTCTCACGCTTTAGCGTAAGCCTTGTCCCCTCTTACTGCCCCTGTCTTTTTACCCCTGTATCATCTAAATGGTCCAACTGGTTCTCACAGGGTTTTTTGCTACAAATGTACGTGGAAACAAGTCGTCTTATTACGCGGGTTTGGCGTTTCCACAAGCAATTTCTTCTCAAATATTCTATCTTTTGCCTGCCTTATCAATGCCTTGCATTTAAAATTTGCCAAGTGCTAGTTGAGTTGCTGTTTCCAGTTTTCGCCAGTTGTGGCTCTTTTTTCCATTTCCATGAAAGAGGCTTTTTTGGCCAGCTACAGCTCTCTATGACCCTCACATTTAAACCATGCGTCTGGCAGTTTTTTTTGGACTCTCCTTCACTTTTCTTAAACGAATGCGAATAACAGCTGGCCTGGGATCCCCAAGGACAGTATGTTTTATTTTATAAAACACACCCAAGCTTGATGTAAGTCTTTCAACCTTTGCAACTGCTCCTTTTAGTTTTTTTTTTCTAAACTATTTTCACTTCATTTATCATAGTCTCCCTTTTTGAAAAGGTAGTAAAAGGTAGTGACTGTGGATTTCCTTATCATCCCCCTCCTCACGCCCTCAGTCATAAATTAAATTTAAATCAACCTTGATTCATGTTATGATCACTATTGCCAAGTGGCCCCAAACCACCCTTCTCTCTGGACCACGATTGGTGTCGTTTCCCACTAAGGGACTGTCCAAAATGGCTTCCCCTACTGGTCGTGGTTTTCATTGAACCAGTATGCTCCCAAGAAGCAGGTCATGTATTTCATCTAGAAAACCTTTATTCTCCCTACGAATGTCCTGCCCGTGACACTGACCCCAGTCAATACCAGGGTAATTGAAATCACCCATTATTATTACTGTCTGTAAACTTTTATAGATTCCCTGATTTCTTTGAGCATTTCATCATTCAATTTTGTTCATTCTGGCCAGGAGGTCGACAGTGTGAGCAACCCCACTGCATCGCCTTCCCCTTTTTACATGGAATTTCAATCCATAGAGATTCTACAGCGAATTTTGTTTCCTCGCAAAACTTTAATCTTTGTGACTCAATGTATCTCTATAACATAACATAAAGCGCAACCACCGTCACCAATTTGATTCATCTCTATCCATTATATGATATCTCGATAGTTTGTACCAGGTATCACATGTTCCACTGGTTAGGTCATCCTTTCGCTCATGTCTTCTGAGATTACCAATAATATATAACTTTTCATGTTGGTTGCTTTATATTATTCTAACTCTCCCATCTTCTTATTTTTTTAGACTTCTAAGCCATATTGCATCACAAGCATTTTACAGGACTGTATTTTATTCATATAATTATTCAATCTGGTTCATCGGCAAGTGGCAGGGGTAATTTGGAAATCTCTTTAAGCTTATCTGTCTGCTCTGTACTCAGGGTCCATTTGGGCTACCTTGGTCTGTACTTGGAATCTCACTCTGCTGAATATGTGCCCTAACTCCATTTTTTTTGGTAGTATTCCCTTCAAGGATACATTGTTCCGAACCATGCACTCTTGGGGACGGCCGATGTTGCATCTCCCTTGGTATCTAAACTTTAAACAAGTCTGCTCTAATTAGCCTTTTTAAAGGGTTTAATGCCAACAGACCTGATGGGTTCCATCTCGGGGTTAAGATGAAGCCTATCTACCTTTTGGAAGAGTCCCTCCTTTCCCCAGAATGTTCCCAATCTAAAAATCCCAAAAACCACTCACCTATGCACCATCGTCTCCATACCACGCATTGAGACTCCCGGAGAGAGCCCCTTATGCCTGCCTTTTGGGTCCTGTGTGTGGAACCGGGATAGCATTTTGGAGGACTTGCTTTACCCTAGTATGCCACACGCAAATAGATTTCATTTAAGACTCCAGCAGGTCAAAGACACTGTGGCGATGATCACATGGTGCTTGCACTAGCTTCTGTATCCAGTCAAGTTAGTGCCATACCAGCACAAAGACTACCAAACTGTGGAAGCGATATGGGCCAAGATAACTAATGGCTCCACTAAGTTGGATCAGGACGAATTTCCCAGAGATTTTCCTGCTGGAAAAGACATGGATCTATATTGTCAAAAAATCCCAAACCTGCATGAGACTGAGGAAGGGAGGATGTTGACTGTTGCTGACCGCAACATCCTCAGTATCAACAGGAGAAAGGATCCACCCATGGCTTTTATTCTCATATGGAGCAGTTCTCAATTGTCAACCAAGTCAAGGGACAGCCATGGCATGTCTGTCTTTCTCCTTCTTTCTTTATTTTTTTCTCTCTCTCTTGTTTTAATTACAAATGATACCACTTCTCCATTTCACTGCCCAGCCCAGGATGAAGAAAGCAGATCAATTGTCAGCAAGCTACCCCAGGTAGCAATCCCAAACTCCAAGGTGTGTGCCAGTGGGGGAAGGGGGAGTGACTGGGCACCACCAGATTACACCCCAGAGCACTACTATTTCTGAAAAAAAACAAACAAAATTTTCTATATCTCCCATTTAATTCAGAATACGTAAGATGAAGCTAACCTCCTTCTGCTGGAAACTGAGAAATACTGGTGAGATCAAGGCTGTATAGGTCCTTTATTTGGTGACATCCAAAATATCTAACCAGTGGCTCTCCAGTGAACTGGACTGGAGGGACGATAAGGAAAGAATATTATCCATCTCTCTCCAAAGGGATTATCAAGTCTCCTTTAAGAGAGTCTGCAGCTCAGAGTTCAGGGCTGGGAGGGCGTGGCTCAAAGGGAGAGGGGTTAGAAACTCAGGCAGGCTGCAGGAGGGAGAGAGGCCCATGGAGCCATAGTCCTTCCAAGGCAAGCCGTGCAAAGGAGTTCTGAGGGTAAGAATTTTAACTGGGGCTGGAGAAAGGACTGGGAGAAACCAGCTTGTGGAGGTTTTAAAAATCTGGGACAGAAGTAAAGCTGCTTTGTTTCCCCTGAACTGCAATCTCTTTTGGGTTTTGCTTTGTGGAGGTTTAACCAGCTGTGACAGAATAAAAGCTGCTTTTGTTTTTCCTGAACTGGTTGTCTGGCCTGTGTTATAAAGAAAAACCCCTTCCCACTGCATGTTACTCTACCATAATGCCATAGGTGAAAATTTAGCCTTGCACTCTCTTGCAATTAACATTTAAATCCCTAGCTCTCCTCCCCAGATTTTCATAATTAAACTCAATAATAATCATCTCACCACCATCCCTCCTCAAACAAGCCTATAAAAACACATATTGGACATCCATACTTTTAAATATTAAACTTTATTTTGTTATTGTATACATAAGGAGGGAAATTTCCAAAAAGCGTATCCCTAACTACCCTTCCCCCCACATCCCTGGCTGCTGAGGTCATCAGTACCTCACTTGGAAAGTAAGAATACCATTTTTGGTCCTGCATTCAGACAGAGGAGGGATGAGAGAGAAAAGTGCTAGCTAAAGAAAAAGTGTAACCCGGGTCTCAAGAACTTCTCGTCATATACTCATCTTTAATTATTATCTAGTCTCCAGTCAAGTGGGTACCTCGGACAGGAAGCAACTTACTGAGTTCAAGTTTCACTTAAAAACCTAAGAGCTTCGTTTTACAAAGCTTGTTAGCCAGTTAATGTGCTTTTTAACGCGTGGCAGCTGCCAGTTAGGAACACTAAAACACTTGAGCTTATCCTACAATGCATGTTAATTGACGATCACGGGATGTGGCAGGGAACGGGTAACGCTGGGCGTGGAGAGCACCATTACTGCTAGCAGCCGGGCTATTGCCGCACCACTCAGTGACAACACAGCTGTTAACGTGAGTTTACCTAATGACTCCTCTATAGGAGTCATTAAGTTTACCCACCTTGGTGAAGCACATTTTAGATTGGCCCATCTTGCATTAACTGTTGGGACCATACTGGATACACCCCCAACAGCTACCATGGAGACTTTGCAGTTAACATACATTTGGCACATTAATTCCAAATCCTTGTAGGCTTTAGTAAAAGGGGCATGTTTACTAAGCCAGGCTAACGGTTAGGGTGTGCGAATTGTAACAATCTAGGTCCTATGTTATTCAGTGGGACTTAGTTACAAACAGCCCACCTTAAGTGTGAGCCTGGCTTAGTAAACATACCCCTGAGCCAGAGCAATCTAACTCTCAGTAAGAAAAAATAAATTGATTTTAGTAAAAGCAGTAATCAGTAATTACATCAAATACACCTTGAAATGTGAGTCAGGTGAAATTTGTAATAAAATAAAAAAATGATCTGAATATTGTTTTTAAATCCGAAAGCTTCAATAGGTAATGCAGTTTAATTTCTGTGCAGAGTTTTAGGCGTCAATTGATACCAATCATTCTAAATACAATGAACAGCAGTTGCAATCCATTTCTAAGGCAGTTGCAATGCGTAGGCAGGGCCGGCCCAACCATTAGGCAAACTAAGCAGTTGCGTACATCAGCAGCGTCTGGGAGGCGGAAAAGAGCAGGACATTCAAAGCTAAAACAATTAGATTATGACAGCCAGGTGAGGTGTAAGGCTTAAGGTCTGCCGAGGGTGCCAAGTTCCAACACCCGCGTCAACTCTGGGGCCGGCCCTGCATCTAGGTATTTTAAACCACTTTATCTTCAAACTGTTAAGATAAGAATTTTTTCCTCCTCTAGGAGATCAAAAGTTCAGAAGAATCCAGTCAGGTATTTGACAAAAATTTTATAGAGTCTCCATTATGTATTTCTTTTCTAAAAAGGCTAATTCTGTGGTCTTCTTTAGGTAAGCGTCTGACTTTCCTCATAGGTTAGTACTCTTTAAGAGTGAAAATAAAACCTTCTTTTTAAAAGATTACTATCAAAAAAATGTTTTTCTTGTGACAGTTTTACAAGTTCTTCATGGTGGAAAACTCTATGAAGTAACTAGTTATCTCAGTGTTTCTGGAAGTTAAAATAATTTATTTGAGCTCAAATAAAAGTGAAACTGTCTTTTCCAAATGTGCTTTGTATGGTGTTACTTAGCTCTCCGCTGTCTGATCTGTCTTCAGTTAGGTCTCTTCATCATTTTTGCGCAGGGGCCCAGCTTGACACGCAGATGTCTGTTTTTAGTGCAAACCTGAACAGGATAGCACAAGATACCTACTCTCTAACATACAAAAAAGAAAAACCCTAATTCTTTACATCCTAACACGCAGTCACTCCTCTGGAACAAGGCTTTGTTGTACTTAAAAGCTAGTTAAATACATTTTTTAAAAAGTCCCTAACTAATCCTACACTTCCATATTTTCTAATCAAACACTCTCAGACAGACACCTCAGGGTTCATACACTCTTTACAAAGTATCACTGCACACTGACACTTTTCGAATCTGCACAAGCAAAGTTCTTCAGGTCAGCTTTTGACTTCTGACAGGCAGAATTAATTTCAGCTATAGTTCAATAAAAATTACTAAAGGGTGCTGCGCAGTCAGTGCAGGTTTTGTTGTGCATTGAAACCCACCGTAACCTACAGCATGGGGCCAAAACAGCACAGGCTGATTTCCATGTTGATAGTGCATTGCACATTGGGATGGTAAAAGGGCCAGGTTAGGGTCAAAGACTGGGCATAGTGAGCACTGAACATTTAGCACACAGATACTCTCTACACACTACCTGCACCTCATGCCAACTAGCACGGGTTCACTTAGTGCCTGGTGTTCTGTTATACCTACGGTAATAGAGCCACTAGCAGTTAGTACACAGCAGTTGTAATTACTGCATGTTAGTTTTAGTTCTAAAACCTACTGCACTTTAGTAAAAGGGCCCCTTAGCTCCCACTTGCAGCCACTCATTCTCTCTGCCCTCTTCCATAGGGCTTCAAGTTTTCTTTGATTAAAAATGGCTTGCAAGCTTCCCAGTATTTGAGAGCTTTTAATCAAAGCAGGGAACAAACTGCTGCTGAACTCACAATGTACACTGACTTCTTTTCAAATCCTCATGAGCCAGTTTATGCTTAATAATCACTGCTAGAAGGAGCTTAGGGACAGAAGCAGCTTTCTTTTCTCAAATTCTGACCAGGGGCAACAAGTTTCTTCTTTTAAAATTCCCAAGTTTAAATTTCTAAGAAATTATTCTTAACTATTGCTGAGGATAAGGCATGGCCTTCTGCCACAGGATTTCACACTTTATCCACAAAATATTTAAAATATCTTAGAAGTGTACCAAAATTCCTTTCCAAAACAATAGGCTGCCAAAGCAGTAGTCAGTCTCTAACACAAGCCTTCAGAGGAGCAAGTTCCTCTGTCAAGAGATTTCAGAATAAGATCCCTTTAGCAGACAGTTTTGATTTCCCAAAAAATCTTAAGTTATCAAATATCAATGCCCAGTCTCAAAGTTATTTTTTTTCTGTTATTTAGCAAAAAACACAGATACTCTAAATTGTTCCATGAAATCAGCTTCTCACTCGCAGCAGCACCCTCATACATCCAACTCTTTTCAAGGTTCCAAATGCCAATTTTTGCCTCACAATAAACTTTCCATGACAGCTTGTGACGAAAGTGTTTCTTCCCCAGCACAAGAGAGAAAAATAGTTCTCCAAGTTATGCGTATGAGCATAAACAGCAAAAATTCCCCAACTTCTGTCCCGGCAATCATATACACAAGTTACTAAAATTTACCAGCAGCTTTGAGAAAAGCTATTCAAGTATTAGATTGAAAAATATGTTATATTTCTGCTGTTCCTGTGGGCTTCCTGTGCTGGTCTTGCCCCATAACAAAATTCTGCTCACCCTCCGCAGCCGTTCTCACATGCTGCCTCGTGCTGAACCTTACTGCACATGCTTAAATCTCACGCATGGCCAGTGTCAGGACTTCCGGATTTGGGCCCAAAATTAATTTTGTTAATTTTTTAATCAATTTGGCTTCCCAGGAGCTTTCCCAAACTCATCCCACCAGTCCGCTGCCAAAACGATGTCTCCAGAGCACACACAAATCCCCAAAGGTTTGTCGTCTCAGCCCTGCCTTTCAGTTGCAAATGCGGCCAGTTTTACCGTTTAAATATTCCTCTGGACTTCCCCAGCACCATAGCATCTTTAGCGTGGCCCCGAACTCAGAGTAAACTCTGCTTACCTTTTGAAAAAAATCACGGTCATGCTTTTAAAGCCCCCATCACTGCAAACCCTGCCTAAGCTGCCCTGAAAATGCCATGGTTCACGGCAGACACTGGCCCCCAGCGAGAGAAAGCCTAAAGCAGTCAGTTCAAAAAATTAAAACTTTACATTTTTTTAACCACTAGTTACAAAAGGTTTGCTGAAGTTAAAAAGAACAAAAACTCCTAGCAGACAAAAATCTTGAGCAAAACAGACCTCAGAGAGTGGAGGTAGCAGCGCTGTTTTCTCAACTCTTGTAAGAATCTCTAAGGCTGTCTACCTGGATGTCAGCCATACCTGCTGAGCAGCGTGCAGTGCATGGTAATGAAGGTGGGATGAAAATAAACACAGAGGGCAGGGCCAAGAGGACCAGGACTCCATGAGCATCACAGAAATGGCCTGGTTAATGTGCACTTTAATACACAGCAACTTGCAGCTAGGAACACTAATGCGCAAGCATGCCAGCCACCTCATGCTAAAACACACGTTAACTGACCATTGCGGGATAGAGCAGGTAATGGGCGGAGTGTGGGCGTGGAGAGCGCATTACCACTAGTGCCAGTGCAAGTGCCGCACACTCAGCAGTAGGGTTGCCAACCTTTTCACTGAGAAAAACCTGACACCTGTGGCTCGCCATGCCCCACCCATTCTCCGCCCCTAGCCCCACCCGTGCCCCGCCCCCAGTCCCACCCATGCTGCACCCCTACCCCACCCACAAAAATTACCAAGGATAAGTGTAGGCTAACTCCCTTGCTCAGATAATAATTAAACTGGTAACCCCAAAAGCCAAACATGAAATGTACAACACTGGAGAAATAAAACTATAAAGTAATTTCCTCTTGCACTAAACAAAAACGCAAAGATGTTAGCAATAGACACTTCCCAGACCAGACATATTCCAGTTAATAAATTTAAAATAAAAAGTATTTTTCTACCTTCTGTTTGGGAATTTTATTTTTCAGTTGCAATTGCTCCAGTCACTTTCTTCTGGTTTCTTCGTGTCTTCTGCGAGCTATCCATTTGTCATTTCTTCTCTTTTAGATGTTTTCCATTCTCTCTCTATATCTGCTTTAACATACTGATTGTTTCCCTTTTGCTCTTTCCCCCATTTCTTTCCTTATTCCTTTATCATCCACTCAAATTTCACCCTTCCATTCTCAATCCCCTCTTACTCTCCCAATACCCGGCCCATCGTAGACTTGTCTTCCCACACAAAATATCTTTTCCCCTCTCCATTCTCATTCCCCATTGCCATCCCCTTCTAGTCCTCCCCCCAAATCAGCTCCCTTGTAGTTCTAGACCCACCCAGCATCCACTCCCTTCTAGTCCCATTCTCCCATGCCGCCACATCAGCCCATTTCCAGTCCTATTCTAGCCCATCGCCCATTTGCAGTCCAAGCTCCCCCCATCAGCCCATTTCTAATCCTATTCCAGCTCCTCATCAGCCCGTTTCCAGTCCTAGCCCCACATATGCTCTTTTCCAGTTCCATTCCAGCCCCCCATCAGCCAATTTCCACTCCAAGCTCCCCCATCAGCCAATTTCCAATCTTAGCCCCCTCGTCAGCCCACTTCCAGTCCTATTCCAGCCCCATCACCCCATTTCCAGTCCTATTCCAGCTCTTCATCAGCCCATTTCCAGTCCTAGCTCCTCCCATCACAGCCTATTTCCAGTCCTAGGCCCCCCCACCATCACAGCCCATTTGCAGTCCTAGCCCCCCCCATCACAACCCATTTCCAGTCCAAGTCCCTCCCCCCAACCATCACAGCCCATTTCCAGTCCTAGCCCCCCTAATCACAGCCTATCTCCAGTCCAAGTTTCCCCTTCCCCCACCATAGCCCAATTCCAGTCCAGGTCCCCTCCCAAAGCCCAATTCCAGTCCAGGCCCCCTCATAGCCCATTTCCAGTCCAGGTTTCCCCCCATAGCCTATTTCCAGTCCAGGTCCCCCCATAGCCCATTTCCAGTCCAGATCCCCCCCCCCATACCCCATTTCCAGTCCAGGTACACCCCCCCATAGCCCAATTCCAGTCCAGATCCAACCCATAGCCTATTTCCAGTCCAGGTTCCACCCCCTCCCATAGCCCAATTCCAGTCCAGGTACACCCCCCCCATAGCCGAATAATTCCAGCCTAGATCCAGCCCCCATAGCCCAATTCCAGTCTAGGTTCCCCCCCCCATAGCCCATTTCCAGTACAGATACACCCCCCCATAGCCCAATTCCAGTCCAGTCCCCCCCCCATTTCCAGTCCAGGTACACCCCATCACAGCCCATCCAGTCCTTGGCCCCCCCCCTCCCCCCATCAAAGCCCATTTGTAGTCCTAGCTCCCCCCCCCCCCCCCCGCCAGCCCTGCGGCTGTCTGAGGTGCTTCAGAGGGAGCCGGGGAAGCCCGCACCAGGCCCCAGCTCCCTCTGTACAACCGCCAGCGTGAAGATCTTTTTCCTTCACGCTGGTGGCTGTTTCTGTGAAGCTGCGAATGCTGGGAAAGGTTAAAGGGCAGTGCCTTTAACCTTTCACAGACTTCTCAGTTCCCTACTGAGAAGTCTGTGGAGCAGCTTTTGGCAGCTACAGATTCTGAAGAATCTTTGTGCTAGGGATTTCCAGAAGAAGCATCAGGTATTGAAAGTGTCATGGCTGATGAGGGTCTAGAAAATGCAGTTTCTAGCATGCCGAGTGGTCAGAAAGTAGGACATGATACTGTCATGGCCAAGAGCATCCTTCAGGTAGAGCAGATAGTGGAGTACATGATGAATACACTACTGGTCTTTCATCTTCTGCTCTGTCCTCGGTTCTGGTTCCAGCAGCAGCAGCAACAAAAGCACAAGCACTCTCCTGATGTTTTACAAGGTTCCCCCTCTGCTTCTTAGAAGAATGGAGGCATTTTAAAGTACCTGAAGATCTGTGTAATGCAGGATGCATTTACTGTCAGAAGACCATGAGTAGGGACAAGCTAATGGCCCATCTTTCAAACAGTAACAGTTCAAACAGAAACACTACCTTTTCAAGCTAGGTTCAAGGGTGAGTGATGATACTAAGTTGGCCATTCCATCCAGTGCTACAAGTGGCAGTGGCAAAATAGGTACAAAAATATAGAATACTCAGTTTCCAAGCTGAGTGCCCAACCTCTTCTTCTACTGAGAGGGCAGGCAAGCAGCCCCAACACTTGCCTCAGCAAATCACTATGGAAATGGGTGGTTTCATGCTCTATATCACTGTTCCAGAGCAAACAGCAGTTAGCATCCAAGGTGGTAACACAGTGCATCAGGGAAATGATCGCTTTGGATGACCAGCCTCTTACGGTGGTTGAGAAAATGAAGGTCGAGAGGTTACTTCATCTCTTAGCTCCCAATGACCAAATTCTCTCCAGAACAACTTTTAGAGGCCTGTCTACTAATCATTTCCCCCATAGAAATCCTTTAGTAGACAGGTCCCTTAGTAGGCAGATGATCCCCCAGTCTGTATCATCAGCGCCATGCCCTGCTGCAGGTACAGCTGACCATAGCATGCATTTCACCAATGATATCTTGGGTAGTGAGAAATACTACACATGCCTCTCCTTCCTAACAGCACACTGATGGCAGTAGGATAAAATAGAGGTAGACTGTAGATACAGTGGGGGATGCACCAGTAAGAGGATACAAGTGAGCTGTGCTATATACCCAGGTGATGGATGATAGCAGAATAAGGGCAATGATGGGGGGTTTGGCAGCTAGGTTGAAGAAAGAAACTGTGCCTCCTGATCAATGTTCCCTCTAATTTTCTGTAGGCTGTGTGCGCATAAAATATAATCTGTGCAGCTTTTGAAGGAAGGTTAAATTTTTATGCGCCACATAACGATACTCGGAGTTATATGCTTTAAAATTTGACTACATGTCAGAATACAGTATGTACAACCACATTGATTGCACTAGAAAATATTGTAGAACTTGTGAAAACCGTAAATACACAACAACTTTTAAATTTTAAGACGTCTGTGTTGTTTTCTATCAGAATCAGAACTATAATTTTTGTGCGCTCTGTTATAAAGTATGTGCACTCGCTCGGCGAGGTGTGCGCACGCGCACACACGCACAGCTTAGAGGGAACAGTGCTCCTGATTATTTTGGAAGAGGTGACAAGAACATTATAGCAAGGCAATGAAAGAAGTGGCTCTTATGGTATCTGATGCTTTGCATACTTGCTGCACCTAGCAGTGAGAGACTCCCTAGGACAAGGGACCTGAAGGTTGTGTTGTTAAGTGCCGTCGAGTCGGAGTCGACTCATGGCAACCCTCTGGATAGCTATCCTAAATTGTGCTCGGTCTTCAGTCAGGCGGCTCATTGTTGACAGACTGGTAACCGTAGCTGCTGTTATTGTATCGATCCATCTCATTGCTGGCCTTCCTCTTTTGCGTTGACCTTCTATCTTGCCAAGCATGATGTCTTTCTCTAATAATCTCTCTCTTCGCATGATATGTCCAAAGTATGAAAGTCAAAGTCTTGTCATCTGAGCTTCTAAAGAAAGCTTAGGTTTGATCTCCTCTAGTACCGATTGTCTAGTGTGTCAAAAAATAGTGTCTTAGAAAATAGCAAGATATTTCCACTGGTGTGTGAAGGGTGGGCATGAGCTATGTGAGAAGCAGGAAGCAGCAGGAGTATCCAATAGCTCATTCAGACACAAGGTGGAATTCCACCTATTTGATGCTAGACAGGTTAGTGGAGCAACTGGAAATCTTCCGTCAGATATCACTGGAGAACAAGATTGGTATTGAAAGCCTCCAAAGTAATCAGGATCAGACAATTACTCAGGTCATACATGCCCAGACATCCTTCAAGGATGCCATAAAGGCACTAAGTTCAAGGAACACCACCCTGGGTCTTGTTATTCCATGTAAATATCAAGAGGCAAAGATAGAGGGTTTTAGCAGAACAGACAGCAGAGATGTTGGTACTAGTGAACTCCTTGCATACACAAGTGGAAAATCAATTGAAACCCTTCACCAAGGAGGATGCTTACGCATCAGCCATTTTCTATGACCCACAGAAGAAAGGGAGTATTGCTGTTCACTGCAACACCTTGATGTACTTCAGGGATAAGCTGTTGATTCAGGTAGTGGAAAGGGAGCACCGGAAGCAGAGGGGCAATAGGGATGCAACAGGGGAAAGAGCAGGCACACCATCAAGCAGTACTGACAGCATGAGCAGTATCTTGTCAGCTATAACTCGCTCCCTCACTTTTATCGGCCAATCCCCCATGGGCATCACTGGCTCTTACTACAGCAGTAAATGGCAGAGACTAGCATCAGTCCACTGTAGGTGAGACCCCTGCATGAACGTCTGACTTGTTATCTTTCAGAGGAGTAGCCTAATGGTTAGAGCAGCGGGCTAAGAACCAGGGAAACTCATTTCAAATCCCACTGTTGGTTCCTCGTGACCTTGGGCAGGTCACTTAACCCTCCATTGCATCAAGGACAAACTTAGATTGTAAGCCTTCTGGGGACAGGAAAATACCTACTGTACCTGAATATAACTTCCCTTGAACCCTTAGAAAGGTATGAACTAAATCCAGTTTGCTTTCGAAGCCCATTGAGACCCTGGCCACAGACTCTACGGCATACTGAGCACACCAGTCCTAAGACTTGGCTGTGAACGAATGTCCTTAATGGCAGAGGATATCATCAATTCACAGGTAACACCAGACTTGGTAGAAAAGCTGGCATTCCTAAAGACAAAATCTTCCTCTGCTTAGTTTCCTCGATTTCCATGCAATCGAGAGGAGGACTGAGTGCACAACTCCACGGAAGCAATGTATGCCCACATTCTTTGCTGTCAGAGACTTCTTGTGGTTTTGCCAGCTGCCACTCTACTTGCTGCTTTGCTGTCTCTTGGTTCCACTGGGTTCTTGTTGGACCCACATACAAAAACAGAGAGAGAGAAAATCTTCCTCTTTCCTTGCACATCTCTGCTTCTGGTGCTGCTACAGCCTGTATCGCTGCCTCCCCAGCCTGTTTCAGGCCCTGTCCTGCCATACTGTGATCAGCTGCCCTGCAATGCTCTTTTTCCCTACTGGGGTGTTTTGCCACCAAAAAGACCAAAAAAAAAAAAAAAAAAAGACAAGACAAAAATATTTTTCTCCTTTAGCATTAGGATCTGGGGCTTTTCATTGTTGTGTTCCGTCCCACTTTTGGTGCCTTAGCTCATTCGTGGTGCTGCTGCCTGGTGGGATCACCTGCCGTGATACTCCTAGTTCCACTGGGGTGGTTTGTTCATTATGGAAGGGGCACTCTTTAGGGTTATTCTGTTTAGTGTTCAAAATATTAGGAGGGAGGCTAGGGACCTGAAAGTTAACAGAAGGAGACAAAAAACTGAAGGGCAATTAATACCCAAGCACTAGTCCAGTTTAAATGGCTAATGCAAAAAGTTCTAGATCACTGTACTGTGGTGAACCCATATAAGCACAACAGACTGGCTTACTTTAGCTAAAGTATTGTCTAGATGGGTAATGGCACATAGCTTTAGAGGACCTGCTTTCAATACTTGTAAAGACTGAGACAACATCCTTTGCCTACCTATGCAAGCTATTAAATATGTCTTGACTAATGTTCTTGTTAATGTTGCAAAAGTTAAAAAGAGGTTTCAGAGAAATGTCAAAGACAGACCTTTAAAGACAATGGGCTCAATATTCAAAGACAGTAACCCAGCAGACCTGCTAATCGTGTTACTCCCTATATTCAGCGGCACTAATATGCTTAGTGCCACTGAATATCTGAGCATGCAGCTGCTGCATATCCCGATGATAACCGGTTAGCATTGGGGTGTTCGAGTGGTGGCACCTGGCCATAACCGTGCAATAGCCATATTGAGCCACTGGCCAGTTATGGCTAAACAGTGAAGGTAAAGCCTTACTTTCACCACAGAAGCTAACCGGTTAGTTTTTGCTTCTGGGCAACCCAGATATTTAATGCTTGGGCTGGATATGACCCCCGGAATTGAAGACCCTGGTTTAATGTTCAGTGGCGGCAGCTAATCAGCCACTTCAGGGCAGCTAGCTGCCACCACTGAATATCGGGCCCAATGTGCTTTGGTTTATATGTGGAGGACAAGTCTTACTTTTTATTTTTAGTGCTTTTTAGGTTATACAAAACCATGTAAACCAAGAAAATACCATACATCAAAGGACATTATTAAAAAGAACAAACCATAATATTACCCATGGAGAAGCCCACATCATGGGAACCTGAATCCATTCAAATTTAAGATAACAAATAAGCATTATAATAGCTAATGATTATTTCTTAAATATTTATCTTACTGCCTCCTTCGAAGAACTCCCTCTATCCAAAAGAAATTTCTCCAGGTAGAAGACCTCCTGGAAAACAAATGTATTCCCCTGTAAGGTAATCATATACTTACAGAAGAAACACAAATAGAATGTTGCACCCAAGGAAATCACCCTAGGTTTCAGTTCCAGGAATTGTCTCCGACACAGTTGAGTACTGCGAGTAACATCTGGAAAAATATTTAAACATTGGCCACAAAATTGAACATCATTTTTTTTAAAGAAAGTCTTTAGAATACAAATCTTAACCCTCTCAGATAGGAAGGTCACCAATAAAGTGGCATGTTTCAAAATATCATCAGAATCCTCCAAAAATGCAGTCAGGTCCTGAGTAGAGGGAACTAACATATCCAAGCCCTCAGTATTAGGAATGACTTCTCTGATATGTCTGATATGGGAGGGGAGATAATACATATGAGCAATTTCAACAGGTTCATTAATTGCCAGAATGTCATTGAAATATTTCTTCAATAATATTTCAGATGATAAAAGATGAATGTAAGGGAAAGTCAAAAAACAAATTACTAGCCCGCATTGTATCCTCTAGTGTCTCTACCTTAGCATGAAGAATTAAAGAATCTTTAATATGAGAGGTATTAGACTGCTGAAGGGGTGGCACCAAAGTATCAAGCCTGGCTACTGACTTAGCAAGAGCATCAACTTTAACACTCAAGTCCTGCAGAGATACCACAGCCTCTTGAGTGAAAGTGCATAAAGAGGATACAGTCGCAGACAATTTTTTTATCAATAGTCTGCATTGCCCCCAAACATCCTTCAGAGTAATCTCCCCCTCCTGAGACACAGGAGGGGAACTGGTATTACCGCCAGAATCCCATAACCCAACAGGCTTAGGCAAAGTTAATACCTGCACTACATTACCAGAGGAAACATTCTCATTAAATGTTGAGGATAGTAAGGGAGCTGGGCAGGGAGGCGAAGTCCGTCTGCCAGAGCTAAGAAAGACCCCTTCCAATAAAGATTGTGATGATAACACAGGGATAAGGTGCTTAACCATAGGGCTGGACACCTTACCTTCAGACGCCATGGAACCCTGCACTTTATTCCCAGCCTTGCCTTTACGCTTGCCCATTATGGAAGATGACCACCAACAATCAATCTCCTCCCCCCCCCCATATGCCACAGAGGCACCAAAGGGGCGAATCTGTCTCTTTAGACACACTCTTTCAGACCATGTCCCGCAGTTGCAAGTCTTACTTTTTATGCTGTCTCATGCTAACATTAGTGGAGAGTTTGTTGTCATAAAGCTTCTGCTGCCCCCTCCAATATCACTACGTCTTCCTGACGTTGCTTACACATGGACTCAAGTGACCTGCCATTCTGATCCTACAAAACATGCCCAGGTCCAACCCCAGAATTGTTTTAGTTATTGGCACCCTAGGCAGACCTTAAACCTTATGCCCCTCCTGGCTGTCAGAATCTATTGTTTAGCTTTGAATGCCCTGTTTTTTGTCAAACCTCTCATCCCCCAGAGACTTCAGCCCTAGGTAGCCATCTAGTTTGCTTAATAGTTGGACCAGCCCTGACCATACTGTCAATTTACATCTTTTGTGATCAGCATCTTCCTATATAGATGCTAATCTTCCTTATCTGCCCGATTTCACCTTTCTTAGTACCTTGAGTCTTCATACCACTGTTACTGGTGCCACTTTATCTTTTTTACATTACTTAGGGGTCAACTTAGTACTATGGAGCGAAGGTAACAAAATACCTCAGGAGACTTTTCAGTCTTGATGCCATTTCTAATGCTGACCTGCCCACTGAACCCTCAGTGGCCAAATATTTGGGGGATAAAACCCTACCCACTTAACACTATGCCAAAACGTTTCATCTTCATTGCCTGGTGTTCTCTAATGCTGGTGCCATTTTACCTCCTTCCGGTGCTTTGAGATCTCCTTACCGCTGTTCTTTATTTATTGATTTCGCATGTTACAATCCTATTGGCCCAGATGTTGTGCTTGGCACTGGTGAATAGTAGCTCCTTTGTGATAGCATGCAGAACAGCACAGAAAATAGGAATACAGATGAAGGAATTCCAAGTCCTTTCATGTAATCTTTCTGTCAGTGCCATCAAATTCTCCCATACAAACCTGTCTATGGAAATGCTCTGATATTCTTTCATTCATGCATCACTCAAACAGGCTCATTTTCCCATAAAACTCCAACCTTGACTTAACCCTCGTGGTGCTTCTCTGCCCACCTACACCCAGAGAAGCCGAGGTCTTCCTGCCAATGTCTGTTCTGCTTTGGCCCTCTTATGATTCCTTTGGGGCTTCCTGCCTACATTAGTGCTGTTCTGCCCCTCTCTCAATGTTTTGGGCTATTCCAGCCAATGCTAATGCTGCTTTATCCCTCATTCAGTGCCTTGAGGCATTCCTGTCAATGTTGTTCCACCCCTCTAATGGTGGCTTGCAGTCTTCATGCAATTGTTAGTACCCTTTGCTGGGTGCTGTGATATTCAGGCCATGTGGAGTTCCATTGCCTCTGACAGATGTCTAGCATGTTTTAAGCATGTTTGATAAAAAACAGATGGAAAATTTCACTGTTAGAATGCAAAATTGGTTGATCTGGAGCCTGAAAATAAATGAAATTAGATAATTCACCCAAAGACAAACCAAAAATATTTCCTGTACATACCCCTCCTATTTTAACAAGGCCATTAAAGTATGGAACTGTTTGTACCTGTAGAATCATGAAACAAATGAAGATGATTATAAACTTCTGGGCTTCCCTGCCACTTATGTTCAGATGCTCTAAAATACTAGACATATTAACATACTTGATAAAACCAGATGTTTTTGTTGAAATCAATACTAATAGCATGTTTTCCAATTTGTTAAAAAGCTAACCATCAGGTTGGCAATGGTTTTAATAAGTGAACAATAGTGGAATGGATTGACCTATGGAAACTACTTCTATGATTGATCATTCATCATGACAGTACTTTATAAGGGAAGAACCATGGAATATTCTGGCCCTCATTGGGTAAGGCACTTATTGCCATGATTAAAATCCAAATACACAAACCAAAGCAAAGAGACTTAATTTATTACATACAATGAATATTACATTATAAACTGATAATTTTTATTCAATTAATGGGAACAAACTATACATTTGTTTCAATGTGTTCCTACCACTGTCTTCTATATTATTTCATATTTGCAATGCAATGTGTGCCTTTGAGTCAAGGCTGACTCCTGGCAACCCAGCAGCTCCTGGGTTTTCTTGGCAGTGTGACTGGAAGTAGATTGCCAGGCCTTTCTTCCGAGGCAACGGAGGGTTAAGTGACTTGCCCAAGGTCACAAGGAGTGCTAGTAGGAACTGAACAGTGGTCTTTTGGTTCCCAAGCCAGTGCTCTAACCACAAGGCTACTCCTCCACTCCACACATTTCATATTTAAGAGAATGAAAATAATCACTTAAGACGTGGCAAGAAAGGACTGGGCTTTATTAACCATCTTCAAGTTCTTAATCCCCCTACCACCCCCCCCCCCATCTTGCCATTCAAAAATGTTTGTTCTATATGAAGAGTGCTATTTTTAAATATGACATTTATGTTTTTGCTCTCCCTGAAGCTGCAAGCAAGCCCCTGCACTCATCTTAAAGGAGGCACCTACTTCTGCTTGGACATCCATTTTATTCTGCCCATCCCACTTCTGGGAACAGTGGGCATGATCTATTTCTCTACTCCTACCAGGAAAAAAAAATCAACATTTAGCAACATAGGTACCTTCATTTCAAGGACAGCTGGGGCTCCATTAGCTCCAATTCTTACTGGTTAGACAGAAAGACACTAGGACCTTCTTTTTATTTAGTGCCATTCACATCTGCAATTACATTTTAGACCAGAGTGTCTTCTCTTTTGACACTTGGAAGGATATATTACTAAAAAGGAACCTGGTAAATAGGCTTGGAAATGCTGTTATCAGTTGGATTTTAGAAATGTTCTAAGGAATGTTGGAATAATTATAAATAAGAAATAAATGCCCATTTGTCCCATAAGCACAACTCTCAAAAAATTGGGATAGAAATTCACCAGATTTTGAATGCTGAAAGAAAACATGAATACCTCTGGCAAGTTCAAAATACAGAAAAGTCTTGTCCTTTTAGGATTACATTAGAATCTGATTTTATGACTTTTAGAAAGAGGTTGAAAGCTTATTTGTTTCAGAAGCTATTTGGATAGGTTATGGTTAGATAAAGAGGTTTAGATTTGACTTATCCAAGCCACAGTATTTTCAATAACATTACATAGATTTGAAAGCTGTAGAGTGAAGAAGAAAGACAGGAAGAAAATCAATGCCTTTGAATTACGGTGCTGGCAAAGAATACTTGGACTGCCCGAAGAACAAATCAATCGGTACTAGAGGAGATCAAACAGAAGCTCAAATGAAAAGACTTGACTTTCATACTTCATGCAAAAAGGAAGATCATTAGAGAAATAGATCATGCTTGGCAATCTACCAATGGCGTTCCTTTCACTTTCTGACCTACAGCGACTATGTTATCCTATTGTAAACCGCTCTGATGCTTTTGCCTGGGCGGTATATCAAATGTTTGAATAAAGATAAAGGTGGAAGGTCACTGCAAAAGAGGAAGACCGTCAATGTGATGGATCGATACAATAAAAGCAGCTATGGATCCCACCCTATCAAAAAATAGCTGTCTGAATGAAGACCAAACGCAGGACAACTATCCAAAAGGTTACCATGAGTTGACATTGAATAGACAGCACTTAACAAATGACTGATTGTGGTTCACATTTCATAAAATAACAATGTGTAACTTATTATGACTATCAGTTTATAAGAATGTTAATCAAAAAAATTTCAGAGAGCTATGCTTTAAAAAATCCCTATTTCTATCTATGGAAAATTATTAGAAGAGATTAGAATAATGAAGATTGCTCCATTTCAAAAGCTTTTTTCCTCACCTTTCCAACACTTTGGCACAGGGCTACTGGCAGCTGATAAAAGATGGCACCAAGTCATTTTCAAAGCCGTCTTCTTCCCATAGAAAACCTAGAAACTCCACCCCTTCACACATCTACCCATCAACCCATGGCAAACTCTCTAAAACACTCTCTCTCACTCACCCACCACCCATATATACACCTCTTACCCACTCATTTTATTTATTTATTTATTTAACAGGTTTTTTTATACTACTTTATCATTTCAATCAAAGCGGTTTATATTGAAACTTAAACTTGAGACACTGATAACTTGGATTTTTCTGAGGCAATGGAGGATTAAGTGACTTGCCCACTTGGTTCCCAAGCCAGTGCTCTAACCATTGGGCTACTCCTCCACTCACACCTACTCATATACTCCCACCCTGTCTCCCTATATACCTCCACTCACATGTACATCTCCCAAAACCAACCACCCCCCACATCTTCCCATGCAAACCCACAAATCATGCACACTACACTCGCCTGCTGGAAACATACACTCCTACATCACCTACCTGTCCCCCTACTCCCCACTCTCACATATTCCTAAATCCATAGCTCTGCCATTCACAGCACTATGCACACTATACAATTCCACTCACTCCCTTTTACACCCACATGCACACCTCCACTACTATCCCCTGTACTTAAATATACTCCTATAAAGCTACATGGGAAGACATTCCCAAAGTCATGCCTCTGCATGTTTTCCTTATTTGATATAAGGATCAAAAATCTAAGATCACTAAAAATGCAAAGTTTAGGGAAATAGAAAGTAAGCGAAACATTTGGAAACAGAAAATATTAGCTGAAAAGTGCACTCTTTATAGTGTGACATATTGACATGTTTCCCCATTACGCCATTCACAGACTCAGGCATGTCTGTGCAAAACGATTATGGTAAAGTGGGACAACGGGGATGTGTGAATGGTTGTCTGGGTGGGTGGGCATAGTGTGTGTGTACTGGGGATATGAGTGCTGTCAGTATTTGCAGATGCTCAACCCCGCGTTAACAGCTAGTATAGTTTAGTAAACATGCCCCAAAACGAAAGCAATTTCTAAAAATCATCCACCTGGATAAATGAGCTATCTGAAAATTGCCCACCCTCCCCGTTGGTAAAAGTATGCACGGATGGCTTTTTGAGTTTGTGCAACTGCGACCCTAAAATCTGCTGCATCCAGAGACTGCCTAGTCTGTCTAATGGTTAAGCTAGCCCTTCTCTACCTACATTTTTCAAACCAATGGCGTGTTAATTTAAAGCATGACACAATGGTAACATTAAGGGCAAATAGCTATGTCTGCAGTGCTTGCTTTAGGTTCTGTTATGGCTCATTTTCAGGTTGGAACTGTGAAATCAGTAATTTCACTTCTCAAAGAAAACTATGAATCGCAGGATGAAGAACTTAGAAAAATGATACATTCCACAATGTGATTAACTTCTCAATAATCTAGAACATCTTACTGAAAGATTTGTCAAAGAAATATTACATGAGACGAGTGTTCTGCAATTGTAGCAGGAGATGGATATAGAAATGTCATTGGTACGCTTAATGCAGGAGACTGAATTATCTGAAGAAATTGGCATTTTAAATAGAAATTTATTAGTTACTTTTGTATTGCAACAAGACAGGAACTGGGTTCTTAGACTTTTCTTTAAGAAAAAGGATTTGGGCAACCCTAGTGGTAAGGGTTCGATGGATAAAAAGACTGGAGCATCCCACCTAAAAACAGCTGTGAAATGATAGCTACACTTCTAAGACAAGGTCCCTCATCAGAGACTTTGGGCAAAACTAAAGAGTCATGGGATAGGAGGCAGTGTACTATTGTGGATCAGGAACTGGTTAAAAGACAGAAAGCAGAGGGAGGGCTAAATGGCCAATTTTCCTGATGTAGAAAGGTGAATAGTGGAGTACCCCAGAGATCTGTGCTGGGTCCGCTGCTTTTTGACATATTCATAAATGACCTGGAAAAGGGATTAACGAGTGAGGTTATCAAATTTGCAGATGACACAAAACTATTTAAAGTTGTTAAAACCCAAGAGGATTGTGGAAAATTGCAAGAGGATCTTGATAAATTGGAAAATTGGGCATCCAAATGGCAGATGAAATTTAATGTGGACAAGTGCAAAGTTATGCACCTAGGGAAGAACAACCCAAACTATGGTTACACAATGCAGGGTTCCACATTAGGAACCACCACCCAGGAAAAAGATTTAGGCGTCATTGTGGATAACATGTTAAAACCCTCGGCCCAGTGTGCAGCGGCGGCCAAGAGAGCAAATAGAATGCTAGTTATCATAAGGAATGGAAAATAAAACAAAAAATATTATAATGCCTCTATATCGTTCCATGGTGAGACCACACCTTGAATATTGTGTGCAATTCTGGTCGCCGTATCTTAAAAAGGATATAGCATTATTAGAAAAGGTTCAGAGAAGAGCTACCAAAATGGTAAAGGGGATGGAAGGATACTCCTATGAAGAAAGGCTAAAAAGGTTAGGTGCTCCTTGTGGTCTTGGGCAAGCCACTTAACCCTCCATAGCCCATGTTCCCTGTAAAATAGTTATCTCCAAGTTATAATGCCCTGTTCAATGTAATTTCAGTTTGTTCAATGTAAACCGCAATGATGCAGAATAGCGCGGTATATGAGAGAATGTAAATAAATAAATAAAATAAACCTGGAAAAGAGACGGCTGAGGGGAGATATAGCACAGTTACTTACCTGTAACAGGTGATCTCTGGGAACAGCAGGAATTAGTCCTCACATATGGGTACGTCGGTACCGACGGAGCCCGTGCGGGAAAGCTCCCCAGCTTCTTAGAATAGAAGCTTTTGGGACCTCCCACTGCACATGCGCACTGCCTTCCCGCCTTCCTGAACAGCTCTCCTCAGTTTCGAGTTTATAGCTGAGTCAACAGAGAGAGGACAGGAAGATAGATAGATAAAAGATACAACTCCTAGGGGAGGTGGGTGGGTTGTGAGGACTAATTCCTGCTGTTCCCAGAGATCACCTGTTACAGGTAAGTAACTGTGCTATCTCCAGGAACAAGCAGGAATAAGTCCTCACATATGGGGACTCCCTAGCTTAGATGCATGGGATCCCCTGTAAAGGTTCGCCATCTTCGTATGGATCTCAGGCATCCATTCTGGGAAGGTGGGCAGGAGTTGTTTAGGAATGGAACAGGTGCTTGAGGACAGCCTGGCCAAACAAGGCATCCCGGCGGGAGTCCTTGTCCAAACAGTAATGGGCTGTGAAGGTATGAACCGAGGCCCAGGTAGCGGCTCGACAGATCTGATCTATGGAAACAGAGTGCAGATGAGCCATAGAAGTTGCCATGGCCCTCACATTGTGAGCAGTGACATGGCCTTCCAGAGAAATGTTTTTGCTCTGGTAAGCAAAAGAAATACACTGAGCAATCCAATTGGAAAGTGTACGCTTGGAGACTGGAAGTCCCAAATGGGAAGGATCAAAGGCCACAAAAAGTTGAGAAGACTTTCGATGTGGCTGAGTCCTATTAAGGTAAAAAGCGAGAGCTCTTTTACAATCCAGAGTATGAAGGTTCCTCTCTGCATTGGATGCATGAGGAGCTGGAAAAAAGACAGGTAGATATACCTCTTGATTAAGATGAAAAGGCGAGACCACTTTAGGCATAAAGTGGGGATTCGTCCTAAGGACCACCTTATCATGATGAAATCTTGTGTAAGGTGGATTAGCCACTAAAGCCTGCAGCTCACTGATGCGGCGAGCCGAAGTGACTGCAATGAGGAAGATGACCTTCCAGGAAAGAAATTTCAAGGAGGTGGAAAACATTGGCTCAAAAGGTGGCTTCATAAGTTGACCGAGCACTAGATTCAAATCCCATGCGACCGGGGGTGGTCTGATGGGAGGTTTAGTGAGAGTCAGGCCTCTCATGAATCTTGCAACAAGAGGATGAGAGGAGATAGGTTGTCCATTTATATGTTGCAAGGATGCTGCAATAGCACTTAAATGGACTCTTACCGAATTCGTCTTGAGGCCTGCATTGGATAGATGCAGGAGATAATCAAGAAGAGAATTCAAAGGAAGTGCCAGAGGGTCAAGACCCTGCTGAGCACACCAAATGGAAAAACGTTTCCATTTGAAAGCATAGGAACGCCTGGTAGAGGGTTTCCTAGAGGCAGAAAGGATATCTTTCACTGGTTGGGAAAGATGAAAGTCTTGAAGGCTTAAGCCTTCAGTAACCAAGCACTGAGGTGAAGGGATTTGGGGTTTGGGTGCCACAAAGTCCCCTCCTCCTGAGACAGGAGGTCTGGCGCAGCTCCCAGATCCAAGTAGGATCCCTGGGAGAGCTGTAGAAGTAGAGGGAACCACACTTGGCGTGGCCAGCGTGGAGCTATGAGGATCATAGTTCCATGATCCCTCTGGAGTTTGAACAGAGTCTTGGGAATCAAAGGAATGGGTGGAAAGGCATATAGGAATGCCTGACTCCAATTCAGGAGAAAGGCGTCCGTAGCCTGAGCTCCCTGACACGGAGTTCTGGAACAGAACCGGGGAAGTTTGGCATTCCACGGACTTGCAAAGAGGTCTATGTCCGGGGTCCCCCATTCCTGAAAGATTCGGTTTATTTGGTCCAAATGTAGGGACCATTCGTGTGGCAGCAGAACTCGACTGAGCCTGTCTGCCCGAGAGTTTTGAACTCCTGGGAGATACACTGCTAGCAGGTGAATCTGATGCTCTCTGGCGAAGGCCCATAGTCTTAGAGCTTCGTTGCAAAGCGACAGAGAGCCCGTCCCTCCTTGTTTGTTTATGTAAAACATGGCCACCTGATTGTCCGTCTGAACTAGGACAGTGAGGTTGGCTAGGAGGGAGTGGAAGACCTTGAGGGCAAGGTAAATTGCTCGCAGTTCCAGAAGATTGATATGAAGGGTGGTCTCCTGTAGAGACCAAGTGCCCTGAGTGGAGAGAGTTTGCAGATGGGCTCCCCACCCTGTTTGGGAGGCATCTGTTGTGAGGGTTGCTTGGGGTAGCAATGGTTGAAATGGAGCCCCCAACAACAGATTCTTGGTGGAAGTCCACCAGTGGAGGGACCAAAACAGACGATCGGAGGTTTGTATTTGGTCTGAGAGCGCTCCTGACGCCTGAGTCCACTGAGTGGCCAGGGTCCATTGAGCTGCTCTCATATGAAGACGAGCATAGGGCACCACATGCACTGTGGAGGCCATATGACCCAGTAGGCGTAGCATTTCCCTGGCTGTCAAGTGAGTGCTGGACTGAGCTTGGGAGGCCAAACTCAGGAGGCGCTGGCCTCGAACATGTGGAAGGTAGGCCCTTGCAGTGATGGTGTCCAACTGGGCCCCTATGAATTCTAGAGATTGAGTAGGGATGAGTTGGGACTTGGGAAGGTTTACTACCAGTCCCAGATACTGCAAAAGGCTCCTTGTGTGGTCCAGGGAAATCTGGGCCTGTGACTGAGTTGGAGCTCGGATGAGCCAGTCGTCCAGATATGGGAAGACAAAGATTCCCATGCCTCTTAGAAATGCGGCTACGACTGCCATGCATTTTGTGAATACTCTTGGAGCAGAGGCTAGACCGAAGGGGAGTACTCTGTATTGGAAATGTTTTCCCTGAAACAGAAAGCGAAGATACTTTCTGTGGGATGGATGGATGAGTATATGTGTATACGCATCCTGTAGGTCTAGAGAACAAAGCCAGTCCTGACCCTGGAGGTAAGGAAGGAGAATGCCGAGAGACAGCATTTTGAATTTCTCCTTGAAGAGAAATTTGTTCAATTCTCTCAGATCTAGGATTGGTCTGAATCCCCCTGTCTTCTTTGGAATGAGAAAATAAGGGGAGTAGAAACCGGACCCTTGTTGAGGAAGAGGAACCTCTTCTATGGCCCCTTGGGCAAGAAGAGAGGAAACCTCTTGACCCAACAGGGTTAGGAGAGATGGGGGAGAATTGAATGGTCTCACCATATGATGGGGAGGAAGGCTGGAGAAATGAAGTTTGTAACCCTCTCGAATGATAGAGAGGGTCCATTGTTCTGTTGTGATTTGTTCCCATCTGGGAGCAAAGTGAACCAACCTTCCGGGTATGGTGAGAGGTTCTGGTTGTGTTAGAACCAGAAGTGGCAAGTTCCCTAGGAGCAAGTCAAAACCCCTGAGGGGTTGGAGCCTGCTGAGCTACAGTAGCTGCTGCAGGCTTAGCTCGTGCTTGTTTGGATTGCTGACGCTTAGCAGTATAGCGAGGTTGAGAAGACTGCTGGCCAGTATTTGAAGCAACTCTGGCCTTCTTATAGTAAGGCCTTTTAAAAGACTTTTTCTTAGTAGGAATTGAAGTGGACTTTGAAAGTCTTTCCAAGGTGGCATTTTCAGCATCCATCTGGGTGGCTTTGATTTGCCACTCTTCCCCAAATAAGTTCTCACCTGTACAGGGCAGATTCCGTAAGCCATCTAGAACCCAAGGTTCCAGATCAGAGGCCTGGAGCCAAGCAAGACGTCGGGCTGCAATAGCAATGCCCGAAGCCCTACTGGCTCCCTCAAAGGAATCATATGCTGCCCTATTAGAGAACTTAGAAACCTCTAAGAGTTGTTTCACTAGGGAAAGGAATCCCTGCTTTTTATCCTCAGGGATAAAGGGGGCAAAATGCCGCACCTTTTTGGCAAGTTCCTCCAGGAACATGCCCATATAGAGACTGTAGGAATTAATCCTGGCTATAAGCATACTAGCCTGGAAAATTTTCCTACCAAAAGAGTCCAAAGTCTTACATTCCCGTCCTGGAGGGGTGGAAGAGTGCCTTTTGGTACTCCTAATCTTCTTCATTGCAGACTTCACCACAATAGAGTGGTGGGGCAATTGAGTCTTTTGGAAACCAGGAGAAGGAGGGACCCTATACATGGTGTCCAACCTACGGGAATAAGGAGACAAAGTCAAAGGATTTTCCCAGAAATCCATCAGTTGTTCTTGAAGGATTTCATGGATAGGCAGGGTAACTGCCTCCTTAGGGGCCTTTGAGTATCCCAAAATATCCAGTTTTTTGGATCTGGGTTCCTTTTCAGAGGATGTGGTAATAGAAAGGGCTGTAGCCATATCTAAAACAAAGTCCTGGAAGGACAAATCCTCTGGAGGGGACATTCTCCTTTTAGGAGAAGAGGGCTCCTCAGGTAAGTTGAGTGAAAACTCAGCAGAATCATCAGAGGAGTGAAAATCCTCAGAGGAATCGGTGCTTTCCTCTAACGCACGATACGCGTACCGATCGGTATCGATATCGGGCGTATCGGGTATGGAACCGGTATGGAGCGAAAGCCCATACGGTACCGACTTGCGTTTAGAGGTGGACGGCCTCGATACCGGCATGGCGGACGATACCGGTATCGGGCCCGGAACCGCTGAAAGCGGAACCGATGGCGTTGCAGCTTTAATGAAAGCCATGACGGCCTGCTGCATGGACTGTACAGTATCGCCCATGGACGCCATAGCTGCCTGGATGTCGGTACCGGAGTGACCCGGTACCCCAGAGCAGGCTAACAGGTGATCTGTCGAGGCCGTAGCATCGATATCAACCTGAGACCCCTGAATTGGCGTTTTTGGAAGTTGGACTTCCCGCCGGGGTTGTTTGGCTGGGGCAGGGTCCTCAAGTTCTAAGCTAAGAGCCTCTCGATGCTTTGAAGGAGATTTGCTCTTTGAGGACTTGCCCACAGAAGGTTTGGTTACCTGAGATCCATCCGGAGAAGAAGACCTGGATGACTGTGATGCTGTATTCTCTGAAGCAAACAGCACATGGAATTTGTTGGCCCGGTTCTGCAGCCCACGTTTAGACATGTGGGAGCAAGATGGGCAGTCCGGTATGGAATGGTCAGGCCCCAAACATTTCAGACACCATTCATGGGTGTCTGTGACTGAAATAACAGCATTACATTTGGTACACTTCTTAAATCCAGGGGCTGGCTTCTCCATGAGGAGAAATTGAGTAGGCCGAGAGGCCTCTCTGAAGTGACCAAAAAGCTAAAAAATAAGAAAAAAGAATTATAATTTTTTAAAGAAAGAAAGAAAAGACCGGCGATACCGGTATCGGTATGGGGAAGGCAGGTACGCGGTCTAAAGAAACAAATAAAATAACAATTTCTTCAGCGGTGACAGGAACACGACCTGCTGGCTCCGCGGAAAAAGAGAAACTGAGGAGAGCTGTTCAGGAAGGCGGGAAGGCAGTGCGCATGTGCAGTGGGAGGTCCCAAAAGCTTCTATTCTAAGAAGCTGGGGAGCTTTCCCGCACGGGCTCCGTCGGTACCGACGTACCCATATGTGAGGACTTATTCCTGCTTGTTCCTGGAGATGATAGAAGTCTATAAATTAATGAACGGAGTGGAATAGGTAAACGTAGATTGATTGTTTACGTTATCAGAATATAGAAAGACTAGGGGACATGCAATGAAGCTACAGGGTAACCTATATAAGACTAATAAAAGAAAATATTTTTTCATTCAACGTGTAATCAAACTCTGAAATTTGTTTCCGGAGGATGTAGTAAAGGCTGTTAGTGTATCTGGGTTTAAAAAAGGTTTGGACAAGTTCCTGGAAGAAAGGTCCATAAACCATTATTAAGAAAGGACCCAGGATATCAATGCTTGACCCAGTACAAGCATGGTGGAACCTGTGTCTTTTGGGGAAACTGCTAGGTACGTATGACCTAGATTGGCCACTGTTGGAAACAGGATACTGGGCTTGATGGACCTTGGTCTGACCCAGTATCGTACATCTTATGTTCTTATATTTTCTAAGAAAGCAGGGGACGCAGACTGCATTGCACAACAGGTACAACCCTCCCCCCTTCAAACAAAACAAAGCAAAGGCGTGGGGAAAGCAAGCTGCACTGTGCAGTATTGCCCAAGCAAACTGATGGACCTTACTCATGCTACACAAATTAGATGGAAGAGCTTTAAGACATGAGCTTTGTCAATGTAAGGTAGCTTATCAAGATATCACATACATGTTTTTGATCCTGCAGCTTTAGTATTTTCTTAAGACAAAGGTTAATTTGCCTGCTAGAGCTGCTTCCTTAAGTTCCATTAGTTAAGTTGCCTTATTTGTCTTGCCTAGTGTGCGATATTGCTCCTTTTTCCCTTTGGAGTTTATATGGCGATTCTTGAAGTTCCAACTCTGTACTGTGAACTTTAATTTACCTTGAAGATTTTTAAATCTGAATACACGTATTACATTTTGCAAATCATCTTGCTGTTTTTTGAGACATCCGTCTTAATACTTGAAATAATAAAAATAAAAGCGAGATAAGGGGTTACTGCATAAGTATGTTTTATTCACAGTTGTTTGGTAGAGAAAAGACAAGGCCTGATTCTGCATGTAAATACAAATGGTTTTGCTGTATTCTTCAAAGTGATATGCCCTGCCATAAAGTCAATTAAACCACACTAGAACAGACACGTTAGCTCCTTCGTAGAAAAAAGGCTTGAGATGACTAAACTTCCCCAATGTTTTTAATTAGACATTTAGTAGATTACTGCGTGTCCCACTGCTTGTGGAACCCAGTCTCAAAGCCTCCGTAGTGAAAGTCCTCATTGCCAAGCATTAAACTGATGACTGGGAAGGAGTGTGCCAAGCCTACAGAGTGAATAAACTCCTGAATGCATGCTTGTGCCCATGTCCATCTCTGCAGCCAAAAAACAGAAGTTGCTATGATAACAATGAAAAGAACCACACGTAACCAAAATTATAAGCCTGAACAAAATGCTATGCACAAATGGCACCATCTGTTTGCTATAATGTGCAATAACTCTTAAGAAATATTCTCCATGGTACTTCCTCAAATTAAAGGCGTTGTTCTCATACCATGTAAAACAAGTTGTAGTGCCACCAGAAGATCAAAGATCTTGCCTTTTTTAACATTGGTTTATTACAGTTATACTCCCTTCTGGTTGGTTACTGTATTAAAGCATTTGGTGCCTTCAGCCTGTCTCAACAAACCTTAATTTCTCAAATAAAAACAGAGCTAAAGACAGGCAAAGGAACAACAGTATGAAAATGAATTAAGCCATAGAATAATTCCATAACACGATACAACAGTAAAACTACCTTTTCTTTGCTCCATGAGAAGTGCACTTCCAACGAAAAAATAATTTTGGAATATTTTATGATGTTTTCTAGTTATAGCAACACAATGTCTAAATTTCTCCAGCTGGCTACTTGCAATCCAGACCTAGCAAAGGGTGCATTCTGTTACTTAAAAATAAACCCACAACAGCCTTCAAAGTATGGTTAAGTCCTTGGGAATGGAGAAATCTCTTAGCCACACTCTTCATAAACTGAACAAAAAAGATGTATAAAGATACATGGTCTATAAAACTAATAAATAAAATGATCCCATGGTGGCTGACCTCACTGATGGCTTCTGCAGTAACAGGAGACATTTGTGATCAGGTCAGACTTTCCTCTTAAATCCCAGAATGAAATAACACCACAATGCGTGCCTTCGAGTCAATGCTGACTCCTGGAAACTAAGCAGCTCCTGGGTTTTCTTGGCAGTGTGATCAGAAGAAGATTGCCAGGCCTTTCTTCCCAGGCAATGGAGGGCTAAGTGACTTGCCCAAGGCCACAAAGAGTGCCAGCAGGAATTGAACCCTGGTCTTTAGGTTACCAAGCCAGTGCTGTTACCATTCGGCTACTCCCCTATGCACATTTTGTCCACACAAATTTAGTGTTTGTGACTTTTGCAGTAGCAAAAAAAGTTCCAGTTAATCATTCAACCGGTAAATAAAAAGTATTTCTCCACTCTGAAAAACCATAACTTATTTTCCCCCACATATACAGATATCCCAATGTAAAAATAATCAAATATGCGTAAAGCCTTTTACTATAGAGATTCATCTGTAAACAAAAAACAAATCATATATTTTAAATAAAAACTCTGAAATATACAGCTCAGCAATACAAGGCACCAGATCAGTGAAATCACTGTGCTACAATTTAACTGCATAATAATCGCTACATTTGCCCCCAACTGTGAACACATTCCATATGAATTTTTGTTTAACTATGGGCATAATTGTGTCACAGTGGCCATACTAATAATATTTAGAAAAGACCATGATTTTTCCATTAAGTTCTACAAGTGTGGCAAAAGGGCAGTAAAATTATCCTGCAAGATACCGTTGAATAAAGTGAAAATAAATTTGGTGCAAACCTAAAGGCCAAATACAAAGTTATGGGGGGAGTTTCATTTGTTAAAACAGTATTTAATATGTTCCATAAAGATAAGGCACAGTCAGACAAACATGTCTGCTGCATCCAAAAAAGGTGATTTAAGTTTAGCCATTATTTAATTGTGAAATCCAAACTCTGAAAAATGACCACATTCACAAAGGGGCCATAGTCAACACAATGCAGAGATTTGTGGAGGTATTTACTTAAAAAGAAAAAAAGAAAAAAAAAGGTTGCACAGTCTTATTGATTCAGTCTTTTCAACTTATTAAAGGGTTTTCCCCATTCTGTGTTTCTCGAAGAATTCTAATGGCCTGACATAACACGTATTTGGGCATGTATTATCCATGAATCACGCTGATGCATCAGGAAATACTGAATACTGAAATAAATCTGATGCTGAAAGATCCAAACAATGAGTTGAAATCAGGCTATCAAAGAACAGGATTGTTATATGGTAACTGAAAAGTTTACCATGACATAAAAAGGCAAATGCATTACCATTCATTTATTGCATTACAAGTCTAAGCACATCCAATTGCCAATTTTGTTTCTCTCTGAAAGGTTTAGACCATAGAGTTCTTTTTAGCCATCTTGATGAGGTGCAAATGGCATTGTAGAGACCATTATGCAGTGAATTAAAACAAGATATAGATTATTTCTAACTAAGCCTGCAACATTTTGCGCCATCTCTCCTGATCTGGTACCCCAGCATATAAGTTTTGTATATTAGTTATACAATAACGTGCTTCTTAACACAATCACATTTAAGGGATGAAATGTACACTACATTCCACACTACAGCTAATGTTAAATACACTTCCAGGAATTTAATGACAGTAGATTCCTTTCATAAGTTTATTTAGTCCCAAGGGTATTCTATGCCGATCAACAGTCTATTCTTTTAACCGGAACTATTTTAATGGGAAAAAATACAAACTATAAAGGGAATTCACTTTTTTTTCTTGCCATTCATTATATTTACTTGTAATTATTTATTTCACAGTGCAAATTTGATGTCTTGGTCTCCCCAAAAAGCTTTCACCTTCCAAGTCACTGCCACCTTTGGTTTAATTTATTATGAACACTGGCACTGAAATACTCCCACAAAATGGCTTATGAAATCAAAAACACCAAATCGTAGAGCTGGTGGCTCCATTTTTTTGGATTATTAAACACTGTTCAAAACAAACTGACA
Source organism: Ichthyophis bannanicus (assembly GCA_033557465.1). Taxonomy (NCBI): domain Eukaryota; kingdom Metazoa; phylum Chordata; class Amphibia; order Gymnophiona; family Ichthyophiidae; genus Ichthyophis; species Ichthyophis bannanicus. The sequence goes on along the minus strand of CM066035.1, from coordinate 598,372,500 downwards.
TAAAATGACTGCTGAGTCTCATCTACAGAGCATTTTTAAATGTCTCTCTCCAGTGCAGGCGTGCAACGTAAGGTAAAATGTTATTAGACTTTCCCATGTTCTATCGGAGTCCGGACCAGCTGTGAAGATATGAAGCCCAGCCTGATGAACGCGAGGCAGATGATTCTTCTTCACCTGGGAGAGGGGAAGATGGACAAAATAAGAAATGTGACTAAGTTCTAAAATAGTAAAATACAACTTCCTAGCTGGCTTCATGCCTGGGAAGCTGTGGAAGTAATTTTATAAAGCAGCACTATGTGGAATATCAAAAAGGCAGCTATTTTATAAATGCAGCATAGGCGCTTATGTGCCTTTGAAAAACAAGCTCCCAGAACCAGCCCCTGGACTGCACAAATCTTCATGCAAAAATTTACACCTGCTTCAAAGGTGTAAAAGTGTGCACACTCTCTATGCAAATAACTCAACTATTTTATAAAATATGCATATACACTGAACTATATAGAGACAATTGCTAACTGGTTAAAAAGTAACAATCTTGCTTCAAATTTAAGAAAATTTTAAATCTTGTTAATCAACTATGATGTCAGACCTTTACCATTTTTTTTTTTAAGTGCCGTCAAGTCAGTGCTGACTCCTGGTGACCCAGCAGCCTCTGGGTTTTCTTGGCAATTTTTAACCGGAAGTAGATTGCCAGGTTTTCTCTTCTGAGGCAATGAAGGGTAAAGTGACTTGTCCAAAGTCACAAGGGGCCAGTGGGAATTGAACCCTTGATTTTATGGGTAATTAGGCAGTTGCTCTAACCACTATTAAGACTGTCCAATTGCCGGTGAAAACTGAAGCACACATTATTTGGGAATTTTTATTGATCATGACGGTCTTTGAAACCTCGTTTAAATCTATACTGAAGTCCTCATTTTATAAACTATATTTGTTGAGGTGTTTCCTCCAGTCCTCTCACTCCTCCTGTCCCCCACCAATGTCCTCACTCAATCAGATACACACCACGGTTCCTCTGATACCCTCCCGTACAGCTCACAACCCTTCTGAAAGCTCATGCATTTTAAATAATGCCTCATTTTGAATCTCTTATTTGTTCTCCTTTCAATCCTTTGGCTGGTGCATCTCTCCACTTCCCCACCAGCTGCTGATCTAGGCACATTAATCTAATGACAGCAGTGGTTCCAATCTGCATTCTCTTCCCCTGTGCATGGGCTACTGGATGCTGTGCAAAGCATATCAGTGTGACACTTCAGTCCATGTGCAGGATGAGAAGAGGCTCGAGGAGCCACCACTGCCATGACTGTTACATTAGTATGCCTGGACTGGCAGTTGGTAAGGAGGGGAAGAGAAGCAGTGGTTGCCAACAAGCCACTGCTCTTGACTCAGCCCCATCACTTGTAGCGCGAGAACAGCAGGCACAAAATTTCATGAAATGCAAAAGGATGCTCAAAGTTGGTCAGGCCATGGCCCATGTTGCCAATGCCATTCTGATGCCTATGGCTGTCAGGACCATTGGTTTGCTTTGACGGCAGCTGCTCCTTTGTGCACTTCTTGAGTGTACTAGACTGGTTATCTTTTCTTGTTTTGTTTGCTTGTGTTTGACTTCCATTATGGGACTTCTGACTCTCAATGAGCTATTCCAGTTCTCTAGGGCCACAGACTATTTCCTAGGGGATTTGCATTCTCTGCATCCTGAAGATAGCATAGTTACTCACTTGTAACAGGTGTTTTCCAGTGCCAGCAGGAATCAGTCCTCACATATGGGTGACGTCGGCGCCAACGGAGCCCTCATGAAAGCATCTCTCCAGTTTTCAAAGTAAGCCTTTGGGAGATGCCGCCAAGCATGTGTGGTACCCTTCCCGCCCAAGGGTGCCATCTTGCTCAGTTAGATGACATAGCTAAAAGACGGCAAAAAATAAAAGATGGTAAAGAAGCAACTCCAAGGGGAGGAGGGAGGGTTGTGAGGCCTGATTCCTGCTGTCCCCAGAGAACCTCTGTTACAGGTGAGTAACTACGTGTTCTCCGGAAACCAGCAGGAAGTCAAGCCTATAGGGAAAAACCATGGCCGCCCTCAAGGGAACCGTAAGCAGCAGCAACTGAGTCCACAGATACAGACTGCAATAGGACCCGTGTGTCTGATGGAAACCAACGCTCCAGTAGCCTGAACACAGAAGGGTCGGAGGGTAGGAGTTGCCTAGACCCCAAAAAGATTACGCCGCACAGCCTGGCCAAAGGCACTGTCCTGTTGGGACTCCCTCTCCAGGCAGTAATGAGCTGCAAAGGTATTGACTGAAGATGAGGTGGTGGCCCGGCAGATGTCCAGCATCGGGACAGAGCGCAGGTTTGCCACAGAAGCCGCCATGGCCCTGACACAGTGTGCCGTAACCCGGCCATCCAGTGTGAGCCCAGCCTGCTCATAGGCTAGGACGATACAGTCTGCCATCCAGGTGCACAGTGTCTGTTTGGTTACCGCTTCCCCCAGATGACTGGGGTCACTGGAAACAAAAAGCTGGGTACACTGAATGTAAAAAGACAGGGCCCTCTTACAGTCCAAGGTGTGAAGGACAGTCTCGGCCCTGCTGGAATAAGGCCTTGGGAAGAAGGTGGGTAGTACTACCTCCTGGTTGAGGTGGAAAGGAGATACTACCTTTGGAAGGAATTTGGGGTGTATACGTAGCATGACCCTGTTCTTATAGAAGCTGTTATACAGCACCTCTGCCACTAGGCCTTGGAGCTTGCTGACCCTGCAAGTGGAGATGAGCGCCATCAGGAACATGACCTTCCATGAGAGGTATCTCAGGTGGCACGTAGCCAGAGGCTCAAATGGTGGGCGAGTGAGCTCTGCCAATATTACATTGAGGTCCCACTCCGTCGCCGGAGGGCGGACGGAGGGTTTGGACAGCAGAAGTCCTCTCAAGAAGCGGGTCACCAGAGGCTGGACCGAGAGGGGCATGCCTTCAACAGGGTGGTGATGCGCCACCAGGGCACTGAAATGCACTCTAATGGAGTTTGATTTGAGCCCAGATTGCGAGAGATGAAGAAGGTACTGCAGCACCAGCTGCACCGGGCAGGAGAACGGGTTCACCCGTTGTTCTGCGCACCAGACTGAGAACCTGCACCATTTGAAGGCATAAGCTCTCCTGGTGGAGACCTTACGGGAGGCCAGCAGGATCTCTTCCACTTCTCCTGAGAGGCTGAAACGGGCTAGGGTCACCATTTCAGCAGCCACGCCATCAGTGATAGGGACCCCAGATTGGGGTGAAGGAAAGAGCCCTTCTCCTAAGACAAAAGCCCCTAGGCGCTTCCCAGTGGGATTGGAGTCTCCACAGACAGTCGGAGGAGCAGCGAGAACCACGGTTGCCTGGGCCACCATTGAGTCACCAGGATCAGTGAGGCTTTGTTGTGAAGAGCCTTCAAGAGTTTTTTGGCAATCAGCGGTGTAGGTGGGAAGGCATACATAAGACCTTCCAACCACGTAATGAGAAAAGCATCTGCTGCCACCCCGGATAGGTGGGGCTGCCGGGAACAGAAGCGGGCCAACTGGTGGGTCACCAAGACTCCATTTTGGAAACGGCTCATGGCCTGTGTTCATTGGTCACGAAGGCACCACTGGGCAGCCCTCATTTGCAGAAGGGCGTCTGGGGTGACATGGACCATACAGGGCATGTGCCCGAGTAAGCTTAGTAGAAGCCGAGCTGACACCAAGGGATGGTGTTGCATGTCTATGGCTAGTGCCTTGAGATGGTCAGCCTGGTCCAGGGGAAGGAAGGCCTTTGCCTGAAGAGTGTCCAGCCTTGCCACTACGAATTCAGACATTGTGTCTGGAGGAGGTGGGATTTGGAGTAGTTTATCACGAAACCTAGATGTTGCAGGATCTGGATGATGCATGCCATGGCCTGCTGCATCTCTGTGGCCGTGCCTTTTATAAGCCAGTTGTCCAGGAAGGGGAAGACCAATACCCCCTGAAGATGGAGGAAGGCGCCCATTACTATTAGGCATTTGGGGAAGACCCTGGGGGCGGAGGCCAGTCCGAAGGATAGTACTCTGTACTGGTATTGGCTGCCCCCCCACCATGAAGTGAAGGTACTAACTATGGCTGGGGTGAATGAGGATGTGGGTATAGGCATCCTTCAGATCCAAGGAGCACAGCCAGTCTCCCTGCTAGAGATAAGACAGTAATGTTCCAAAGGAGAGCATCTTGAACTTCTCCCTCACCAGGAACTTGTTCGTGTTGTGCAGGTCCAGGATGGGCCTTAGGCCCCCTGTTCTTTTTGGCATGAGGAAATACCTGGAGTAGAACCCCTTGTTCCTGAGATGTTGGGGTACTGGTTCTACCACTTTGTCCTCGAGAAGGCCTACGAGTTCCTTCGGTGAAGGGGAGACCTGGGGGGCTCTCCTGGAATGAAAGGAGGAGGTGTCTGAGCCAGATGGAGGAGGTAGCACTCCTTGACCACCTGGAGTGCCCAGGAAACTATGGTGATGGCTGGCCACCTGTGGGCATACAGGATTAGACGTCCCCCTGAGGGCTGCTGTCCTCCTTGGGATAGAGAGGCTATGCCCAATGAGTCAAAAGCTTCCCCCTGGCTGGGCCGAAGCATACGCCTGGGGCTTGGGAGCCTTCTGCTTATGTGGGCCTTGACCATATCCCTTAGCCTACAGACCCTGCTGGGGAGGCCTGAAAATGTGGGTAGTTTTTGTAAGCAGCCCCTGTCCTCAGATAAAAGGGATTTTTACCTGGGCCCTTTCATCGGGGAGGAGAAGCAGTATTTTTGAAGAGCCTGGTCCTCATCATGAACTCGGTCTCCAACTTGGCAGCCTTTTCCATCATGGGTTTGCTAAAGAGGTTCTCTCCTTGGCATGGGACATCGATCAATTTGTCCTGAACCCATTGCTTGACTGTAGCCAGGCCGGGCATCGGGTCCCGATGCCGCTACTCGAATCGCTGACTTGAAGCCGTCAGACTGCTCGAGAGATAAATTTGGAGCACTCACGGATGGCTTTGGCCAGATTCTTGAACCGCTGCAGGGGTTCCTTGGAGAGACCAGCCGAGAAGCTGGTGATTTCCTTCACCAGGTCTCTTGGGTACATGCCCACGTACAGCTGGTAGGCCTGGATCCGGTCGATAGCATTGAGCCCTGGTAGCACTTTCTGCCGAGGTCATCCAAGGTGTGGGCCTTCCTACCCGGGGGCACCGAGGCGTATGTCTTTTGGCTCTTCAGCTGATGCATGGCCAACTCCACCACCATGGAGTTATGCAGCAGCTGCATCTTTTGAAAGCCAAAACTCCGGCGGACCCAATACATTAAGTCAAGTCGCTTTCTCACAACTGGCATCATCACAGTTATTTCCCACATACGGAGAATTAGCCGTTCCAGGATGGGTGGAATGGGTACCATGAGCGATTTCCTCAGAGAGAATTAGAGGATTTCTAGCTCCTCTGTCTGAGAATCCTCCTCCGATTCCATCGAGGACGCTAGGGCCTTTGACATGTCCTGTATGAAGTCGAGTAATGCTATGTCCTCGGGCGGGGACCACCACCAGGGTTCAGAGGGAGGAGATTGAGGGTCGTCCTTGTCTTCCATTCAGAGTAGTTGGTTGAAGACTCAAGAGAAGGGCAGCCCATGGGCTCCAGGCCTGAGCCCTGTCTGCGTCCCTCGGAGGCCCCGAGATTGGTACATGCACGCTAGCTGGTGAGGACCTCTGTCCCGTCGAACGGGAGCCAGATCGAGACTTCGGCCGAGGATCGACTCAAGGCCGTATGGTCTTGAGGATCGGCTTGGTCATTGGGGACGTCTTTGATGTTGATGGCCTGGTGGTCTGGGCGAAGAAACCGGACACCACCACCTACTGCTGGTCCATGAAGGCAGACAGACTTGCGCTCCAGGGCTGCCATTCTGTTTTCAAGTCCAGAAGGCTCCGCAAGGGGAGTCCTCAACGAGGATAGGTTCTGGCGTCCAAGGCCAATCTATGGTCGATTCCTTCTGGGGGACCTTGGAAGGCCGCTCCCGCGCTGATCCCTCGGATGAGCATCTAGGACTACAGGACCTGGCTCGGGGCTTACACGACCTGTCGGAACCATCCAGGGATGCTGCCCTCGAGGTTTTCTTCTTCCTTTTATGTTCCCTCAAGGTAGGCTTCCTTTCTGAGGAGCCACGGCGTCTACCAGGGGCTGCAAGGATACCCCAGGATTCCTTGGCTTCAGAGGAGGCCTTGGCTTTCGGAGGCACCGGAGACTCTGGGAGAAACTTACCGTGCTGCTGCTGGCGGCTCTTGAGGGCCTTGGTGGACATCTTTTTACAAAGACCGCATGCCGCATGGTTGTGGTCTGGTTCTAGGCAGTGTAGGCAGCAGTGTGTGCATCGGTAAGGGACATGATTCTGGCACACTGATCATACTTCTTGAACCCACTGGTAGTCATGGGGGAAAAAAGTACCCCAGCGAGGTCGAGAAAAAAATCTTTTTCTGGGGGAAACCAAATAGATGTCTGAAGGGCTCTGCGGAAAAAAGGAGATTAAGCAAAATGGCACCCTTGAGTGGGAAGGGCACTACGCATATGTGTTGGCATCTCCCAAAGGCTTTCTTTGAAAGCTGGGGGGATTCTTCCATGAAGGCTCCGTTGGCGCCGATGTCACCCACATGTGAGGGCTGACTTCCTGCTTGTTCCCAGAGAAAGTCTCTATCCTAGTCTGTCTTACTGGTTCTTATGGAAGGCTAGATACATTAGGCTTAAGCCCATAGATTTCATTACACTAAGTTACTGTCCCATGAAAAGAAATTTGATGTCAATGAGTGTCCTTTTGACTGTATTGGCCTGCCTAAAATTTAAATTTGCTTTAATCTATGATCTAATTTTGGAGCAGAAGGAGCTTTACGGTGAATTCTTGGCTTTGCAAGAAGTCTGCCCACCTAATTATTCCTACTTAGTTAAATATAGGCAACATGTTTGAGCTTTTCATGGATGGACATATAAAGTAGCTGCTTCTCAGACTCATTCCAAATACTATCAAATAGAGTAGAACTGGCACCTGAAACTATAACCTACCAATTGCAGGATGTCTGTGAATGAACTAGGGAAGATGGAAATAGCACTAATAAAAAGAGATAGAACTGGCCTACTGTCCATCTAAGCTGCATTGTCCAGGCCTGGTGGAAGAAATGAGCAGTCATGTTGTAACACTTTAAGCAGATTAAAAATATGCTCACTGAGAACAATGTGACCCAAGAGACCAAAATGGATATATTACAGCATAAGTTAAGCTGACATTTGTTAAAGGTTACTATGCGCCATCTGCTGTGGGTCCATTTCATTCCTTTGTGCCCTGTAGCAGACAGTAAATGTTGTGAAAGTGGTTAGGTTGACAGCTGCCTGTTCAGTAGTGGGCATAATGTTAACATCATATGTAAAAGCTGTAACCAAGACAATTTACTTTAAACTAAAAACAATTCAACCACTAAGACACCTTCTGGATAATAGCAACTTCCGCTCAGTTCTCATGCCTCACCTCGATTATTGTAACAGCATACTTCATGGCCTACCCCCAAAAAAAACATACATCAACTTCAAATGGCACAAAACCTTGCTGCCCGTATAATTCATAATGCTCACCGATATGACCACATCATGCCACTACTCCAGACCCTCCACTGGCTACCCATAGAAGCACGCATCAAATACAAATATCTACTGATAACTTTCAAACTATGCAATAAGATCACCCCCTCATGCCTTTCCTCTCTTAGTACCCCCTACTGACCCCATTAGATCCAGAAGAACGTGCACCCAGAATACCCTCTCAATTCCAGCCCTTTTTCGTAACACAATCAAAACTACAGCTTCAAAAGAGTTGTTTGTAGCCCCTACTCTCTGCAACGCTCTCCCAAACAACATAAGACTAATGAAGATCTACAGACTTTAAAAAAAGAGCTTAAAACATTCCTCTTCATTCAACACTTTAACCTCAACATCTCTATTACTCCCCCTCGAACACCATGATCCGCCCCTACTTCTCTCTGCTAAACAGTGGAGAAATACAAATAAATACATACCCTCCTGAACTTCTCTCTCACTTGATATAGCTTAAAGCATAGTTACTCACCTGTAACAGGGGATCTCCAGGAACAGCAGGAATTTAGTCTTCACATATGGGTATCGTCGGTACCGACGGAGCCTGTACGGGAACGCTCCACAGCGTCCAATAGGAAAGCTTTTGGGAGCATCCCACAGCGCCTGCGTGCTGCCTTTCCGCCTTTCCCAACTGTCCCTCTCCAGTTGAGTTTAAAGCTGAGACAAAAGAGAGAGGGAAAGAGAGAAAGAGAGAGAGACAGAAAGATACAACTCCTAGGGGAGGTGGGTGGGGTGTGAAGACTAAATTCCTGCTGTTCCTGGAGATCACCTGTTACAGGTAACTATGCTATCTCCAAGAACAAGCAGGAATGTAGTCTTCACATATGGGCCTCCCTAGCTGCAGATGCCAGGGAGATGGCCCCAGAAAGTTGTGTGCCCTTGTGAAAGGGCTCCACTTCCCCCCATGGATCTCTGGCATCCTACCAGGGATGGTGGGTAGGAGTTGATTAAGTCTGGAACAGGTGTTGAACAGCCTGACCAAACAAGACATGCTGGCGGGAGTCCTTGTCTCAGCAGTAATGGGCTGTGAAGGAATGTACCGAAGCCCAAGTAGCTGCTCGACAGATGTTGTCAATAGACACAGAGTGAAGATGAACCATTGAGGCTGCCATGGCTCTCACATTGTGAGCTGTGACATGGCCTTCAAGAGGAAGGTTCCTACTCTCATAGGCAAAAGATATACACTGTGCAATCCAGCTGGACAGTGTCCTTTTGGAGACTGGAAGTCCCAAATGACTAGGATCAAAAGCAACAAAGAGTTGAGAGGATTTTCTATGTTGCTGTGTCCTTTGCAAGTTAAAGGCCAAAGCTCTTTTACAGTCCAAAGTATGAGTGTTCCTTCTGCAATTGAGGCTTGAGGCCTTGGAAAGAATACAGGACGGTATGGCACCAGTAGTTCTGCTGAGGTTGAAGCTTCGAGAACATCCTGGAGCCCCGTTAGTGCTTTGGAAGCCGAAGCATCCCGCCGGGGCAATTTTGCCGGTGAAAGTCCCTCAAGGGCAACGCCAGAGGCATCTCGATGTTTAGAAGGAGATCTACCTTTTGAGGACCGGCTAGATTTATGTTTAGTTACCTGAGATCCATGGGAGAAGGATGAAGCCCTGGAGGACATCGATGCCACGGAGGCTGCATAGGAGGGAAAAAGGGTGCTAAGCTTAGCAGCTTGGTTTTGCCGGCCCCTTTTTGTCATCACTCCACAGGCAACACACTCTGAAATAGAGTGGTCAGGACCTAAACCTTTGAGGCACCGCTCATGGGTGTCGGTGACGGAGATGGTAACGCCACACTTAGAACACTTTTTAAAACCCGAAGCGGGTTTTTCCATTTTGAGGGAAAAAGTTGGACCTAGTGCCCAAAATGGCATGTGGCACCCGAGAAGAAAATCACTGGAGAAAGACTGCAGAAATAAAGGTTTGTTTTTTTTTTAGAAAAAAGAAAAGAAGAACCAGTGGTACCGGTATAGCGTTGAGGGAAGGCAGATGCGACCACAAAAAAGAAGTATAAGAAGGGAATTCTCCAGGACCAAGCAGGAAGTCAGTCCTCACATATGGGTGACATCGACGTCGATGGAGCCCTTGCGGAGCATTTCCCCAGCTTTCCAAGAAAGCCTTTGGGAATGCAGGCACTCATGCGTGGTTCCCTTCCCGCCTAAAGGTGCCATCTTGCTCAGTCTCTCTTTTTCCGTGAAGCCCACCGGACGTGTGTCCTAGTCCTCCCGGAAAATAGTTCGATTTTTCTGCGATTCCTTCTCCGGTTCCCCTCCCGCCGGGTTTGGTACACCGGTATCGAGCCCGATCTTCTTTTTTCGTTTTTTGCCCTTTGTGGCTGGCGTTCGCGCCCTTTTTTTCTTTTTCCTTGGAAGGCCGGTCCTTTGACCTCGCGTGGACTCTTTTTTCCCCGATGGCTTCCAGTGGGTTCAAAAAGTGTGATCGGTGCAAGAAGCTAATGTCTCTCACCGACACACACGACTGCTGCCTTCGGTGCCTCGGTCCTGACCACGATCCTAAGATCTGTGGACCATGTGGGAAAATGTCTTCCAAGGCGCTTCGAAGTTGTCAGCACCAAAAGGAAAGGCTTTTCTCTGACTCGGCCTCCGGCTGGGCCCGGACCTCGTCTGAGGCCTCGACATCTCGGGAATCGGATCCCGAGCACCATTGGAGCTCCTCGGACAGGGGGTCCCCCGACCAGGAATGGAAGAGGAAGAAGCGGCTCGCAAGGGCGTCGTCAGAAGAGGTCCCTGGCTCCTCGAGAGCTAGGTCTCAAACCCCCGACTGTCGGCCCGGGCCCGTGGAACAGGAGAAGCCGCCCAAATTACCTCGAGTGGAGCCGGAGTCTGCTGGACACGTAAGTCCTGTAGTCCTCGTGGACTCTCCTCCCAGAGAGCCGACGTCAGGCCCGGCGCTGCCGGGGCCCGAGTTGGGGGCTGCTGAGTCTCCTGAGCTGGGTCTCAGGCTGACAGCCTTGGAGAGCAGACTGTCTGCCTTCATGGAACAGCAGTGGGCACTGATGGCCAGCCTGTCTGGCGCATCTGCCCCGACCACTGGGACATCGAGATCGAAGTCGACCCCGGAGACCGAGCCAATACTCGAGACCATAAAGGCTCGAGGTCGACCTAGGTCACAGTCTCCCTCGACCTCCCGTTCAGGACCGAGGGCGTCGACGCTGGTGCCTTCGGCGTCGGGGCGGGTGCTCACAGGCCCCGCGAGGTCGGACCCCGATTCCTCATCGGACGAGTCCGCCTGGGAGACGGAGGACGAGGAGTCCCCCGACACCTTCAGGACTCGGTACGTCCCATCGGACTCACTGCAGTCTGAACCCCGGAGCAGATCCCCTCCGGAGGACACCCGGTTCTCGGAGTTCGTCCGGGATATGGCCACTGCGTTGGCTATCCCTGTGGATCCCGAGGAGGAGCCTCGAGCCGAGGAGCTCGAGGCCCTACAGTATGACTCTCCTCCGGAGGCCTTTACTGTTCCGGTTCCTCCGATGCTGGAACGGCTCCTCTTCCGGATGTGGGAGGCACCGGCCTCGGCGCTGGTTCTAAGCAAGCGGGTCGATTCTATCTATCGACTCCGGAAGAGACCTGGCTTTCAAAAGGCGCAGCTACCACACCATTCCAAGGTGGTGGAATCGACCATGCATCGCCTGAAAAGTCAGAAGATGCACTCCGCGGTGCCCCCTGGCAGGGAGGCCTGGAACCTCGATGGTTTTGGTAGAAAGTGCTTCCAGGGCTCGATGCTTGCTTGCCGTGTCCAGTCTTACCAGCTGTACATGGGCATGTACTTGCGAGACCTGGCCAAGGAGCAGGCCGGGTTCTCTGCTGGTCTCTCCGGGGAACCTTTGCAGAGGTTCAAGTCCTTGTCCTCGGGGATCCGGGAATGCTCCAAGTTTATGTCCCGCACTGCCTACGATGGCTTCGAGGCTTCGGCCCGTGTTGCGGCAGCCGGCATCGCGGCTCGACGCCAGGCATGGCTGCAGTCATCGGACCTCGAGCCATGGGTTCAGGACAAGTTGGTCGATGTCCCTTGCCGAGGTGAGGACCTTTTTGGCAAGCCCATGGCTGAGAAGGCCGCACAGCTCGAAACCGAGCACCTCACGAGAACAAGGCTGTCTAGAAAGACTTCTGCCCCTTCTCACAAAAAGAAGGGCTCGGGTAAAAAGCCCTTTTACCCGAGGAAGGGCACTGCCTACAAACAGTACCCTCAGTACCAGGCCGCCCAAGCTGCCCCTCAGGGTCAGCAAGCCAAGGGGCATGGTAATGGGCCCCGTAGGCAGAGGACTCCCAAGCCTCCGGCCCCTGCTCTCACTCAGCAGGGTGGGGGTTTTTGACTCCTTAGGCATAGCCTCTCCGTCCCTGCTCTCCCAACCCTGCACAGGAGGTCGCTTCGCCCTGTTTGCCCACAAGTGGCCACTCATCACTGGAGAGAGTTGGGTGTTAAGCATAGTCCACGAGGGCTATCTGCTGCGCTTCCAACAGCTGCCTCCTCCATACTTTCCAGGGGAACCTCCAAGGCCTCCCCTACACACAGATCTTCTCCTTCAGGAGCTCCAAGGTCTGTTGGTGGACAGGGCAGTGGAGCCTGTGCCGCCACACTTACAAGGTCAAGGGTTCTACTCCAGGTATTTCCTGGGACCCAAAAGAACCGGTGGCCTTCGGCCTATTCTAGACCTCAGAAATCTCAACAAATTCATAGAGAAGGAAAAGTTCAAGATGCTTACCCTTGGAACACTTCTGCCCTACCTCCAGCAGGGAGATTGGCTATGCTCCTTAGATCTAAAGGATGCGTACTCTCACATCCTTATTCATCCAGACCACAGAAAGTACCTCAGGTTCATTGTGGGAGGAAACCATTATCAGTACAGAGTACTGCCTTTTGGCCTCACCTCCACTCCCAGGGTCTTTACCAAATGCCTGGCAGTGGTAGCGGCCTACCTGAGAAATCAGGGAATCTTTGTCTTCCCCTATCTGGATGACTGGCTCATCAGGGGTCAGACATGCCAGGAGGCCAGACAAGCCACCCTCAGAACTATTGCTCTTCTTCAAAGCCTGGGGTTTGTAATAAACTTCGCAAAGTCCACTTTGCTCCCCTCCAAGAACTTGGAGTTCATAGGGGCAGGCAAAAGCTTTCTTGCCAGAAGACAGAGCCCAAAGACTGATGACCTTGGAAAACCAGTTTCTCAGCAGGTCACTGGTTTCCGTCAGGCTCTGCCTGAGGCTTCTTGGCCACATGGCTTCGACAGTACATGTGTCCCCCAATGCCAGGCTCCATATGCGGCCTGCACAGTGGTGCCTTCGGATTCAGTGGTCATAGGCCACAGGCAGCCTCAGAGACAGGATAAGGGTGTCCAGACAATTTCTGAACTCCCTCAGCTGGTGGCTGCACCCACCCAATCTGCTGCAAGGGGTGCCTTTTCAGATTCCTGGGTTCACAGTGGTGTTGATCACGGATGCCTCCCTGCAGGGCTGGGGAGCTCATTGTCTAGGCAAGTGCACCCAGGGTCTGTGGTCTCCCTGGGAAGCAGCACAGCAAATCAATCTGTTGGAACTCAGGGCTATTTGATTAGCCCTCAAGACTTTCTCTCCAACCCTGGCTCATCAGTCTGTCCTAGTTCAAACAACCAACCAGGTAGCCATGTTTTATGTGAACAAGCAGGGCGGAACTGGGTCCAGGCTCCTTTGTCAGGAAGCACAGGACCTTTGCTTGTTTGCTCTCAGGCACAACATGCTCCTCAAGGCTGTGTATCTACCTGGCCAGGAAAACTACCTGGCCGACAGATTGAGCAGGATTCTACAGCCTCACGAGTGGCAGCTCCATCCTTTGGTAGTTCAGAAGATTTTCCTGAAATGGGGACTTCCATCCATAGATCTGTTTGCCAGTCCACTGAACAAACAGCTGCCAAAGTTCTGCTCCAGGCAACCGCATCCTCTGCGGATAGCGGCAGATGCTTTTCTGATTCCCTGGTCTCAGGGCCTCCTGTATGCGTTTCCTCCCACGCCCTTGGTGGCCCGAACCCTGTTCAAGATTCTTCAGGACAGGGCCTCGGTCCTGCTGGTAGCTCCCAGGTGGCCGAGACAGCCTTGGTTCCCACTTCTACTTCAGCTGGCGGTGGATCCTCCACTGCCTCTGGGGTTGCAACCAGACCTTCTCTCTCAGGATCAGGGTTCCCTTCTGCACCCCAATCTCAAAGCTCTCAATTTGATGGCCTGGAGGCTGCAAGGGTAGTTTTGGCTCCCTGGTGCCTACCTCAGAAAGTTGAGGAGGTTGTCCTAGCCTCTAGGAAACAGTCCACTAGGAAAACGTATGCTCTCAAATGGAAACGGTTTTCTGTGTGGTGTCAGCTACGTACAGAGGATCCTTTCTCCTGTACTGTACCAGTAGTGCTTCAGTACTTACTGCACTTATCAAATCAGGGACTTAAGTCCAATTCTGTTTGGGTCCACCTCTCAGCTCTAGCAGCTCACCACTCACTGGTGGAGGGACATTCTCTGTCGGTTCACCCCTTGGTGTCCCAGTTTTTCAGGGGCTTGCTTTTGCTCAAGCCTCCAATCCGTCCTCCTGCTCCTGAGTGGGAGTTGAATGTGGTCTTGCAGCAACTGACTCGCCCACCTTTTGAGCCGATGGCTACTTGCCCTCTACGCTTCCTGTCCTGGAAGACACTTTTCTTGATAGCCCTAACCTCGGCCAGGCGAGTGAGTGAGCTTCAGGCCCTGGTCTGTGACAGGCCTTACACCCGCTTCTATTCACCTGTAGGGTGTTCTCCAGGAGCAGCAGGAATCAGTCCTCACAACCCTCCCTCCTCCCCTGGGAGTTGCAGTTGTACATAGTTTATTTTTACATTTTTATGTGCTGTTTTTTAGCTATGTCATTTGACTGAGCAAGATGGCACCTTTAGGCGGGAAGGGAACCGCGCATGCGTGCCTGCATTCCCAAAGGCTTTCTTGGAAAGCTGGGGAAATGCTCCGCAAGGGCTCCATCGACGTCGATGTCACCCATATGTGAGGACTGATTCCTGCTGCTCCTGGAGAACACCTGTTACAGGTGAGTAACTACTCTTTTTCTGCGGTGACAGGATGTCGGCTCCGCGGAAAACCAAGAACTGGAGAGGGACAGTTGGGAATGGCGGGAAGGCAACACGCAGGCGCTGTGGGATGCTCCCAAAAGCTTTCCTATTGGACGCTGGGGAGCATTCCCGCGCAGGCTCCGTTGGTACCGACGATACCCATATGTGAAGACTACATTCCTGCTTGTTCCTGGAGATTTAGGTAAATACTCTTCTCCCCCCAAACCTTTCTCTTTATAAAACTCCATTTAATATATTTCTCCCTTATCCCATTCCCTTCCCTACCCTACCCTACAACTGTAAATAGTTTCTCAGTCTCCAAGCTGCTGTGGGAGGTTGACAACTCCTGATTTCGGGACTAGACTGGAGGGACGATAAGGAACCACTATTCTGCTATATATGTGAACAGCTGATTTGTAAATAGTATCTTGTAATATAGTTTAATATGTTCTATCTTCTTTGTAAACGAGTTCTGTTAATTGTAAACCGCCCCTGATCACTGGAAGGGGCGGTATATAAAAACGTTTAAATATAATAAAAACTAAAAACATGTAAAGTATGCGCATAGGAATGTATTTTATAAAACGTGCATGCAAATCGCGACCACCTGTGCTCTGTTCAAGTTCTGTCACAGAACACATGGGTCGAAAGAAAGTATGTGCCTTCTTGTTACCACTTGTAGCCCCCTGGGGTAATTTTATAAAATGCCTTTATGTGAGAAAAATCCTTTATAAAATTATTTTCCTAATGTCAGAGCATGGTCATCCCATAAAGATGTTTAAATTCACCATAGCATTTTTTTTTAATAAGAGAAACGCTAGCTTTTGAATCGTTGACATTAAAACGTAAATGTGCTCAAACATCTATATATTCACCTGAATCTAAGAAAAAAAATAAGAGTGGCAATTTTGTTTCCTAAACAGTTGAGCTCTCAACTGATATCACATTGTGCGGATACTGAAGGAAGATGGGTAGCTGCAAAGGTTATTATAAGGAAGGTTAAGCTACTTCTTCTGAACATATATCCTCCCGACTCATAATTCTTTGACACACTTGCCCAACAGTGAATGGTAGGGGATGACTGCCTTACAATTACAGAAGATTTCAACCTTCCTTTGGATTCCACACTAGATTGGAAATCTTAATTCAAGGTCAGAGTGCCCAGAGCTTGTAGAATGCTACATAATTGATGCCAGATTGTGGCCTTCTAGGTCCGTGAAGTGAGTTAGAGTTTATATTTTATTGTTCACACCATAATACTTACTTTCATATGGATTCTTTTTATTTCTAAATCCTTGTTTCCAACTGTTACACAATCACCTGATTGGTACAATTCACATATCTGACCACGCGTATTACTTCGTTAGGCACTGCTAAACTTGGAGCCCTCTGTAAAATCTGTATAAGCATGTCAATAAATACACATGCATTTGCTATCATGTACAGTGAGAGCATCCGTTTCACCAATAAACACATTAAAATAAAAAAGCATCATCATTTGTGGGATTTACTAAACGTGTAAGAGCCAATCTAGTAACATACACATGTAATTGCCAGCACTGACACCACTAAGTGCCAGATCTCTTATGACTGCATGTACAAGAGAAACTAATTAAGGAGCCAAGTAAAATTACTTTTTTTCTAGTATTAGACACCATTAAGGTAAGCACAGTTGCCTCCTCAATCACTAGTGGAGGAGAAATACAAGTTTAAGTTTTTTTTTTAAATGCCCAAACCATGCCCCCTTACTCTATGCGCCCTATGGCATTGTAAAATTGGCATTTACACATATATGTCACTTGCATGTGTAAATCCCATATACCTGTTATAAAATGACCTCCTTAATGGAGAATTATTGGATGACTAGGAACTTGTGCAGAAAAAGCATAGTTACTCACCTGTAGGAATCAGTCCTCACTTATGGGTGACGTCGGCACTGACGGAGCCCGCGCAGAGCAATTCCCCAGCTTTCAAAGAAAGCCTTTGGGATTGCTGCCATGCATGCGTGGTCCTCTTCCCGCCCAAGGGTGCCATCTTATTCAGTCAGGTCCCTTAGCTCGAGCCCTACCAAGCAGATAGCAAGGGAAGGACAAAAATTCAGCAACTCATCAGGGGAGGAGGGAGGGTAGTGGGGACTGATTCCTGCTATCCCTGGAGAACACCGGTTACAGGTGAGTAACTACGCTTTTTCCAGGAACAAGCAGGAAGTCAGTCCTCACTTATGGGACTCCCTAGTTACAGGCTATCGAACATGTAACCAAAAAATGCCTCCGCGAGGCCGTGAGCAGAAGCCGAAGCCTGAAGGAGCCCGAGTCCTCGGGGCGAAGCCCTCGGTAGCCATGAGAAGATTCGGAGGGCAGGAGTTGCTTATACCCCGAACAGGTTACAGAGTACAGCCTGGCTGAAAGCGCTGTCCCAGCGGGACTCCCTCTCCAGGCAGTAGTGGGCAGTGAAGGTGTTCATGGAAGACCAGGTCGCCGCCCGGCAGATGTCCATCAGGGAAGCGGAGCGCAACAAGGCCGCTTTGGCTCGGACCCCATGTGCGGTGACTCCACGATCCAGTGGGATGCCCGCCTTCGCATGGGCGAAAGCGATGCAGTCCGCCACCCAAACCGAGAGGGTGAACTTGGTAACTGCTTGCTCCGGTCTATTGGGATCGTAGGTCACAAAAAGCCTGTCAGACTTGCGATGAGTCTGGGTATGCTGCAAATAAAAGGCGAGAGCCCATTTGCAGTCAAGGGTGTGGAGAGCCGCCGACCAGGCCTCGGGAAGAAAGTCGGCAGCACTATCTCTTGGTTGAAATGGAAGTCTGAAATGACCTTAGGCAGGAGTTTAGGATGGGTACGGAGCATCACCCTGTTCCGATAAAACCTGGTGTAAGGGGCGCCAGCCATGAGAGCCTGGAGCTCGCTGACTCGGTGGGCCACCAGGAAGGCTACCTTCCAGGACAGGTGCCAGAGCGAACACGTTGCCATTGGATCAAACGGCGGATGGGTGAGCTGCGTGAATACCACATTTAAGTCCCATTCTGCTGGAGGAAGACGGATGGGTGGCTTGGATAGCAGAAGACCCCGCATGAAGCTGGAGACTAATGGCTGCCCTTTCGATGGAAAGGTGATTAGCCGAGATGGCGCTCAAATGAACTCTGACAGAGTTCGACTTCAGCCCTTTCCTTTAGAGGTGCAGGAGGTACTGGAGGACCCACGGAACAGGACACGAGAAGAGGTTGATCTGGTGCTCCGAGCACCAGACGGAGAAGCGTTTCCATTTAAAGGCGTAAGCTTGCTTAGTGGAGTCCTTCCTCGAGGCGAGGACGACTTCATCAATCTCCTCTGGAAGGGCCAGAGAGACTAGGGAGGTCTGTTCAGCCACCAGGCCATGAGGGATAGGGAGGTTAGGTTCGGGTGCAGCACCCGACCCTCCTCCTGTGTTAGCAGACCCCTGGAAGAGCCCAAGGGAACCGGAGGCTCCGTCAACAGCCAGAGCAGGAACCAAGGCTGCCGAGGCCACGAGAATCAACGATGCCATATCTCGCTGAGCCTTGAACAGACCTCGCAATGAGGGGGAAAGGAGGGAAAGCATAGAGAAGTCCAGGAGAAATGCATTGGGGCCTTCCCTGCTCGGGTGCGGCAACGGGCCGCAAAAGAGGAGGAGCTGCGTGTTCTGGGGACTGGCGAAGAGGTCTATCGCTGGTGTCCCCCAGCGGAGAAACAGCCAGTCTGCTACTCTGGGATCCAGCCGCCATTCGTGGGGGCGAAGGATACTGCTGAGTCTGTCCGCCAGGCTATTCTCCTGACCCGGGAGGTACGTCGCCTTGAGGGACATCCTCCGTCAGGCAGCAAAAGAGCAGATGAGGACCGCTTCCCGGCAGAGGGAGCACGATCCCATGCCTCCCTCCTTGTTGACGTAGAACATCGCTACACGATTGTCGGTCTGCACTAGAACCAACCTCCCACTGAGGTGTTCCTCGAAAGCCTTCAGGGCCCACCGAATAGCCCGGAGTTTGAGCAGGTTTATCTGCTGCTGGGACTCCTCGGGTGACCATGGCCCCTGCGTGCATAGTCTGCAACGGGCTCCCCACCCCAACAGGGAAGGGTCTGTTGTCAGCACTCTATCGGGCAGTGGGGCCTGAAAGGGCAATCCCCGCAGGAGGTTGCGGGGGTTTTGCCACCAGCTCAGGGACAAGCGGAGGTCGGGGAGAATTCTGACGGGGTCCCTGAGGTGTCCGAGGGACTGGCTTCATTGGGCACAGAGACACTACTGAGCCGTCCGCATGTGCAGGCGGGCATGAGGAACCACATGTACAGTCGAGGCCATGTGGCCCAAGAAACGTAGCATGGTCTGAGCGGTGACCTGGTGAGCGCTTTGGACGCGAGCAGTCAGAGCTCAGAGGCGGGTGGAGCGATCCACTGGCAAGAAGGCGATCACCTGCTGAGTATCGAGGCACGCCCCGATAAACTCGAGAGCCTGCACTGGCTCAAGGTGAGACTTCAGGTAGATGACCAAGAACCCCAAGTTCTCAAAGAGGAGGATAGTGTGCGACATCGCTCGCTGAGCCTCCTCGGCTGAGGAGCCCGTAACGAGCCAGTCGTTGAGTTAGGGAAAGACCGGCATGCCCTGGCGCTGAAGGTAAGCAGTGACCACAACAAGGCACTTTGTGAAGACCTGTAGGGTGGAAGCAAGGCCGAAGGGGAGCACCCTGTACTGGAAATACTCCCCCTGCAGCCTGAAAAGCAGATACTGCCTGTGTAGGGGCTGGATTAAGATGTGGGCATAAGCGTCCTTTAGATCCAAGGAGCATAACCAGTTGCCCTGCTGGAGGAAGGGCAGCAGCACACCAAGAGATAACATCTTGAATTTCTCCCGCACTAGGAACTTGTTTAGCCTGTGGAGGTCGAGAATGGGCCACAGACCTCCTGTATTTTTCAGGACGAGGAAGTACTGGGAATAGAAGCCCCAACCTCTAAGGTGGGGAGAGACCTTCTCGACTGCCCGTTCGGCGAGGAGAGAGTGTAATTCCCCCTGCAGCAGAAGCTGGTGTGCGGGGAGTCGAAGAGGCTCCGCCGGGGAGAAAGGAGGTGGAAGCCTGTCGAAGTGAAGGCGGATAGCTGTCTCAGACGACTTGGAGGACCCAAGCTTCCGAAGTGATGGAAGCCCACGATGGGGTGAAGCGGGACAGGCGTCCCCCCACTGGCTGCTGCATCGCCGGAAGGCGAGGGACTATGCCGATGGCATCAAAATCCTTGAGTGGGTTGTGGGGCAGCTGGCGTTTGAGCCTTCGGTCCCTTTGGCTTACGATGCCCCTGGCTAGATTTTCCATGCGCCAGAGTGGTCGGCGTGGGGGTAGCCGGATATGGTAAATAGCCACGATACTGGAGTACCTTTCTAGGGAAGAAGGGCTTCTTGGTTGGTTGCTTCTTCCGAGGCAGGGCAGAGGTTTTGCGGGAGAGATGGATCCAGGTGACGAACTCAGACTCAATTTCCGCAGCCTTCTCCTCCATCGGCTTGCCAAAGAACTGCTCTCTGAGACAGGGGACATCCAGGAGCTTCTCCTGCACCCATTGCTCCAAATCCGAGGATTGGAGCCATGCCTGGCGGCGGGCCTCAATGCCTGTGGCCACCACCTGAGCCGATATCTTGAAGCCATCATAGAAGGCTCGAGAGAGGTAGTTGGAGCAGTCGGCGACGGACTTTAGCAGGGCGTGGAATCTGTTGCGGGGCTTTCCCTCGAGGCCAGTGGAGAACCCCCTCAAGTTCCTTAGCCAAATCACGCAGGAACATACCAATGTACAGTTGATATGTCTGGATGCAACAAGAGCATGGAACCTTGGTAGGCCTTGCGGCCCAGGGCATCAAGGGCTCTCGACTCTCAGCCGGGTGGTACCAACGAGCGCGATTTTGGGTTCTTTTGCTTCCTCATAGCCAATTCCACCACCGAGGTGTGTGGGAGCTGGGTCTTTCGGAAGCCTGGCCCACGCTGCACCTTGTACATCGTTTCAAGGCGCTTGCTCACGATGGGGACCGAGGCTGAAGACTCCCACATGAGGAGCAGCAGCCGAGATAGAATAAGCGGTACAGGCACAGTGAAGGACTCCCTGGGCAGGGATTCATACTGAAGAATGTTGAGTTCTTCAGCACGAGGGTCCTCCTCAGCCTGGGTGACCAGGTTAAGGGCCTGTGCCATGTCCCAAATGAACAGCAGGAAGGAGGTGTCTTCGGGTGGCGAGCGCCGCTGGAATGCGGGTGGCGAAGGGTCCGACGGAAGATCACAATGAGTACGGGTTTCCGGGGAGGTGTCCCCATCAGACCCCCAGTCCGAGAAATTGGTCGAGGAGTCCAAGCTGGGCAGATCGCCCTGTCCAATGACTTGTGGCCTGGTGCCGGAGGCCCTGGATGATCTCGCCTCCGAGGAATGGGAGGGCGAGCGAGACCAACGTCAAGGACCCTCACGAGGCCCGCAGTTTTTGGGGGTTTCCTGGATGGATTTGGGTGTCCCATGCGAGGGACCCATGGTCTCTGGGTGCGGGTCAGCAAAGCTGGCTGTGAGTGCCTGCTGAGAAGCAATAAACATAGAAATGCTGCGTTCCAGCGCCAGCATGCGGGACTCCCACGCAGGCGTGGGGCCCTGTGACGCAGATACCAGGGTCACCGGATTGGGCATCAAGGAGGATAGGGGGTCCTCACTGGGATAACCCTCAGGAGACCGGGCTCCTTCGCTGGAGGCCTCCGCTTCCGTGTGGGGTACCTTGCGGGGCCGCTCCTTGTCCAACTCCCGGGAACGCTGAAGGTGGCTAAGTGACTGGGTGTGGGAGCACTCGCGTTTGTTGGGAGCCCCGGACAGCGACTTCAATGCTTTCTTCTTTTTGGGCCGCCCCACCTCGGGGGGGACCCCTGGTCGGAGTGCCGCCGAGAATGCGGGGCTGCAGGTGGGGAACCCACCTGAGGAGAGATGACTGAGGGCGCCACCAGGGACTCTGAGGCGGCCTTTCGGAAAATGTCTTCGGACTTCTGCTTATGGCTGAGCAAGGCCTTAGAGGACATTTTCTTGCAGAGTGAACAGAGCTCTGGGTCATGGTCGGCTCTGAGGCACCGCAGACAACAGTCTTGAGTGTCTGTAAGCGACATGTTCCTAGAGCATCTATCACATTTTTTGAATCTGGTGGCCATTGGGGCAAAAATGGCCCCTGCGAGGTTGAAGATCCATGTGGCTAGCGGTTAGAGAAGAAAAAAGGGTGCGAAGCCCGTAATGAAAAAAATGAAGAAAAGGAAGTATCCCCAACAGCTCTAAAAAATAGAGCAGGGGAAGGACTGGTAAAGGACCGGTACAACTGGAAAATAGAGAGCCTGTTAAGGCGAAAAAACAAAACATTTTTCCGAGGGACGATGACGTGCATCCGAAGGGCTCCGTGAAAAAAGGGAGACTGAGCAAAATGGCACCTTTGGGCGGGATGAGGACCACGCATGCGTGGCAACAATCCCAAAGGCTTTCTTTGAAAGCTGGGTAATTGCTCCGCGTGGGCTCTGTCGGTGCTGATGTCACCCATAAGTGAGGACTGACTTCCTGCTTGTTCCTGGAGAATCATCCTTTTCATTGATGAATAATTTCAGAGGGCAGGACATGCAGTTTTTTTCAACAAACGTGAAATATCACACTGAGGAAAATAAACCTGTTGAGGGAAAACCAGGGGATCATTGAACAGTTTATTTATTTAGCAACTTTTCTATACTGCTGTATCTACTAGTCTTGGTGGTTTACAGGGAACAATTAGAATTTTAAATTATTCTCAATAATACGAATCCAAATTTAAGCCTATTGAGAATGACATCCTAGCCTTTTTAGATTAATTGCCATGTCCTAAACTAGACAGGCCATTGGTATCACAGTTGGATCAATCCATCTTTTTATATGAAATGTAGCTAGCCATCTGAACTCAAACAAAAAGCTCTGGGGGAGAGGAAGTGGTATGACTTCATAGCTGAATTTTATAAAGTTTTTTGCAACAACTCTTTCTGCCTGGCTTGGTAAACTATATGAAGTGTTTATACTTTTGGGTGGGGTGGGATGGGGTGGGGTGGAGGGGGTGTGGTGGTGGTGGTGCAGAGTAGACTTTACTATCCTCACGGGGGGGGGGGGGGGGGGGCTGTTGCTGCCTTCAGCTCCACAGTATCCTATGTCAAAGTGAAGGTAACTGAAGATATATGTTACGTTTTGGACTGCTAATTTACTACCAAAACCAAACCTGATGCAGTCAAAATTTCACTTCATGATCATTAGCCTGGTAATGAGATAATACCATACACCAAAGGTACGACTAAACCAACCAACTACCTTCAGAGTGAAGAACACCATACCTGCAATTACTTTCCCAATTTATCAGGCTGAGAGTCCTTCATTGCTATGGCTTCCATGAATGAGTTCTGGACTGGTCTGGCAGGACTCAAAGAAAGGAAATTACCAAGTAAATTAAAAATGTCACCTTCCTTATCGTCCAGAGGAATTGGATGTACCCAAGCTCTAGATGGGATGAAGTCATGATAGCTTTCAGGACACCTACATCTAAGGTATAGTCCCTCCAGACCTGCATACCCACGTTATGGCAGAGGAGGAGTGCCATGGAGACAAGAGCACTGTCCTGCCATTATCCTATGAAAATTCAGTTTCTAACTCTTTCTTCAAGAACCGCCGTGCTCTAATCAAGTGAGATTGCCAGCTCTCTGCGACTTGCCAACTCTTGATGGTGTTGTCCGAGGAGACCATTTTCTTGATTCCTCCTGAAATTGATTCCTTAAAGGCCACTGTGCGTTATATGCATAGTAGACCAAAGACCTATCTGAAAATTCTGAAGAAAGTGGGCACCTACCAACATCTCAAAAGTGACTGCCAAATGACTGCCCCTGCCCTAGCTTATATCATTTGATTTCCTTACCATCAGATGGAAGAAAGCAAGCCTGATTCTGCCAGCAGTGAAACATTACCCTCAAAAGGAGTGGGGTAGGGGAAAAACTGGGCACAGAAATAGCCTTTCCTTTAAACTACCAAGGAGACAGACCTCTGCCACAAGACCTATAAAGAGATGCTACCAGTGAGGTTTAAAAGGAAGTAAAGATTGAGCCCTCAGGACTAAACTCAAGTTCTAAATAGAAGTCTTGAATACTTTATTCCCTGGAGAAAAGCATTCCAATTCAAGAGAGTAGCGGGGAAGCTTCTGTAACTGTATCCTCAGAGACTTGCGAGTTTGTCTTCACCCCAATTTTGTTGAGGAAGAAAACTGAAGCAATAGATCCCTCAAAATAAATAGTATCTCCCCAAAAATTGAAACTGCAGAGGTTTCAAACTACCACAAGCCACCTATATAGGCCTCTTTCATACCACCAAAGGTTGCATCACCTGACACTAAGTATCCTTGCTATGTTGTACAATTTTCTCAACAGATTATAAAAGAGAATGTAAGGTATCTTCCAGGAAGGAATCATCTGACTAGGGAAAATGTGAAGTACCACTCCTGACTAGCCTCTTTAGAGACTGGAGTGAGGTGAAAATTAGCCACTCATGAGGTAAATAGCAGATGCAAACGTTTATTAGGTACTTAATCTCGGTACTCTTGATTCTTTTCAGGGTGGATTTGAGCACCAAGGAATGGTGTGGAAGCTGAGGCTTCTCGAATCGGGAAGCCTTCTGAACTCTGTACATGGAGTCAAGTCTTCTACTAACCAGAGGTACAGTGAGGGGATTCTCCCACATTCTCATCTGTACCTCTGCAGGATGCACTGTCACTGCTTCCTTAGGGACCAAGGAGCACTGTAGGATCTCCAACTTTCCTGGGATCATCCTCAGTCTCCAAAGAAAATAGAAGGGCCTTGGCCATATACCTCTCAAACTGTTGGAAGGTCAAGTCCTCAGCAGGGGACTTGCATTGTTCATGAGATGGAGAAGGGTCCAACGGGAGCTCAGGAGACCTGCCCTCAGACAAATCATCTGATTCCATGTCAGTGACCTGGTTGTCTGAGTCAGACTCAAGAGAGGAAGTCGAAGTAATTCTGAGTCTCTGCCTAGATCATTCTCCTGCTTCGAAGGGATCGGGAGCTCCTTTGGCAGCGATGATGCACCGACACCCTTCTAGATTATGAGGGTGCAATGGACCCCGAGACACTAGATAAGGATACTGGCCAGGCAGGCACTAGTTTCAGGGTCCTCTGATACCCCAATGTCGATGCCTCTCCCGCAGGTAGTGCATGCATCTTGAGGATTGACTGTACGGTACCTGATGTCGATGCAACGGACATCAAGGTCCCAGTGTGCTGCATCACCAACGGTGCCACGATGAGCTCCTTGAGCACCTGCAGAAGGCACTTCTCCATGGCTGATGATTCAGAAGGCTGTGGGGCATGAGCAACGTCGGCCAATGTACCTGATAGGTGTACTGGGATATCTGTTTCTTGGCCTCAGCTGTCGGTAGGCTGTCTGTGCCCCTACGATATCTTGGAGGATGAGCTCTCCTCCCTTCGGGGCACCTTTGAGGAGTGCTCTTGAAAGGCTGAGATGCCGATGTACCAGAGTCTTCACCCAATGTTCAGCATAGTCACCCCTCGACATCAAAGAAGACGCAGTCGAATCCTTCCTCATCTCTGGGTAGAGATTGAATGATGGCTGATGCTCTGGAGCACTATGGGTGCTCTGCTCTGAGCTTTAGAACTCCTAGGCATTGATGCATTGCCAGTGTTTGATGCAGCCTTAGAAGCCATAGAGACAGATGCTGTCAATGCTGATGAACCTGACTTCTGAGCGCCAAAAAGTGATTCACGCTGCTTCTCATAACCCTTGAAGCCTATTTTTGTCACCCGAGAACACAAATCACAAGAAGAGGGCTAATGATCGGATATCAGACACTGTAGACATCAATTATGGGTGTCTGTGACCAATATGATCTTAGAACACTTGGAATTCTTCTTGAACCTGCTGGCGGGTTTCTGGAACAAATTGTCTGAAAAAATAGCCATGTCAAAGTCGAATGGCTCAATGGTGAGGACCGGGAGGGCTAAGATGTCAAGGCAAAAATAAAATTAACGATCAAAGGAGAAAAAAGTAAAAGGGAGGAGAAAACCATGATGGCAGGTGAATGGGATGAAAAACCTGAAGTGAAAAGGCCCCATGAGGGGAAAACACAGAAATTTACCAACGGAGGTGTCTGTAACATGTCCGGAATGTGTCTGTGGGGCTCCACAAAAAAGAAAAGACTGAATCAAGATGGCACATGGTGGCAGGCAAGGAGGCACGCAGGTATGGTGGAGCCTCCCAAAAGCTTCCAATAGGAGCTGGGGAGTGTTCTCGCATGGGGCTCCGTTGGGGACACCATCCATACACGAGGACTCATTCCTGCTTGTCCATGGAGTATCAGATGTTATCTAATGTAGCAGGAAGAATCTGAGGTGAGGGAGGAGGCCTATGACCCCATTCAGAAATACAGGACTCTGGCATTACCTGTGCGGAAGTAAGGCCTGACAATCTACTTCTGTATTTTGCCACGAAAAGCTAATGGATAATCTCAACAAAAAAGTGCTAGAAGATGAGATCCCAGGTTGAAAGGCACTCAGTGGGCTATTGGGGAAGAGCTGAAGACTCTTCAGAGAGCCAACATTTATGACGTGGTTGGCTCAAAGCCTTTGGTACGTCTGATTGCGGATATAGCTACGCATGAAAGTCAGAAACTGCAAAGATGTTTTACAAGTGAAGCTGGCGGTAGTCAAAAATGAAATGAAATGTGTACAGCTCGATCTGTTGGGTGTCAGTGAACTGGACTGGCATAAGGCACTTGGAATCTGATGATCACATGGTATACAATGTCAGAAATTAAAGACAAAAAAGAAATGGTGTTGCATTTTTAGTATAATTAAGAAGAAACTTGCAAGAACTGTAAAGAACCACAATGCAATCAGTGAATGCTTAATTTCTATCCATTTCATCAACATAACTATTATTCAGGTATATGCGCCAACAGCAGTTGCAGAAGAGGAAGAGGTTGATCAGTTCTATGAAAAAGTACAAGCTGAAATTGACAGAATATGTAAACGATAAACTGATACTCATGGGCAACTAGAACACAAATGTTGGGAACAAAGGTGGTAAAGGGGTTGGAAAATATGGACTTGGCAAAAGAAGCGAAACCAGAGAAAGGGTGAGAATTCTGAAAGATAACAATCTATGTGTTCATCTCAAACACCTTTTTCTAGCAACACAAGCTGTGACTATGCACATGGACTTTGCCCAATGGATTGTAAAAAAAACACATATTGACTTCTGTGGAAGTTAACTATGGAAAAACCCAATAACATCAACAAAGACAAAACCTGGAGCTGACTGTGGTACAGGTCACCAGCTACTAGTATGCAAACTCAAGCTAAAGCTGAAAAAGAGCAAGCCATTCATGAATATAACAAAATATGATCTTTAAAATATACCACCAGAATTTAAACACTGCCTGTGAAATTAATTTGCCACTTGACAGAGTACCAGAAGAGTTATAGGTTGATATCAAGAAAGGTGTGCATGAAGAAAGTGAAAAATCTCTGCAAAAGGTGAAAAAGCAAAAACCGTCAAAATGATGACCGAATACTGAAAATTGCTCAGAAATGCAGAGAAGCTAAAGCTAGAGGAGAAAGAGATGCATTTATTCATTTATTAGTAGTATTTAGCTTACGCCTTTTCATGTAATCATGAAATTTAACAAAGATTTCTAATGTGCAGCAAGACAAGACAAAAAGTACTACAATGACACATGTAAGGAAACAGAATCAGAAACTATCAGAGGAAGAAGATTGGCTTTCGTAAAGCTATGCAAGTTAAAAAGAAAATTCCAACCTTGAATTGGAATGCTAAAAGAACTCAAAGATCCATGTTGAATAATACTGAGAAGATCAAAAAAGGTGGCAAGAAGACAGGGTTATTATACCAAAAGATCAAGTGGATTAATGGCTGTTCCAACCTGTACCTTACAATTAGGAACCATTGGTAATGAAAGAAATCGAAGCAGGATTAAAAGCATTATAAAAGAACAAAAGGACCAGGCACTGATGGTATTACAGCAATCATACTCAGCTGTTATATTTACAAGGCTCTACCAGGAAATTTGGAAGACATCATGGCCAGCTGACTAGAAAACAATCTGCGTTCATACCAATACTGAAGAAAGGTGATCTGACTGTGAAAATGATCACAATCACTCTGATTTCACATACCAGCAAGATTCTACTCAAAATCATACAGTGGAGACTACAACCATACCTGGAATGAGAATTGCCTGAAGTACAAACAGGGTTCAGGAAAGGGCGAGGAACTAGAGACATCATCGTGGATGTGAAATGGATCATTGAAAAGAAAAAAGAATACCAAAAGGATATCTGTATCTGTTTTATTGACTATAGCAAAGCTTTTGACTATGTAAACTATGAGAAACTCTGGGCCACATTAAGAAGCTTGGGTATACCAGAACACCAGATAGTTCTCATGCACAACCTTTACACTGATCTAGAAGCAACAGTTTGAACAGAGCAATGAGAAACAGAATGGTTTAAAACCAGCAAAGATGTATGAAAATGCTGCATACTTTCCCGATACCTGTTTAATTTATATGCAGAACAAATCAGAGAAGCAGGGCTGTATGAAGACAACTGAGGTATGAAGACTGGTGGAAGACTCATCAACAACCTTTGCTATACTAATGATATCACGTTACAGGCTAAAGGTGACGACAATCTGAAACATCTGTTTATGAAGATCAAGGAATATAGTCTTAAAATGGGCCTGCACTTTAACATGAAGAAGACAAAGATCCTGACAACACGATAAATCATTAATTTTATCCTTGATGGAGAAGAAATAGGAATAGTAGACAACTTTAAACTGCTTGGATCAATAATGGACCTGCATAAGATTCTGAAGTGCATTGATGCATCTCTGTATGTAAAGATTCAACTTTTCCAAGCCATGGTATTTTCAATAATGTCATGTGGATATGAAAGTTGGACAGTGAAGAAGAAAGTCGGGAAGAAAATCAAAGCTCAGATGAAAAGACTTTGTATTTCATACTTTGGACACACCATGCAAAGAGAGAGATCATTGGAGAAAGCACAGTTACTTACCTGTAACAGGTGATCTCTGGAAACAGCAGGAATAAGTCTTCACATATGGGTACGTCGGTACCGACGGAGCCTGCGTGGTAACGCTCCCCAGCGTCCAAAGAGAAAGCCTTTGGGAGCATCCCACACACATCCACCTCCCCTAGGAGTTGCTCTCTTTTTCTCTCTCTCTCTCTTTCTCATTTGTCTACTTCCCTCCTTCGGTCTCGGCTACAAACCCAACTGATGAGAGGGAAGTGTTTAGGCACGCTGCCTTCCCGCCTAAACACTTCCCTCTCATCAGTTGGGTTTGTAGCCGAGACCGAAGGAGGGAAGTAGACAAATGAGAAAGAGAGAGAGAGAGAAAAAGAGAGCAACTCCTAGGGGAGGTGGATGGGTTGTGAAGACTTATTCCTGCTGTTCCCAGAGATCACCTGTTACAGGTAAGTAACTGTGCTATCTCCAGGAACAAGCAGGAATGAGTCTTCACATATGGGGACTCCCAAGCTAAGATGCTTGGAGGAGGCCCCAGCATGTTGCAAATCCGATGGATGGGCAATGCTTATCCTTTAGAACCCCAGGCATCTAAGAGATGGAGGGTAGGAGTTGAATTAGAAAAGAAAAAAGGGTGCTGTGGAACAGCTTGACTAAACAAGGTATCCAGTGGGGGGCCCTTGTGTAGATCATAACTGTTAGAAAAAATTGAATCCCAATTTTCTAATGTGGATCTTACTCAAAGTATTGCAAAAGCATTGTTGAGGCCAACATGGGTCTGCAATTGAGAGCCAGTATATTATCCTCAAAGAAATTCCCTCACTGTGAAGTAGAGGAAAAATAAATTTTGCAATACAAGAAGAGATAAGAATTCTTGAAGGCTAGAACTAACCCCAGAATAAGAAGTGGGGAAGTTTAATGGGGTTGGACTTTAGAGAACTAGGTGAAGCTTCTGTAAAGTCCAAGTTTGAACTCTTTGTCCTTGGAGCAGAATAAGGCCCTAGGCAAGAGTGGAGATAAATCTGACTGGTTTGGATGAAAAGGTAGAAATACCCCTTACAGAAAAAAGGGGTAGGTCTTTAAGACACCTTTTATCCAAAAGAAAAACAGTTATTTGTATTAGGCGCTGGGCCTCCAACTTCTTGAAGATCAGCAAAAATCTTTCATAAGTGATGTCACTTATGATAATGACTTTACATGAAGAGCTTCAGATATGATGTAACCGAAAAGGTTACGGTAAGAAGGTATTTCCCAATTTACCAGAGGAATTGGTTATCCATTAGGTTTTATGATATGCTGGAACAGCATTAATATGGACAGTAAACAAATCTTTCAAGTCAGATCTTGTATAGAGATTGACTCAATAACAAGAAGGATTAAGACCTACTTGAGAATATTGATGGAGAATCTCTGCTTGGTTAAAAATGGAAGAACTATAGGGAAAGTTTCATCGAAACTGGTATTATGTTCTTCAGTTACAAGGAGAGGACTAGATTTCTTTAAAAGATCTAGGTCCTGAATAACCAGATCTGGAGACCTACGTGAAGGAATGCAGAGGAGATCCTTAGTCTTAAGACAGCAAGTCTGGATCCTTCTATAACTTCAGGTAGTAGCTGGAGAAAAGGACGCAATACAAGGAGATACTCATATTGCCCTCCTGGAGGGGCAAACATGGTATCATGCATCTTTTTTATTCATTATAAGCTACAATGAAGTATAGGGAATTAGAAGGAAAGTAGTAATTAAGGACCGACTGCAGTGAAAAGAATGTATCCCTGTTGTAGGAGTTCCAGTGAAATGTGGAACAACCCAGGGAATTGTGTAATTTTTTTACGCCTTCGCGTGGTCTAAGCCCTGGTTAGTTTTCCTTAAAAGAAAATTTTTAAGGAAGATGGTAAGAGTAGAAACAAACCAGTCATGCAGTCAGCATGACTGGGCAGAGTCTACCAACTGAAGCCCTTTTAACCATCTGGAAGCTACTACTAGGAGTAGCTCTTAGGCTCTCTGGCAAGGCCCATAGTTGCAGAGCTTCTTTATATAATGGCAGAGAGCATGTTGTAGGTTGCTTAGATCTGGCTGTTTAATTGCCAGTGTGCAACCTAATCTATTCTGTTGGAGCCAAAAAGAAATGAAGATGGCTAAGAATAGTAGACAGGCCTGATGCCTGCAACAATAAAGTGTAACCTCTCTTGGAGTTATCTGTTATTAAAGCAGCAGAAAAAGTAGGTCCCATGGGTTGGAGAGGACCGACAGACATAATTTGGAGTGGTAATACTCAATTTCTGTCTGATAAGCTGCCTTAAAGAAGTATCTGAGATACATAGAGAAGAAGATGAACCACAAAGGGGAAGAAAACTCTGTATGGAAACTACCCACTGGAGTAGGTATTGAAGAAAAATCCTATAGGCTTAGAGAATAAGCCCTCCAGTTGATTAGTAGTACTCTTAGAGACTGAAAGTCTGGACTAAGAGGGATAGAAAGTAATACAGAATTGAGAGGACTTACAATTTGGTAAGTCTTTGAAGAGGTAGGGTCCCCTTGTGGTTAGTATAAGATATCCTCGTACAGAAAAACTGTCAAGGTGAAGGATATAGCTTACCTTGTTGTTAGTTGATAGTTCTCCCTTTCTTTTAAAAGGAGAAACCTGTTATCTCTAGGGTATGATGGTCCTCAATAGCTCTTGGAGCTAAAAAGATGGATTTCCCTTGTAGTAAGAGATTCATGCCCAGAGTCGAGGATTGAGTCAATGTATGACTGGTATCTCAGCATGGATGAGATGAACCTCAGATGCTTCTGTTAAAAAGAAGTAGGCTCAGAGGTTCTAAACCTCACACAGAAAAACAGAGAATAGAAATATCAGAAACCCTGCGACTGCTGGGCTTGCTGAGGTCTTGATTTTCTTAGCCTGGTTTGATGTTGCCTGTCTTTGGAAACATCTGCATGATGGGTAGGAGATGGATAAAACTTTTTTCCCCTAGGGAGATAAAGCTTTTTAGGAGAGTTTTTATTGGCTGGGATAGAGGAAAGTTTTGACAATCGTCTGACAGTAAGAGCATCAGTGTTTAACTGAGTAGCTTGAAATAAAGCATCCTTGTTAAAGAGATTTTCACCAGTACAAGGAGTATTTCCCAACCTTTCTTGTACCCATCTGTCCAAGTCTGAAGCTTGGAGCCAGGCCAGGCGTCGTGCTCCTATGGCTATAGCAGAAGTTCTGCTAATAGACTCAAAACAGTCTAGGGAAGCACGATTAATAAACCTAGAGATATTTTGAGCATGATTGACTAGTAAGAAATAGTCTGCTCTCTTATGCTCTTGAAGGAAAGGGTTCAAAAGCTTTAAGCTCTTTGTGACCTCTTCAAGAGACATTCCCATATGGAAAATATATGAGATAATTCTTGCTGAAAGCATGGATGCCTGGAAGCATCGACGTCCAAAGGCATCTAAAGTCCTAGACTCACGACCTGGCGGATAAGAGGAGTACTTCTTTGCACTCTTAATACGCCTCATTGCTGATTCTAGAACAATAGAATGAGGAGGAAGTTGAGTCTTTTGAAAACCTGGAGAAGGTGGCACTTTGTACCTAGTTTCAAGTGTCTGAGAATCTGGTGATACCGTTAAAGGGGTTTCCCACATCTTTAAAAGTAGATCTTGTAAGATCTGATGCAAAGGAAGCATGATTAGCTCCTTTGGCAACCAGGGGGATTGCAGGGTCTCTGAATCCCCCGGTAAGGATTCTTCACCAGGTATAGAAATGGCAAGTAACCTCGCCATATCAAGCAGAAAAGCTTGAAAAGAAATCTCCCTTGAAGAGGACCCTCTAAAATGAGGGGTAAAGGCTAGACTTGTTGAAGGTTCAGCCTTGGTACCGATGGGCTCATCCCAGTCATCGGTATCGGAAGACTTGAAAGGATGAAGCATCGGATTTTCCCTAAATCGATGTCTTCGGTACCACCCGAAGTTGGTACCGAGACGAGTCAGTACCGAATCATCCTTGCTAGGGCATCGAAGGAATCAAGTATGTCGAAGCAAGCATGGACGGTGCCGACACCGATGCCGATGTCAATGTCGATACCGGTACTGAAGGCGATATCAATACTGGAGGAACGGTCTGCAGCCACTCTAACGGTACCAATGTAACCGAGAGCGCTAGACTACGTTCATCGGTGAGGAGTGTTTTCATCCATCCCGAAACCCGGAAGTGATGCGACCGCGGGAACGCGGTCGCGCTCAACAAGGTACCTCCCCCTCAGACTTCAAAAGACGAGCGCCTGCGGCGTGTGATCCACCTACTCACCTATGTTTCTGTGCTATGCTCTACTGCTGCTGCTGCTGTTATTATTGCTGTTTGTCTTGTGTCTCTACAGGCTATCCTTAGCCGTTTTCCCACCTCCAGTGTCAATCACCCGAAACCCGGAAGTGACGCGACCGCGGGAACGCGGTCGCGCTCAACAAGGTACCTCCCCCTCAGACTTCAAAAGACTAGCGCCTGCGGCGCTCGTCGCCGCGGCGCGCGACCTGGGCGCGCACCGAAGGAGCACACCTAAGGAGCACGCCGTGCTCCTTAGGTGCGCTCCTTGGGGTGCCTCCGTAGGGGAATCTCGATCTCGCATCTTACGATCCGTTCTTCCTTGCCTTGGCCTAGCCTCGTCGTTCATCATTTTCTTTCTGTCCTGCACCCTAATCATGTCTACGTTCTCCCAGATGGGGCTCCTTACCAATCCCCCTTTTCTCCCTCTGATAGCAGCTCACCTTACTATCTCGGCACCTGTATGCCCCATCCCGGTGCATTGGGGCAACCGCTCTATCACCCCTGTCTCGCGCCCTCTGTTCCCGCGATCTCTGTATCGCTGTCCCACTAATCTCACTCACTGCATAACATCCGGTCCGCCTCTCCCCCCTCAACCGCCCACCATTGTCACCTCTCCCTCCATTAAATTTGGTCTACTCAACTGCCGATCCTTGCGGTCCAAATCTCTTCTGATTGCTGATCTCATTCTTCAGGAATCCTTGGACCTCCTTCTTCTTACAGAGACCTGGCTAAAGGAAGGTGAAGAACCCCTTTTGGCCCGTTGTCTCCCTCCCTACTTTTCTGCTATTTCTGTTCCTCGTACTGGCCGTGCAGGAGGTGGTGTAGCCGCTATCCTCCACACGCGCATTTCTTTCTCTCAGATTTCATCTCCCGCCTTGCGATACCCTGAGGCTTTACTTCTTCATCTCCATACCTCTCCTTCCCTGCATGTCCTTCTCGTGTACTCTCCTCCGAAGTTGCGTCCAGATCTTTGGGACTCCCTCCTCCTCTCGATCTCCGACTTATCCCTGGCCTTCCCCCGTCTACTTGTGGCAGGGGATTTCAACCTCCACATGGACCTCCCCTCTTCCTCTAGAGACGTCTCCTTTACCTCTTTTTTGCAGGACCTATCCTTTCACCAGCATGTCCTCTCCCCTACTCACTCTGCAGGCCATACCTTAGACCTTATCCTTGCTCCAGTCTCCTTCCCTTTCCACCTGCAGGTCCTTCCGGTTCTTCCTCTTCCTTGGTCTGATCACTTCTGTCTTACATTTCACTGCTCTCCATCCCCTCCAGATTCATCCTCATCTCCTTTACCGCCTTCCCCTACCTTGTCACCCTCCTCCACTACCCAGCGTCTCTCCCGTCGCATTACCCCTCTTACCCTTCAGGCCTTTCCTTCCGCTTCCACTCTCTTGCCATCAGACTTTTCTTCCCTCTCCCCAAACTCACAAGCCTCCACTTGGTCTTCCTGTCTCTCCTCTGCCCTTGACCTCCTAGCTCCCTTGCAGCCACATGTTCCTTCGCGCCGCCCTTCCCAACCTTGGTTCCATACCGGCCTCCGCCTCCTTCGCACACAACTCCGGCACTCCGAGCGCCTTTGGCGGAAGTCACGGTCCTCATCCGCACTGTCCCTTTTCAAATCGAAATTTGCTCACTACCGATCACAAGTCCACAAGGCCAAACAGTCCTACTTTTCTACCTCAATCTGTACTGCACCCAATCAAACCCGACATCTTTACAAAGTTCTTCGGTCCCTCACCTCTTTACAAACTGACTCCTCTTCTGCTTCATCCTCATCTCACCCCTCCTCCACTCAACTTGCCACCTACTTCAATAATAAAGTCTTGGACCTACGACGATCTCTTCCACACTGCCCTTCACCCATTGCTTCTCCTCCCCCCATCTCTCCCCCTCCAGAATCGCTACTCACACATGTCTGGACCTCCTTCCACCCTATCTCCACTCCAGAACGTCTAAAACTGATATCCTCTTCCAATAAAACCTTCTGTTCTCTAGATCCCATTCCTTCCTCCTGGCTCCTCACTCCCTCCCTAGCCTTAATTCCTTATGTTCTCATCATGATCAATAATAGTCTCTCCACCGGTGTCTTCCCTCAATCCTGGAAGCATGCTCTTGTCCGCCCTATTCTGAAAAAACCTTCCCTTGATCCCCAGCTCCCTGCGCACTACCGTCCGGTCTCCAACCTTCCATTTCTGTCCAAGATACTTGAGAAAACAGTTTTCACACAGCTATCTCATCACCTCAATACCACTCACTTTCTTCACCCCCGTCAGTCCAGATTTCGACAAGGTCACAGTGTCGAGACCGTTCTTACCGGATTCTTAAACGAACTTCACGTGGCACACGACCGTGGTGACTTTTCGGTGGCGGTATCCTTAGATCTGTCAGCCGCATTTGATTTAGTCGACCACTCTCTTCTTCTCTCACGACTTCGAGATGCCGGTCTTCGTCACACAGTCTACCACTGGTTTCACTCCTTCCTCTCCTCTCGTTCCTGCACTGTTGTCTCCTCCTCTATCCCCTCACTCCCCTCTGACTCTTTCTCGCTTTCCTGTGGTGTCCCCCAGGCATCTGTTTTGGCACCCCTTCTTTTTAACTTATTTCTCACACCCTTAGCACTCCTGGTTCAGCAGTTTGGGATCTCTGCATACTATTACGCTGATGACCTCCTCCTCCTGTTTCACACCTCTCCCTCCATCCTGATCTCACCCCACTCAACTCCTGCCTCTCCGCTGTTGCAAACTGGCTCACTACAAATTGCCTTCATCTTAATCTGACAAAGACCCTCGCAATCTGGTTCACCCATGGCAGTCCTCCCCCCTCAATTGCTCCTTCTTTCTCGACCTCTCCAGTCCCACTAGTCACTGATTTTCGCTACCTTGGTGTAATCTTTGATTCTGACCTTTCCTTCCGTAATCACTTTTCCCATCTCACAAAAACCTCTTTCTTTTTTCCTCCGCCAAATACGTTCTATCCGTCCATTTCTCACCCCTGAGGCCCTCACCACTCTCCTTCTTTCTTTGGTGATATCACGCCTTGATTTTTGTAATTCCCTCTTTGCTGGACTCCCCCTTTCACAACTTCATCGGCTTCAACGCATTCAGAATACTGCTGCACGTCTTATTTTCCACTCCTCCCCCCGCAATCATGTTACTCCACTTCTCTCTCACTTACACTGGCTGCCTCTACAATTCCGCATTTGTTACAAAATCCTTACACTGGTTCACCAAGTTTTATATACCCATACCCCCCAATACCTAGCAGATTTACTCCATTTTCACATCCCCACCCGCTCCCTCCGCTCCGTCCACATAAATCGCCTTCACCTCCCCTCTCCATCCCTCGCTCACTTACAGTCCACACGTTCTTCTGCCTTTTTCTTTATTGGTCCAGCCTACTGGAATTCACTACCCCTTTCCCTCAGGCTAGAACAACATTATCCCACATTCAAAAAAGACTTAAAAACGCACTTTTTTTCTGTTGCTTTTGACCTCCCCCTGCCTCTTACCTAACAAGCCTCTCTCCCTCCCTGCCCTCCCTTTCCTTCCTCACCTGTAGTCTCGTCTATTTAAATGTCTTGGGTGCTTTCCTGTCTTATATTGTAACTTCCTTTCTTTTTCTTTTTCTCCGACCTATTGGTCTCTCTGTATAAGGTTCTGCTTTACTGTACACCGCTATGTTCTAAATGTAATAGCGGTATATCAAGTGCAATAAAACAAACATAAACATCACCGTAGCCGATGCCGGGGTGTCGGTACCGCTCAAAGCGGCCACAACCACCGAGCATGGCCCAGGTATGTTCACCGAGGTGAGAACCCCAGGAACGACCCGAAGCCCCGTTAATGCTTTGGAGCCCGAAGACTCCCGCCGGGGCTTTATTGCCAAAATGTCCTCGAGGATAAAGCCGGAGCAATCTCGATACTGGAAAGGAGATCTACCACTCGAGGACTGGCTAGTCTTTACAGACTTTTGTTTGGTTACCTGATTCTGTGGAGATATTCTAGCTGGTGACATCGAGTGTGATGTGAACCGGGTATCAAGCTGTGCTCGATTCTGAAGATTTCTTCTGTTTGAACTCCAGCAGGAAAGACACTCCAGTGAGCAATGGTCAGGACCCAAACATTTTAGACACCAAGTATGGGTGTCTAAAAGAATATTTGTACCGCCACACTTAGAGAATTTCTTAAGGGTAGTGGCTGGCTTTTCCATAGCGGAAAAATGGAGGCCTAGTGGCCTAGAAACTGTCAGGCACTAACAGGAAAAAAATTTGTCGAAAAGAAGAAATTATTTAGAAAAAACAAACAAAAGAAAAGCACCGGCGGTACCGGTGGCGTCGAGGGAAGGCAGACGCAACCACAAAAAAGTAAGAATAAAACGAAGAATTTTCTGCGGTGACAGGAATACGTCCTGCCGGCTCCGCGGAAAACGGAAAACTGATGAGAGGGAAGTGTTTAGGCGGGAAGGCAGCACGCATGTGTGTGGGATGCTCCCAAAGGCTTTCTTTTTGGACGCTGGGGAGCGTTCCCACGCAGGCTCCATCGGTACCGACGTACCCATATGTGAAGACTCATTCCTGCTTGTTCCTGGAGATAGACATAATGCTTGGCAAGGTAAGAAGGTCACCGTAAAAGAGGAAGGCCGGCAATGAGATGGATCGATATAATAACAGCAACTATGGATACCACTCTGTCAGCAGTGAGCCGCTTGGCTGAAAACCAAACAAAGTTTAGGTCAACTATCCAGAGGGTCACCATGAGTTGACACTGACTCGAAGGCACTCTACAACAACAACATGGCCCATCCAAGAGATACCGAGTGGCCATGTCCTAAAAAAGGTTACTCTCTCAGGCATTATCCCCTTCTGAGAAGACGATCTTCCTTTCTCTGGTGAAATGGCTATTTCCTCTTCCTCTTGCCTTAGTGAGTGGAATGCTCTAGCACCCCAAACACTGCCAAGGTCAACCTGTACTTTCTTCCATGCAGAGGACACATATTAGGGTTAGGAAGAGCTCAAAGAAGAACTTGAAGGTGCTTTCGAAAGAGAACCAGCCAATTTTTCTTTTTATTCTTAGTCTACAGCAATTTTTCATTCATCTCAAGTCTAATCTAGCCTTAAAGGCATTCTGGGAAGTTTACATATGTACAGGGGTAGAGGAACTTGTTCTGAAAGCTGTTCCCATCACTGCTCCCCTAGCTTAGGGGGAAGAGAGGGGAGCTCAGACATGCATGTGAGGTCGCGTGCTAGAATTTTTTTTTTTTATTTGCAAAATTTTCTTTTATTGTTAACAGGTCATATACTAATGCATCAATGCAAACTTAACAAGCAAAGGTTTCAACCACCAGCTCAGATATAATATTTTCATGTGTCCATTCCCCCCCTTCCCTGTTTTCTCCCCCCACCCCGTCCAAGTATCAAGTAACATATACATGTAAAACATTTTAAACACCCTCAGGATGGAATTGCCTCCAATGTTCACACATCCCCCAGCATTGATGAAACTTAGCCCCTTCAGTTGCTGGTTAGTGAGAGCCTCGGACAGGGAATATATCAACAGCCAGAGACTAAGTATCTCCATTCGCTTGGGCATTTACTTCATCGCCACCCTCTGGAAAGTACCATGCATGCAGCAATCACACACATGCGGGCTGGTACTGGGCTTTCCGCACCACCCCCCTGCATGGGCACATTCAAAAGACAAGTCTTCAACTCCAATTCCCAGGTCCCCCCCTCCCATCTCCTCAATAAGCGCCTGAACCAACTGCCAATATTTTACCACCTCTGGACACCCCCACCCATAAGTGAAAAAGTCTCCTTCTTGTCCACATCCATGCCAACATATTGACCCTTTATTCCACCCCATCTTACACAGCCTAGCAGGATCACAATACATTCTATATAAAACTTTGTATACATGCTCCAACAGCAGTGTTACCACTGAAATCTTCCTTGTGTTTTCATAAATTATCATCCAATGCAAGTGACCCAAATCAAGGCCTAAGTCCCCTTTCCAACATTTACAGAAAGACATCTCCCCCCTTCCATATGTCCAGAAGGAGCTTATAAAGAGCTGAAAGTAGGCCTCTAGTGCACTCTCAGGAGGAGTACAGAAGCTTGAAAGCCCGTCTGTGCCCCAGACAGTCCCCTATAATCTGCACATGACAAACCAGGGCGTAATAAAATTCATGCTCTTTCCATAGAAGGAATTGCCATCACAGCTCCTCAAATGCTTTTGGACGTCCCTTCTCATCAAGAATAAGCCCCATTCTGTCTTGGCCCAGCTTTTGCCATCCTTGATGAACTTAGTTTAACTTCGGTGGTGAGTAAATTATTGGAAACGCTGCTGAAAGAGAAAATAGTGAGGTTTCTGGAGTCCAGCGGATTACAAGATCCGAGGCAGCATGGATTCACCAGAGGCAGGTCTTGTCAGACAAATCTGATTGATTTCTTTGACTGGGTGACCAGGGAGTTGGACCGAGGGAGAGTTCTAGATGTGGTGTATTTAGATTTCAGTAAAGCCTTTGACACTGTTCCTCACAGGCGACTTATAAACAAACTGAGCACCCTAGGGATGGACCCTAAAGTTACTGCTTGGGTTATAAATTGGTTGGGTGGGAGGTGACAAAGAGTACAAGTAAATGGAGCTCACTCTGAGGAGAAGGATGTTACCAGTGGTGTGCCCCAGGGATCTGTCCTTGGTCCGATTCTTTTTAACATCTTTGTTAGTGATATAGCGGAAGGGCTGTCGGGTATGGTTTGCCTCTTTGCAGATGATACCAAAATCTGCAATAGAGTAGACACCCAGGAAGGTGTAGATAACATGAGGAGGGATCTAGCTAAGCTTGAAGAATGGTCTAGAATTTGGCAGCTGGGATTTAATGTTAAAAAATGTAAGGTCATGCATTTGGGCTGCAGCAATCCAAGGGAGCAATACAGTATAGGAGGTGAAGCACTTTTGTCCACTAAAGAAGAGCGGGACCTAGGCGTGGTTGTGTGTCTGATGATCTTAAAGTAGCTAAACAGGTAGAAAAGGCGACGGCAAACAAAAGCTAGAAGGATGCTTGGGTGCATACGGAGAGGAATGGCTAGTAGAAAAAAGGAGGTGATAATGCCTCTGTATAAGTCTTTGGTGCGACCCCATTTGGAGTATGGTGTGCAATTCTGGAGACCACACCTTCAAAAGGATGTGAACAGGATGGAGGCGGTGCAGAGGGTTGCTACTAAAATGATTAATGGGCTTCATTATAAAGCATATGAGGACAGACTTAAGGATCTTAATATGTACACCTTAGAGGAAAGGCGGGATAGAGGTGATATGATTGAGATGTTTAAATACCTCCGTAGCATAAATGTTCAGGGAGAGAGCCTCTTTCAATTGAAAGCAAGTTCTGCTACGAGGGGACATGGCTGGTATGAGGGTGAAGGGAGATAGATTCAGGAGTGATATGCGGAAATATTTCTTTACAGAAAGAGTAGTGGATCCATGGAATAGTCTCCCAGTGGAGGTGGTAGAGATGAGGACAGTAACTGAATTCAAAAAAGCATGGGACCAACACAGAGGATCTCTAAAGGTAAAAAGTGGACTGTTGTAGTTGTTGTTATGGAAGGACAGACTAGATAGGCCATGTGGTCTTTTTCTGTCATCATGTTTCTATGTTTCTATGATACACCCCGTATATAAGCCCCGGTTGAAAGTGTAAATTGTCGCACAGAGATGTATCTCAGGAAAACTCTCTCTTGAGCGTAACACTTCCCCATATCTCTTCCATACCCAAAAGGTGTGGTTTGCAAATGAGGACCTATTTCCTCTCTCCTTCCTATGATCTCCAAGCCATAGTTGCTTACCTACCGAAACTGAACCACCTAACCCCTGCTCAATCGCCACCCATTGCGGTCCTCAGTTCCCTCTTTCCCAATCCAACAAGCCGCTCAGCATAGTACTCACATAGTAGCCCTTCAGGTTTGGTACACCTAGCCCACCTTCCCATCACGTCTGTATCAAGACTTCCATTGAAATCTGTGATGGACACTTACACCAAATAAAATCAAAGATCCGCCTCTGACATGCCTGCAGAAACTCATCCGTAAAAACTATCGGGACAGCCATAAATAAAAAGAGCAATCTCGACAAAATATTCATTTTTACTGTGGCTATCCTACCCATCCAGGTCAGAGTCATTCTTTCCCACCTTTCCAGATCCCCTCGTATGGGCACCCACAGTTTATCATGATTAAACTGAAAAAGCTCCTCCCAATTATCTCCCACGTGTATCCCCAAGTAACGGATAGACTTCTGCCTCCATCTGAAGAGAAAAGCCTCCCGAAATTGCTCCTCTAGCCCACCACTCAAATGTACCTTCAAGATCTCAGTCTTGGTCAAGTTCAATTTATACCCCGAGACCGCTGTACTTTGTGATCTCCTGCTTAAGATTCAGTAGAGACATTAGCGGTGAGGTCAATGTATAAATAACATTGTCCGCAAACAATCCTATCTTGTATTCAGCAGTTCCAACATGGACGCCCTGGACATCACAATTTGCCCTGACTCGCTTGCCAAGGGCTCAATGACTAAGGCGAATAAGAGTGGAGATAATGGGCACCCCTGTCATGTGCCCCTGCTTAATCTGAATCCCTCCGAGTACATGCTGTTCACCCTGACCCTGGCTGTTGGCTCAGCACAGAGGGCCTTTAACTACCTTACATACTTGGGTCCTAGCCATACCCTCTCTAGCATCCTATACATAAAGTCCCATTTGATCCAAACACTTTTTCAGCCTCCACTGCCACCAGGATCATGTCCTCCTGTATGTTTCGGGCTTTCCAGATCAGATTCACCAGTTTGTGGACATTATCATGTGCCTGATGAGGAATAAATCCTGCTTGATCTTCCCGTGCTACCTTTGCAATTACTTCTTGCAAATGAGTCCTGAGGACCTTAGCCAATATTTTGGCATCCAAATTAATTAACCATATGGGTCTATAAGAACTGCATACCATATCATCCTTGCCCGGCTTAGGCAGCATGGTGATCCCTGCGCACACAATGATGGTGATACCCTACCCTGGATCCCATTAAAGGTCTGCACCATATGGTCCACTAGCTGTTCTTGATACGTCTGGTAAGAGACGGCTGTGTATCCATCCAAGCCTGGGGCTTTTCCTTTTTTCATACTCGTATAGCCAGACAGATCTCTTCCCAAGTGATCTCTCCCTCCAGTTTTTCCACCTCTTCTGGTGAGAGTGACCCTATTGAGCAGTCCCGTAAATAATTTCTTATAGCCTCATTGCTAGCCTGCTGTTAGCTCTGATAGAGCTTGTGATAAAACTTACAAAATACTTCCTGTTTTTCTTATTCCTCAAAACTTGGCATCCCCTCCACATCCCTGATCTTAATCACCTGTTGTTTTACCCTTGCTTTTAGCCTATGTGTCAATAGTCTACCCTGCATGCTGAGACAAATTATAAAGGTTTTAAAACATTTTTTGAGACTTTTTTGTTTGAGTCTGCCTTTAACTTGCCCTTAACTCTCAAACACTTGCGCTTCACTTCCAATCCAAACTACAACTTCACCCTCCAGCCACACAAACAGATGGCTTCAGCAAACCCTCCACTTACAGCTCTCTGCATTCATTTACCCCAATTTCACCTAACCACTTAGATAACATAATTGGAAACCTCAACACAACTGCATCACCTCTGGATCCTTGTCTTACAAGCTGGCTAAAAACAACAAAATCCGATCTTGCCCCTACCATATGCAAGATGATACAGCTCTCCTTCACCCAAAGTTATATGCCAACTA
Organism: Ichthyophis bannanicus; assembly: GCA_033557465.1. Lineage (NCBI taxonomy): Eukaryota > Metazoa > Chordata > Amphibia > Gymnophiona > Ichthyophiidae > Ichthyophis > Ichthyophis bannanicus. The sequence goes on along the minus strand of CM066035.1, from coordinate 598,329,599 downwards.
GTCTAAAGACCACCGTCATATGCCCACTACTTAAAAAACTAAACTAGACCTCGTAGGCCTAGTTCAAACTTGCCATTCCACACAAAAATAATAGAAAAAGGGGTAAAGCTTCAACTGCAAAGCCTTCATTAACCTGAATGCCCCACTCGACCCACATCAGCATGGCTTTCGCTCCACCCATGGAGTGGAAATATTGTTAATTTCACTCATTAACAGACTCATCAAGGGAACAGAAAAACCAAAGCAGGCCTTCATCCTCATATTTCTCGATATTTCTGCAGCATTTGGCTCAATATGTCATGAGAGTCTCCTATAAAGATTTTGCTGGATGGGCATCACTGACAATGCACTCTGCTGGATCCATTCATATTTGGCTGATCGCCAACAAATTGTGAAAGCCGAAGACAAAAGCTCAGACCCTTATCCACAAAAGGCTCTACTATTCAACATCTACATCCAGCCTATCTGTGATATCATCTGATCACATAATGTATTGTTTCACCTTTATGCGGATGATGTAATGGTTTATGTACCATTCTCAACCACAGCTCCAGACTTCAATCCCAAAGTACAGTGCTTCAATGCAATTACCAAATGGATCTCCCAGTAAGGTATCGCCATTAATTACAATAAAACTGAAGTCCTATTCATATTCAAAAATAAATCCATCACCCCACCAAAGTCACTTAAGGTTGGACACGCAGTCAAATCACTTAAGGTTGAGCTAGCAGTCAAATCAGAAGTACGATACCTCGGGGTAATTATTGAACATCATCTTACCTTACAGTCCACATAAACAACATGACAAAGAATATATATGGAAAAATAAGAACTCTCCAAAGATTCCATCCTCTTTTTGAACCCCATGACTATAGAAAAGTATTACAGGCGATGACATTTCCTCACATTGACTTCTGCAATGCAATCCTCCAAGGCTTGCCAAAATCCCAACTGCTTCCGTTACAGCTGGCTCAACACACTGCAGCCAGGGTGCTCATCGGATCTTCAAGGTACTCACACATCACCCCCATCATGAAAGAGCTCCACTGGCTACCTCTACAAGACAAGGTTAAATATAAAAACATCACAATATTCAAATCCTCCATGGCCAATCCTCTGATTACCTTCAATCTATAATAAAAACACTCCCTAACAATCTACAGAGAAGAAGTACTGCAGACCACCTCCTTGCATCTCACAGAGACTTTATTAAATCCAACCACTTAGCATGTATACGAGCATTCTCATTATATGCTCCACTGCTATGGAATTCCCACCCTGTAAAAATCTGCACATCTACTGATATTAAGAACTTCAGAAAACTCTTAAAAATTTACCTGCTCCAAATACACTTCCAGGATATCACAAACAATCAATCACATAAGATAATTGAACCATCTCACCCTAACTCCTGCTATAGTCTGCACTATTGTTAACATCATAATTTATTCTCTAACATGACAGTTCCCCTGTGGACCTCAAACAAGGCTTCGCATGTAAATATTCTGAAATTTTTTGGTTACTGCAAAGTTACGGTTACTTGTTTTGTTCATTGTTCCTTATAATGTTAATGTGTTCCATGTAAGGTTATGTTCTGTTATCTGTAAACCGTGCTGATCCTTGAAAATGTGATATATAAACTCTTCAAATAAATAAATAAAATTTCCTTCTAGTGGTCCTTTTTCCCTTGTTTAGTTATTTTTATACTATATATTGTGTTCTTTTCCTTCATTTAATTGCATTCATTTTCTATATTTATTGTTATTTTTAACTTTGTAAACCACATAGATTGTTTTGTCACTTTTGCGCTATATCAAATAAATGAAACCATAACCATTTCCCCATTCAAAATGGGTTTATTGAGCTTTAAGGAGCTGGAATGTAATCTCTTTATGCATCAGTTCCATAAAATGCCTACGCAGTTCCCTTATTTGGGTAAGCAGTTCTTGTTGCCCACACCTTGCATGCCATTCCTCCAGATCCTTTAACTCCTTCCATAATGCCCTTTCACCCCTTTTTATATGTAGCTGCAGAGATCAGGAGCTCCCCTTACTATTCTCTTCACCCCATTCTACCGGATATCCTCCCCTATTTCCTCTCCCTTGTTAGGGCGAAATACTCTAGTAGAGTGTGCTTTGCGTTTTCCACTATCCCCCTCGCCTAATAGTCATTCAACCTCCAAAACTTCACTCGATTCACCTCCCCTCCCCACTTCAACTACACCCCCAACAGGGTGTGATCTCCCCAATATCTTACTGTATAATATTTTACATCCATGCACAATCCATCTAGTTCATATCTATTAGGTTGTAACACTGGTGGGGGTTAGAACAAAAAGCATACACCCGTTTACATCACTCCCTAGTCCGCCAGCTATCTACTAGGTTCAATATATCCACTAGTTTAACCACGGCCTTCCTGTGTATACCCCCCTCCACCTCTGGGAGTTATCTAGTCTGAGGTCCCGCATTAAATTAAAGTCCCCTCCCAGTATTTTCAGGACTCCAACATATCTAAGCAAACAGGAGAGCATACCCTCATAAAAGGGCCCTTGGGACATTTATGGTGCATAAATATTAGCCAACACTACCTCCACCCCATCCAGATTAATGTGGAGCAACAAAAATCTATCCTCCTTATCCCTCATTTTCTGCTTGGCCTCCACCTGATGTCCTGTGGATATCTTTATTCCAACTCCCGCTCGCTTATGGTGCCCTTGCAGTGAAGATAAAAATACATGGGGAAACATGGTACACTTAAGAAGATGTGTTTGTGAGGCTTTTAAATGTGTTTCTTGAATGAATATCACATCAGCCTGTCTACGTGTAGCTTCCCGCATCAGCATATTTTGCTTGTGCCAGGAACCCAGACATTTAACATTTATGGTGAGCAGCTGGCATTCCCTAGGCCTTCGCAGCACTAGTCATGTTCACCCATCTCCATTCATCTTTGCTCTTGGCAATCCCAATCCTCCCCCTTCCTCCCTCAAATAACCCAGAAGCCCCCTGTGGCCTTCCACCTCCACATAGAGTAGTGACCCATCCGCCAGATCCCCTCTGCTCCCAACCCAAACTATCTCTTCCCCAAACACACATTTTACACACGCTCCCAATACACTACATAACTATCAACTATAACCACACCCCTCATGTATCAAACTACAACTCAAAAAAGAAACAATGCAGAACTTTCCCTCCCCCACCTCCCCCAGACCCCTTGTTACTCAGTAATGTCCAACTACTTCAGTCTGTACCCAGAGACACAACCTGGGTGATCTACTCCTATTGTGAAAGGCCAGCGTTCTTACACTCCTCTCAGGCGGTTCTTTATAACAAACTCGGGCATACAGATAATGTCGTCTCTGGGCCTGTTTTCATTTGAAGGGCCTAGGGTCCTATGCGCCCATTCTATTTTAACTTGCGAGAGTGGTTCACTGTCCTCACCAGCATTCAGAATGGCCAGACATACCTCCTGTGCTACACACATAGCATATCCATATCCTGCTTTTTGCAGTACTCCACGTATCCGCAAATTATATCAGCGGACGCGGTTTGCCATATCTCCCATCTTAAACGCCATCTCCTCCTTCTCAAATGCTAATTCTTGTGCCATCCTCCATATGCCATCCATTTCATCTTGAGTAAAATCAATCCCCGCCTCACAGTCCACGACACTGAGACTTAATACAACCACTTCGATCCACAATTCCTTGATTAAACCACCAATTTCTTGTTTAGCGTCTATCAGTTCATTTTTAAGGTCAAGGAACCAGCCCCACATAGCTGCTTTAGTAGGGGGCTGTGCATCCTCCTCTGCTGTATGCTCTGACTCTCCAAAACATACAGACCTTGATCCACCTCCCTGTCCTGTGTCGCCATTTTCTGTGTATCTCGGCTCTCATCTTGGCTTCACTGATATGCAAAGTCTCTCAGGTCTGTGGTTTTCTGTCTGGTGTTCATTCCTGTTTGTCCTTCATTTCTCTCACCACTCATCCTTAGAAACACTCCGAATGTTGAATGTGGGGAGGGTTTTAGCGCTATTTGTGAGGATTTGACGGCAGAGCTCTCTCCTCAGCTGTCCATCTGTAGGGATGATGTCACTTAACTCTACCGCCTGCTGGAATATTAATTCAGCAGAGAACTGGAGCTGTGCAGCTCTGCCATGCCTGAAGGTAGATATATACTCTTCACAAACTACCCTATTTGTTTATCAGAGGGAAAGGAGGAGATAAAGGCTCTGCCCTGCTTTACTTATGTATTTTCACAGTAAACTGGCTGCTGATCCCACCAAAACCGAAATGCTGACCAGGGCTTATTCTATGTGCCATAGCTCGATCTGGAGAATGCTTTCCTGCTTTGCTTTTGACTGGGTGCTAACCCTCCATGGATGACATCCTCCCACCTGGTGCCTGCCTGCCTGCTCTCAAGCCAGGCTAAATGCACCAGCTGGTATGCTCAGTTGACATGACTTACTTGCAGCATGTTACTTCCAGTATATGTGGAAAAAAGGGAGGTAAGTGGAGGGTGAGAGGGGGGAAGTGTAATCACTTCAGACTCCCTGACAGGGAGGGTCCAAATCTGACAGCATCATAAGAGACTTGGAAGGCAGTATGGGAAGAGGCTGAACTGAAAGTCCTTTTTTTAAAGTCCTTTTACTTCCTCTCCAGTACTCTCCAAGAATAGAGGGAGAATATGTTGTCAGTAGCTCCAGCTGTCAGACCCCCAAGAGTGAAAAGTCACTGTGCACCATCGGATATTGGACCACTTGTGTAGGAACTAAGGCTCCAACTGAGTCTGTTCTCTAAGAGGGAGGGAAATCAGTTCCAAAGGCAGGATGTCCCCTGGACTTCGTTTATGCTTCAGGAGTGACCTACTCATAACTGCTGCAGCAGGTCACATGTCTGCACCATCTGCTGGAGTTGGAGAATTGTGAGGAGCTGAAAGCAGCAGCAGCCCTCTATAAGGCGAGCTCTGAGCATTTTTCCTTCAGGCTCCAACTGCTTATGTAGGCCCGATGTCTCCTCCTTCATGGGGATGTCTTGACTTGGGCGTAGATGGCATCTTACCTTCAGGAGATGGAGTCACAGCAAGCGCAGCCAAAACAGGTGAATTGCAAAACGTTCTCTCAGTGGGTGAACGGAAGAGACAGTGTGGCTGGACAGACGTTAGCTAGGTTATAAAAATGGTGCAGTGCCCTTGTACTTGAATTTCATTTGGAATATGTCAGAGCATTTGAACCAACCTCAATTTGGACTTTGGCTTACTCTATTTTATTGCTTTTCTGGAATGTTGTTTTTTCTTTCTTTTTGTTGCTCTCAGCATTATTATTGGATTCCACTTCAATGAAGACTCATGACTGCTCCAGTCTCCTGATCAATTTGAACAAAGTGATTTGTTTGGGATGATGTATGTGATAGGGTGTGTCGTCTTCTTCTTTAATCCCTAGCTGACATTTGGAGAGAAGGCCGTCCTCTCAGCCAATATGCTGCTCTAGGTGCCACTGGATTCTGTGTGTTGCTCACAATACGCTTCTAACTATGGCGATCAGTGGCAACATTTCTGGTCTCATTGAAAGTCAGTTGTTGATTCCTTAGGTCTTCCTCGATGTGTCTGAGCCACTTTTTCTTTGGTGCTGCTCGTTGAATCCTCCAGTGGACAGGTTGCTTTCGCCAGAGGAGTTTGTATGGCAGCCGACTGATGTTCATTCTGCAAACATGGCCAAACCGGTGCAGTCTGCGTTTTTTGATAGAGTGTTTGGATGTTTAGGATTGCATGAGGTAATGAAGTATGCATTTGGGTTAACTGTTATGGTTGGTAGAATGAGCGGCTGTTTGTGGTTTTTAGAGGGAAGATGTGGGAGAGTATAGGTGAATGCATGGGAAGGTTCTAATTTGATAATGAGACTATTATAAGGTATAGTAGGGTTGGATGGGGGGCTGGTCTCTAATAATGGAGTGTAGATGGATTTGAAAATGAGGGATGTATTTGTTGACTGTAGGTTTGAGGGAGATGGGGTAGAGAAAAGAGTAAGGCGCAAGGGGAAAGGCGCTCTCAAAATATGAGGGGCTAGGATAGAAGTGGATGTGAGGGCTCATTGAGAAAAGAGTCAGAGTATGGGTGGTGGACCCAGACTCCATGAGATTCAATATATTCTATTTTTGCTACTTAGGAATGTGATTGTATTACTGACTTGATTAATGATATCAGCTAAAATTTGCTATGTTTCGTGAACGTCGGGAATTGGGACTCCCATTAAGAGGCACAAAATATTGTAGGCTTTGAAAATGCATGGAGCACATACAGCTTTTTTGCAGGTAACACACCTTAGCACTGCTGAACTTCAGAAGCTATACAGGAACTTGGTGGAATGCTTGTTGCGTCTTCAGAAACATGTAAAGCAGGGGTGGCTCTTCACTGTACTGGATATTCAGGTAGAAGGAGAAGGTAGATTTATCCTTCATGTCAGTTTGCAGGGGATGCAGTTGTGTTTAGCTTCTGCATATGCCCCAAAAGCGTAGTTACTCACCTGTAACAGGTGTTCTCCAGGGACAGCAGGAATCAGTCCTCACATGTGGGTGACGTCGGCGCCGATGGAGCCCTCGTGCGGAGCAATTCCTCAGCTTTCAAAGAAAGCTTTTGGGATTGCATCACGCATGCGCGGTCCCCTTCCCGCCCAAGGGTGCCATCTTGCTCAATCTGATGACATAGCTAAAAGACAGCAAAAACAAAATGAAGTATATGACTGCAACTCCAGGGGAGGAGGGAGGGTCGTGAGGACTGATTCCTGCTGCTCCTAGAGAACACCTGTTACAGGTGAGTAACTACGCTTTCTCCAGGAACAAGCAGGAAGTCAGTCTTCACATATGGGACTCCCTAGCTATAGGCTACCGAGAACCCATAGCTGAAAAATGGCTCCCTCTGGAAAAGCTGCAGCAGCTAAAATAGGAATTCCTCCAAGAACGCAACCCCCACGGTAGCCTGACACCAAAGGGTTGGAGGATAGGAGTTGCCTAAACCTCAAACAGATTATGGAGTACCGCCTGGCCGAAAACGCTGTCCCGTCGGGACTCCCTCTCCAGGCAGTAATGGGCTGCGAAAGTCTGGCTTGAAGACCAAGTTGCGGCCCGGCAGAGGTCTGCCAACGGAACAGAGCGGTAGTGAGCCACTGATGCGGCTTTAGCCCTGACATGGTGGGCTGTGACTCGACCCTGCAGTGGGAGGTCAGCTGCCCTGTATGCCCAGGCAATGCAGTCTGCTATTCAGGTGGACAACGTACACGTGGACACAGGTAGACCCAGCCTACTGGGGTCATAAGAAAAGAAGAGCTGAGCAGTCCTTCGATGTCCCCGTGTACGTTCCAGATAGAAGGCTAACGCCCTCTTGCAATCCAGGATATGCAGGCCGTCCTCTGCCCGACTGGCATGTGGCCTAGGGAAGAAAGTCAGAAGAACCACCTCTTGATTGAGGTGGAACGAAGAGACAACTATTGGAAGGAACTCTGGGTGGGTGTGAAGAACCACCCTGTTCCTATAAAACCGTGTATACGGTCTATCAGAAACTAGAGCTTACAGCTCACTCACATGTCTGGCAGATGTGAGTGCCACCAGGAAGAGTACTTTCCAGGAGAGGAAGCGCAGATGGCAAGTGGACATCGATTCAAAAGGTGAGGGAGTAAGCTGCTGCAAGACCACATTCAAGTCCCACTCTGTCGCAGGACGACGAACCGGGGGCTTTAGTAGAAGTAGACTTCTGAGGAATCTGAACACCAAGGGGTGAGCCAAAAGAGGTTGTCCTTCCACTGGCGAGTGATTGGCTGATAAAGCACTCAGGTGGACCCTGACAGAGTTAGACTTGAGACCCAACTCTGATAGGTGAAGCAAGTACTGCAACACCACAGGTACAAAGCAAGAGAAAGGGTTTTCGTTGTGTTGGGTACACCACACCTCAAACCTACGCCACTTGAAGGCATAGCATTTCCGAGTGGATTCTTTCCTTGAGGCCAGCAGAACTTCTTCTATATCCTTCAGTAAGAGGAGAGAAGCCAGTACTACCCTTTCAGCAGCAATGTCATCAGATTGAGCGATCTGAGGTTGGGGTGCAAGAGAGAGCCACTGCTAGCTGGAGGAGCGGAAACCAAGGCTGTATCGGCCATCTGGGGGCTAACAGGATGACCGAGGCCTTGTCCCGAAAGATTTTGAACAGAGTTCGGGCCACCAGAGGTGTGGGAGGAAACGCATACAGGAGACCTACTGACCAGGAGATCAGAAACGCATCCACAGCCACCCTCATAGGATGTGGCTGTCTGGAGCAAAGGTTGGGCAACTGATGATTCTGGGGACTGGCAAAGAGATCGATGGATGGACGACCCCAGTGGCGAAAGATTCGCTGGGCCACTTCCAGACTCAGTTGCCATTCGTGAGGCTGGAGAATCCTGCACAGCTTGTTTGCTAGGAAGTTCTCCTGGCCAGGCAGGTAAACTGCTTTGAGAGACATGCCCTGCCTGACTTCGAAGGAGCAGAGGTCCAGTGACTCTTGGCATAGGATTCGTGACCCTGTGCCAACCTGTTTGTTCACATAGAACACTACTACCTGGTTGTCTGTCTGCACCAAGACAGACTTATTTGAGAGAACATGACAGAAGGTTTGAAGAGCTAGGCGGATCGCTCGCAGCTCTAGGAAGTTGATTTGGAGAGTGGCCTCCTGAGGAGACCACAGACCCTGAGTGCATGAACCTTGGCAATGGGCTCCCCAGCCCAGCAAGGAGGCATCTGTTAGCACTCGTGTGTGCGAGGGAGGCTGAAAAGGTACTTCCTCGAGTAGGTTGGGTGGCTGGAGCCACCACTCCAACGACCTCACCAGTCGTTTGGACACTGACTCTGTCTTGGAGTCGTCCTGTGGCTTGTGTCCACTGATCTCTGAGGCACCACTGAGCTGTCCTCATGTGGAGGCGAGCATTTGGGGTCACATGTACCGTGGAAGCCATGTGGCCCAGGAGGCGTAGGAAGTGTCTCGCTGAGACCTGAGACTTGTGACTGATCTGGTGTACTAGCACCAGCAGCCTTTGTGCCCTGTCTTCTGGCAGGTAAGCCCTTGCTTGCAGGTTATCTAATCTTGCTCCTATGAACTCCAAGAATTGAGTGGGGAGCAACGTAGACTCTGTGTGATTTATGATAAAGCCTAGATGCTGCAGGATGTCGATGGTGAGGCAAGTAGCCTGTTGGGCCTCCTGAGGCGATTGGCCCCTGATGAGCCAGTCGTTCAGGTAAGGGAAGACGAAAATCCCATGAGTTCTGAGGATGGCCGCCACCACCACCGCCGCCAGACATTTTGGGAACACTCTGGGAGCAGAGGCTAGGCCAAAGGAGAGCATTCTGTACTGGAAATGGTTTCCTCCCACTACAAATCGCAGATATTGTCTGTGGTCTGGATGTATGAGGATGTGAGTATAGGCAATCCTTCAGGTCTAAGGAGCATAGCCAGCCTCCCTGGTGGAGGTAAGGCAACAAAATTCCTAGGCAAGCATCTTGAACTTTTCCCTCACCAGGAACTTGTTTAACAACCCTTTCGCCTCCACATAATTGTTTTGTAACTGAAAATTTTTTTTCTGTTTTTTTTTATTAAGATTTGAGCTAAATGATGCAGAATATAAAGCTTTTTTGAAAAAATTTTATTTCTAAAAACAATATTTACTGTTGCCATATGGCAACTACGGTCCTGAATGGCTGAAAATTAAACACAGTCTTGGCATCAGTTTCATTTACTGCTGGGTGTGATATTTAAATAACAGTTTTTTTCAGATGTCAAGCACAGACACACATCACATTTGCACACAGTGTGCAGATTTTTTGGAAATATAGAATCCGGTGAAAAATTTGGGGGAAAATTTGAAGGTTGCCATATGGCAACAACAGCCATGTAAGGGTTAGGTTTCACAAGTCGAGGATGGGTCGGAGGCCTCCTTTTCTCTTTGGTATGAGAAAATATCTGGAATAGAAGCCGTGGCCCTGCAGGTGGTTGGGCACCGGTTCCACTGCCTGATCCTCTAAAAGACCTGCTAGCTCCTGCAAGAGGAGGTTCCTGTGAAGAGGGAGTCTGACAGGCTCTCCTGGAAAGAAGGAGGGCGGTATCTGGCTGAAGTGAAGCAGATAGCTCTTTTGGATTATTTGCAGTACCGAGGTATCCATGGTGATGGCTGGCCACCTGTGAGCGTACAGGGTCACCCTTCCTCCTGTGCAGAGCCGAACCACTGGTGGGAGAGAGGTTATGCCATGGGAGTCAAAATCCCCTTCCCGGCTGGGTGGGTACCGGGGCCTGGGGCTTGGGGGTCTTCTGCTTATGCCGGCTATGCCCCTGTCCCTTGGCCTGCTGTCCCTGTTGTGGAGCTGGGATGGCATGATAAGTGGGGTAGTTGCGGTAAGCAGCACCCTTCCTCGGGAAAAGGGACTTTTTACCTGAGCCCTTCTTTTTTTGAGAAGGGGCAGAAATCTTCTTAGAGAACCTTGTCCGGGTCAAGTACTCAGACTTGATCTCTGCAGCCTTTTCAGTCATTGGTTTGCCGAAAAGGTTGTTACCTCGGCAAGGGACATAGACCAACTTGTCCTGAACCCATGACTCCAGATCCAACGACATTAGCCAGGCATGGCGGCGTGCACCAATGCCAGCCGCGGCTACTCGGGTCGAAGCCTCGAAGCCTTCATAAATTCTGAGCACTCCCGAATCCCGGTGGACAAGGCCTTGAAGCGCTGCAAGGGTTCCTCGGAGAGGCCAGCTGAGAACCCGGCAATCTCCTTTGCCAGGTCTCACAGGTACATGCCCATGTACAGCTGGTAAGTTTGGACACGGCATGACGGCATCGAGCCCTGGAAGCATTTTTCTGCCGAGGGCGTCCAGGTTACGGGTCTCCCGGCCAGGAGGCACTGAAGAGTGCGTTTTTTGGCTCTTGAGCCTGTGCATGGCCGATTCCACAACCATGGAGTTGTGCAGCAGCTGTGCTTTTTGGAACCCAGAGCTCTTACGGACTTGATAGATGGAATCGACCTGCTTGCTAAGAACCGGCATCGAAGCCAGGAACTCCCACATGCGGAGCATCAGCTGTTCCAGCATTGGAGGAACTGGAACAGTAAGGGCTTCCCGCAGGGGAAAGTCCTACTGGAGGGCCTTGAGCTCCTCGGCTCCTCCTCGGTGTCCGCCGGGAATGCCAAAGCCTTGGCCATGTCCCTGACGAAGTCCAAGAACCAGGTATCTTCGGGGGGGGGGGGGATCTTCTCCGAGGCTCAGAACCCGGTGAGTCCAATGGGATACACCGGGTCCTATGGGTGTCTGGAGACTCCTCATCCTCCGTCTCCCATGCCGACTCCTCCGAGGAGGAATCGAGTGGCTCTGGCCGTGAGGGCTTTGGTCTTGACCGCCCCGACACCGAGGGCACCGGCGTCAACGACTTCGGTCTTGAATGGGAGGTCGAGGGGGACCTCGGCCGAGGATCGACTCAAGACCTGATCGACTCAAGGATCGGCTCGGCCTCCGGGGTCAACTTGGATGTCGATGTCACAGTGGTCGGGGCAGATGGATTGGTGAGACCGGCTATCAGCGCCTGCTGCTGCTCCATGAAGACAGACATGCTGCTCTCCAGGGCCGCCAACCTGAGACCGAGCTCAGAAGGCTCTGCAGCCTCCGGTTCGTGTCCCGATGCCGATTCTCCCGGAGGAGCATCCACGAGGACAGCAGCCGTTACACCTTCCTTGGCATCTCCGGCTCCGTGTGAGGTAGCTTGGCAGGCCGCTCCAACTCTGAGGACCCAGGGCAGCGGTCAGGGCTCCGCGACCTGTTCCTCGAGGGCCCAGGTCGATCAGAGGCCTCCAACGACGCTGCCCTCACAAGTTTTTTCTTCCTGCAGTGTTCCCGCAAGGGAGACCCCCGCTCCAAAGACCCCCGGTGATGCTCGGGGTTGGACAACTCCCGAGACATCGAGGCTTCTGAAGAGGTCCAGACCCGGGAGGATGTGGACTCTGAGAAAATCCTTTCACGTAGCTGCTGCCGACTCCTGAGCGCCTTGGAGGACATCGGAGGCAGCAGTCTTGTGTGTCAGTGAGGGACATTAACTTTTTACACCAATCACACTTTTTAAACCCGCTGGCAGCCATCGGGGGAAAAAGGACCCCTTGCAAGGTCGAAAGACCGGGCTGCCAGTTAAAAGAAAAAAGAGCGCGAACGCTAGTCAGTAACGACAAAAACCGAAAAACTTGACCGGACTCGATACCTGTGTACCGAGCCGAGGCAGGGAGGGGAAGCGGTGTTGAACTGGATCGAAAACAACAAACTTTAACAGGTTTGATGCACTTTTTCCACAAGGGAAATGGGACAACGTCCGTTGGGCTCTGCGGAAAAAGGGAGACTGAGCAAGATGGCACCCATGCGCGATGCAATCCCAAAGGCTTTCTTTGAAAGCTGGGAAATTGCTCCGCACGAGGGCTCCGTCGGCGGCGACGTTACCCAAATGTGAGGAACGACTTCCTGCTTGTTCCTGGAGAATGTTATAACCATGCATTTTTTGTTTCTTTGATTAAGTGGTGTTCTGGTTTTTCCCATCTTCCTTTGATTATGGCTGGGTGCTGGATCCAGAAATGCATAGATCATGAGGGGGGGGGGGGGGGGGAGAAATAAATTAAAGGACATACCTTATTCTATGTGAAGTTTTGGAGAGTCTGATTCCGTGGAGAGCACTAAGAGGGATTTTACTCACTTTGCTAGAGCACACAACAGGATGTCTCATATTGATTATATTCTTATATCCTGTGCTTTGTTCCTAAGTTTATGTCCTCTGCAATTAGTCCTCTTGAAATATCCAACCATATGCCTATTTGGGTTGATCTAGGAAGATTGTCTGAAGTCAGTGGGATATCTCTGGCAATGCAATGTGTGCCTTCAAGTCAATGCTGATTCCTGGCAACCCAGCAGCTCCTGAGTTTTCTTGGCAGTGTGACCGGAAGTAGATTGCCAGGCCTTTCTTCTGAGGCAATGGAGGGTTAAGTGACTTGGCCAAGGCTACAAGGAATGCCAGTGGGAACTAAATCCTGGTCTCTTGGTTATCAAGCCAGTGCTCTATAACCTCAATAACTTTCAGGCCTATTTGAGGAAGAAATGGTGGGAGTTCCAAGAGCTTAACCAAGAACGTGTTTCCTACCTGGTTCTCTTTTGGGATACAGCAAAAAGTAGTTCTGAGGGGAGGAATTATCTCATATGTAATTAGGTGGAATAAGGAATTGGCACAATGCTGGAACAGCAATTCTGGAAAGATAAGAAATGGTACTTATGATCTCCTAAAGAGGCTAATAGGGTGCGTTTTATTGCCACCCAAGCTGCATTATATATGGCTATACATGACTGCATGAAAAAAGACTTTATTTTAAGCTTTGTTTTTTTATTTTCAGGCAACGAAACACAAAGCAGAGAAGTCTGAACCACAGCCAAACCAGTTGAGTCATCTTTCAGTACCAAACAGTTTTATTAGGTGAACCCCATGGTATGTGGCTGATTGGTGCTGATCAGCTCCACTTGTGTTTGGTCGTGGTGTATTACTTTCAGGAAGCAAACCGGGAGAATTGTATGTGGCCAATTTCCATGCGTAACGGTTATAAGTATATCCAAAACATATTGTAGCTATGCATACTCACCAGGGTCAGATTGTCAATTCCACACAAAACATTGGTTGGATTTTTTTTGGAAATTTTTATACAGAGCAGAGCCTGTGGATTTTGTTGAGATGGGACAGTTTTGGAGGGACTCTTGCTCCCTTGGTTATTGAAGGAGCAATTGGCCAGACTAAATGCTCCATTAACAGCAACAGAAGTGCAGGAAATTATTTGCAGATACGTTTACATAATGCACCAGGCCCAGATAGCTTTAATGCTGAGTTTTATAAAATCCTGCAAAACTTGGTGGCTCCTCTTCTTTGGTCGATGTTTCAAATGGCTATGGATCAAGCGTAAACGGGCTCTCGTTCTTTACTAATGATGAAATTGATGTTATGGCTCTTGATCGCAATTTGTTACCAAGTGTCTGAGTAAAAAAAAAATCCCTTTCCAATCTTTGAATCAGTAAAAGTGCTTCATTCCTTTTAATGCTGGGTCATGATTAAGAAAAATGTGTTGATCGCCACCTAGTTCGAATGTGTCTTTCTGATCTGACTGGGGAGGAGCAGGTGGGGTTTGTTTGGAGTGGTATTCAGTGGCTCATGTCAGGAAGATCTTGGCATCCAAGGAATTCTAGCAAAGAGAACTTGCCTTCATTGCTAAGTTTTGACACAGAGAAGGTGTTTGATAGGATGGGATAGCTATATTTATCTTATGTGATGGAGCGATATGGATTACATGGGTCTTTTATGTCTGCTGTATGCGCTTTGTATATGGAAGTGACAGCAGCCATTAGAATAATGGGGTGGTCTCTTCTCCTTTTAACATACATCGTGGCACTAGACAAGGCTGTCCATTAACACCCCTCCTGTTTTTTCTAGAACCCCTGCTTATTAGACAGAGGGGATTACCATCCCGCAATATTTTTTTTTTTAAAGTGGCAGCAATTGCAGATTACTCTAAGGACACTGGACTAATTTCAGAGCTTCCCTAGATGCTATGTTATGGATGCTTTTGATGAATCCTCTGGTTTAAAGTTGAACTATGCCAAAGCAGAGATCCTAGCTCCATTGCCTAGAATAAGGGAATGTTGGAGATCTGATTTTCCCCCGAGTTGGGCTTCTGATGCTCTTCACTACCTGGGTGTTTGAAAACCTCAGAAACTTGACCAGCTTTATTTTCTTAATATTACACCAATCCTTCAAGCTCTCCAAAGGTCACTGCAGGCTTGGTAGCCTTTTCCTTTGTTTTTGTTGCATAGGATGTATTTATATAAAATGATAATCTTGCCCAAGTGGCTATGGGAGTTTATTCAGCGCCAGTGGCTAGCGCTGCTAATGCAGCTAGCCTCTGATGCTGAAATCTAAATCCGAATAGTCAATGCCGGGGTCATATCCGGCCCTGACATTTAATATCTAGGTTAGCTGTATTTGCCACTCACTAACTGGGTGATATGAAGCCACTGCCTGGTCAGCGATACGTGGTGAAAGTTAGGCCAAGGTTTCCTGTGCCTGGCTTTTGCTGCGTATCGCTAACTGGGCAGCGGCTCAATATCACCGCTGCCCGGTTAGAGATGGGTGTCACCTCTGATTCCGCTCCAGAGAAGAGCGCGCTGGGCTCCGAAGGTGCGTCATCCATGGGATGTGTTCAGGGGCAGTTGTGTTTAAACAGGTTTGCCAAACCGTGTGTAAATGTGCTTGTAACATTCCCCTATATGCTTTTACCAAATATGGCTTAAACCTACTGTTCTTAAAATTAAAACTATCCATGTAATAAATGTAGAGCTGCGGAAGTATTTATGGAGGAAAGAAAAGTCCATGTTATTCTTGAATGCTATGATGGCTGGGTGATGAACAGGGGGGCTGTCTCTGTGTTTGATTACAAAAAAATGTCTCCTGTTGCTATCCAGAAATGTCACCTGTATAACTAGATTACGAGCACTGCTTATTATTCCCTCTGCTGTATTTTTTGGAAAGCGAGACAAAGGGAGGGGGACGAGAGGGCAGGGAATAAAAGAAAACGAACTTTAGTCCATTTGGGGGAAATATGAAGAGTGACTTCATGCTGTATTGTGGCTTCTTTACCTGAAGTTACATTACTTTCCATCTGACTGGTATCTGCTCTAATATATGAGTACATGGCCGAATGCGTATGTTTGTGGACCGGGAACCGTTTCTCATGGGATGACTTCTCCTCCTTCCTGTTCAGGGGTAATGGGGAGTTTGTGTTCTAAGACTACACCACACAGGAGTTTTTGAGTCGCCGAGAGATTACGGGTCATGTCCATCAGATTTGGGCAGCGCATGTATTTTAGCACGAATAGTCAGGAGTGAGGACCAGCATCCCAATACCTTAGTGATGAGCTTGTGCTATCACCCAGCCAAAGAATTTTTGTGCCTACTTCAAAGTTGTGAGAGACTGCTATTTTGACTCGTGAGATGGGGTTGCCAACCCTTATTACGGAGGTG